>JADDOH010024451.1:0-13525 GCA_016648135.1 Agrypnia vestita
AGTGATTTCCGAAGTTCCGATATGCCAGATTAATTACCTTTATAAAATAAAATCAATCCCGTACTCTGAGTTAAAACTCTTTTGACAGGACCTCGCGTATTTAGCATAAGATAGGTATTTTTACAAGATTTATTAACAATTTCCCGCGTGTTTAGCATAAAATAGGTATCTTTATAACGCACAGCTAGTTTCCGGAGATCTGCAAATATCAGTTCTATATAGGCCGGACTAATCAACTTAATAAAGCGCAGTAATTTCCGAAGTTCTAATATGCCAAATTAATTACCCTTTATAAAATAAAATCAAACCCGTACCCCCCCTTTTCTTTTAAAGTGAGCAACCAACAATGTCGAAGAGTATATTTACCCGTACACAACTTTCACTTGAAATCAAACTATAATTTTCACTATATCCACTGGACACTCCAAGTCGACGGCAACTTTCCCTCAAAAAAACAACCGACGCGGATTTCACGTCCCGTAGACGCTTCACACCAACTGCCTGATTTCTGCTGTGTCTTGACATTTTAAACCCCCCCGAGCAGCCAAAGGTCCTAAGTCGTGTGTTTCCAGGATTTTCAATATCCTACTTTCCTTGAAACCTAAATCTTTGTTCCTAAGATTCAATTTGGCAAAAAAAAAACCATATCTCCACTCGGATATGTCAGTTGATCCCACCTCCTGTTGCCATCTCTGTCTCCATCCATGTGCCTATTTGGGACGGACTCAGTGGCTTCGGACGAATTGAACTCGCTTCACAAGCGCGATAATTAATTTTTAATATTTAATTTCTAAGTTCAGTCCATATTGTCGTTTGATCAACCGTAACTACAATCTATCGGGTACTCCCCTAATCATAGTTGATGTTTCTTCATTATCTACCATTATCCTGTCCCGTTCTCCCGTATTTCCGCTCGTCTTTATCGGAAATTTAACGTTTCTTGGCCGCTATATCATGGGATCAATTTCCATATATTCACCACGTGCACACTGCATACCTAGATATAACAATCATCCAAAGGTACTATACCTAATTTTAAATTAATTTTGGGCGATCTTTTCTCGTGGGCCACCCAATGAATCCTGTATTTTGGCCGCGACTCTCCGCGCACAGGGACGTATTAGCTCCCTCCGTTGCGGAATTTAAACATAATTTGTAACCATTTATTATTATTTTTATTGGCAGTAAGATTGATCCACAAAATAACTATGTTACATAGACAGTGAATATTCTCGAACAATATAATACTGGAAGAGTACTATTCGCTATAACACAATAAACTATTAATGTAAGTTAAATTAAATTTTTAAATTCAGTGGAAGATTTTTAAGATCGTTTTGCTTTTAATTTTTTCCCAAAACAAAATAAATAAACAAATAAATAAACACACAGATACACACTCACACAACCCACTATTGGACATGTTTTTATTATTCTTTTATCGATTGTATGTATGTGTTTTCGCGTAATTGGCCCAAAACTCTGTGCATCAATTATTGTCTTTTCTTCAAAGATTGATTAATTATATGGCTGTAAGAAACCCAATAAATGAAAACAAATAAAACAAATAAGTAAATAAACCTCCAGTGCCGCAGGCAAGGCGTCGGATTAATTCAGTGCTCATTTATTGCCAAGGCACTGGACGCCTCCGCTGATAACTATATACCGCTCACCATGTTCTTAGAGGTGTGTTGAAAGATTGCTAGTATCTGTCGAATCGGTCTCAAGTAGTTGTCTGTATTTGTACGTTTATCATTGTTACATGCTCTTGCTATATCCGTTCCACTTCACATTATTGTTCCTCCCGTCTTCGAATTTCTATCACACTATGTTCTCCTATGTTTTTGGTACTTATATGCTTGCTTTTTACTTGCATTTACTCCTATATATATTTGTTTCATTTATCCATCCATCTATAAGATCCCCATACGCTTTATCCTTTTATTTCATGTGTATATGAGCCGCAAATTCATATTATTTTATTTACAATATTCTTATCTAGATTGTTGCGCGGTATGATTGATGATCCCCAAACTATGCAGAGCATTGGTTTGTATGCTCCTGACAATTACACTAGACATCGTCAGCATAGATCGTTTCACATTCCAATATACAGGACCAACCTGCCGATGGTTATGCCTGTTGGAAGAGCCACAGCCATGCTGAACAAAATCGCTCTGGGTATTGATATATTCCATGTGTCTGAGGGGGTTTTCCGAAGCGGGACTCTCCTACACCTTTGACCAGATTTATGTTATTTTTAATTTATTAAATATTTTCATTTTTGATATATACTTCTAATATGTATGCCTTAAACATTTTGTTTGTCATGTACATATTATCATGAAATAAATTGAATTGAATTGAATTGAATTGAATACACTTGTTCCAATTATGTTTTGTGGTTATTACTAGCAAACCCGGCGAAATCTGAGCTAGAATAGCCAATCGTATACACGTTACCCGTCCTGTTGAAACTACGCTAACGTAGGGCAGGTTTGTAGTGATTACATAGTTAATATATTGTATCTATATTCGAGTATATTATTTTCTTGTCGTGCCATTAATATGCTTACACGTTATCGTTATCTCTTTCCTAACCGTATATACCGTCATTGCACAATTACCTATCTGTTGTAAAAGCCTGAAGAGCGTTAGTCTACAGATAAATATAATAGAATTATAGTTAACTTTTCTATCTGCCTACGTTATCCGATTCCCGCGAAACGAAAATAAATCATTATCCGCTCAGTTAAGGTCACCCCTCTGGTATATCGTATACGTTTTAATCCGTGTTATTACAAATTATTTATGGGCGTTTTCCTCTCGCGATCCCCCGATTAGACCTGCCTTCCTTAGCCTTTGCTCATATTCTGCTATCTCTCTCGCGCGGCAATCCACTTAAGAAGGCGATTAATGACGTTTAAGCGGTTTCAAAACCACAGCAAAAAAGTCTATAATTCAGAAACCTCGTGGAACTGTCAATATCATCGTCACCTTAGAGTAGACGTTAATCGGTTTTTTAACGGCTCTAAACGCAATAATCGCGCCCCAAATCTCTGAAAACCATGTTCAGCTTTTTTATGTGAAGCACATGCGGACCGCTCGGACCGCATCGATCGTCAACCATTTGTACCAAACACGGCTTTACCACAAGATCAATATGATTTATAAAAATTGAATAGTAACTGCCCGTAACCTATATCCGATCAATCGCTACTAACTCCCTCCCAATACTAGCGTTTCATCATTCCCAAATTTTTGTAGCTCCAATACTACGGCCAGTTTAGCTCAATTTTTCCCCGCGTAGCATTTAAATCATCTTAGAGTTCAAAATAAAAATAATAAAATAAAAAAAAAATCTATAGAAACAGGTGATTCATCACATGCCCCCCTATTGTTCCGTGTCAGGAGTCTTATTACGTCTAGGAATCAGTCACCTGGCGCGGAACAACACATAGGCCTAGGGTAACTGCTTTTAGTCTATCCATTTTCCCGATATTATCTGTGTCTCACGTCCCCCCCCCCTAGGTTCCTTAGTCTCTCCTCCCCCCCTAATCGCCTAGCCACCCCCCTAACTCCTTTAGCTCGTCGCCCGGCGTCGTACACAGCCCTTCAACCACACCTTCGTTTTCATGTTTCCGCGTGCCTCTAATTACACCTGCGAGATTGTCGCATGGGAACTTAAGGTCCTCCACTGTGGTGCTCGGTGCAAAATGGAAATACATTTATCTTAACCTAAGGAGCACGCCCCCGCCCGCGTGCTTAGGTGGCCCACTACCATAGTGTGACAGGACCTCCCTCACAAAGGGCTCAAAGGCTGTGTGCAACCTCGCGCTTATATCTAGCTTAGTCGAGCGGAGGCCGGGTGGTCGGGATGCCCCCCTAGTCGCCCCTCCACTTCTCACGACGTTTCTCCCCCTTTCTCTTTATTCACGCGCACCCCCCAACCTGCCCGTCATTCGCTCGACGTAAGGTGTAATAATGTTCCCTTAAACTCTAGACTAATTGAACTAGGTCTTAACATTAGCACACTACATGCAAGGTAGTGCAAAAACCCTCGCCCAGATGAGCGGTCGGCCCAACCCAAATTAAACAAATCTAAGAAAATCCAGAGGTAAGTCTAGTCGCATAAACAAGGCACGTCGATCCAGACGCACACATAAACAAAATTTTTAACGGGTCCTCCTTATAATTATAACAGTCACGAGGGCTCAAACAAAATTAAACTCTAAACACTTAGACAACTTCCTTTCGAGAAAGTTCATAGTAACCATTTTAAATTGGAATGCGCCGACAAAATTCCGGCAATCACATAAGTAACTTTCGGGAACGGGAAGTACATATTCAAACAATCAAGAATGTTTCAATAGATTAAGCTAAAGCACATAAACAAATCCAAAACAAGGAAGTTCATAATCGTAATACACAAAACCCTCGAAGAAATCTAACCAAACACATAGCAAAAAAAATAAAAAAAGTTTTTCTGGACTCCCATAATTAACGTCAGACCAGTACTTCTCGACAACACTAAACAAGTGACGCATAAACAAGTTCTAAGACATGAAGCTCATAATCAAGAGTAAACAAGAAATCCCCGACAAGGTTCACCGAGATTTACATAACCAAAATTTTTTTAAATAAGACGGTCCGTACTTTATCCAAACAGGTAGACCCCAACAATACTCATCAAGTACCACATAAAATTTAAAACACGCAAGTTCGCGATAAAACTAAGCAAGACACCCCCCTAAGAGCCAGTAGAGGGTACATAACCAAAGTTCAAAAAATAAGAAAACAATAAAGCTTTAACAAAATCATCAACACCACATATAATCTAAAATACGTAAGCCCATAATCATAACTAGACAAGGAACCCCCGACAAGGTATACATAAAACTTAAACAAGAAGGCTTATACTTAATTCGAAACAGGGGAGATTTGACAAAGTCATCAGGAAACACATAAAACTTAGGTTACACAAGTTAATATTCAAAATTAGGCAGGACACCCTGACACAATTCAGCAAGGGACACATAGACAAAATTAAAATAGGAAGGTTTATACTTTAACTAAACAGGGAGACTTCGGCAAGGACCATCGGGAAGCATGTAAAACCCCAAAATTACGTAAGTCAATGGCAGAATTAAACAGAAGATTAAATTTCAAAATAAGAAAGTTCATGCCCGATACAATCAGGTAAATTCCGACAACACCTTCCGAGACACACATAAAATTTAAAATTACATTAGTCCATGATAAAATAAGATAATAAGAGGTCCCCACCAGGATTCAACAAGGGGTATATAGACAAAATTCAAGATATAAGGCTCATACTAAAACAAACAGGGGAATTTCGACAAAACAATAAGTCACATAAAATCTTTTAAAACACATAAAATCATAAGTAAACAGGGAATCTCCGACAAACCCACAACCCGATACATAACCGAACCTCTAAATGAGGACACTCACATCAAGGTAATCAAGAAAAATACAGAAAAAATTCAACCATAATTATATAACTACAACCTTAAAAGTGGGCACTAACAACTAAGGCAAACAAGAGAGTCCCACCAGGATTTCAAACGATCACACAACCAGGCCCCAAGCGTGGACGTTCATAAGCAAGACATAACCAAGATTCATATCAGCGGAAGGAATTCAAAATTAGGGCTGTTAACAGCCGGAGGGATAAGCCCACAGCTACTCACAAAGCCCAGCCCCTCAGCCTAACTCCAGCCCCCCACGTTACCCCCAGCACCTTCACTCATCCTTCCGCGCGCTTTCACCTTCTGCGCCCTCTTTCGATCTCTCAGGGTAATACCTTGCTAGGTGGATGGCGCTGTAATCCCCCTTTACCTTTCCCGTCGCTGGATCCATCAGTGTGTACGTGTTGCTGTATGGCACAGCAGCCACCACGTAGGGCCCCTCATACAGTAGTCCGAACTTCTTAATCTTCTTTGCCAGCATGCTGGACTGGGTGACCTTCTTCAGCTTGACCAGGGCACCCAGCTCATAGGTCACCAGCCTTTTGTTCAGGTTGCAGTAATGTTGCCGTTTCTCCGCGCTAGCCTTTAAATTCTCCCGTACGGTCGCCCTAATCTCCTCCACTGTCAACACCGGTACATCGCCCCTCTTCACATACCTATCCAGACTATATTTGGGTGGCGTGCCAAACACGACCTCGTTGGGCGAGAACCCGGTGGAACAGTGCACCGTGTTGTTGTAGGTGCTTTCAATGTCGCTCGTATACGATGCCCATTGGGTATGTTTCCGGTGGCAATATGTCCTAAAAATCCGTCCCAGTTCCTTATTTACCCTCTCTGTGATGTTTGACCCTGGGTTACGCACAGAGGTATGCTGTATCTTTATCCCCAGCCCTGTTAGTCCCAGATCCCATCGTTTCGACGTGAACTGCGTCCCATTATCCGTCAGTAAGGAATCTATCCTAATTTTCCTGTTAAAGTTTTCTACGCAACGCAGTGCCGCCTCGGTGGTCGCCCCCTTTAATTTATAAAGCCCCACAAACCTACTGAACGCGTCCTGAATAACAAAGATGTATCTGACCCCCCCTTGACCTGTCGGCAGTGGCCCGTACAGGTCGGCCATGGCCAGCTCCCCCACCCGTTGCGCCATCAACGTCTTACACGGTCCCACAGCTGGGCGAATTTCGCGCTTCGCCAGCTGGCATATGTGACACTCTCTTATCATCCCTTTCAGCTGCCTAGTCATCCGAGGCCAGAAATACCTGTCTAAAATGGTCTTGGCCATCCCTGCGTGTCCGATTTCCTGGTGCACAAACATTCCCACCTCCCTGGTAATGCTTTGCGGGACCGCCAGTAGCACCCTATTCCTCCAAGCACAGTAATACAATATCCCGCCCTTTAATTTGAAATGCCCCAAATATTTACTAGCGGTCCTCGTAGGCGGCCCGTACATTTTCAATCCCAAATACCCAATTACTTCCCCTAAAAGTCCGTCTTGTTTCTGCAGCTGGTCGATTTGCTTTAGGTGCGCTTTAACCTGTCGCCCCCCTTCCACCGCGAAAGCAGCTATCTCTGGGCACACCACCCTCTCCTCCTGCACATTCTCCGCGTCATACGAGTAGCGCGACAATATGTCGGGCCCTATATTTTCTTTCCCCTTGACATACTCGATGGTGTAGTTGAACTGGTTCAGGTACAAGATCCACCTGGTAACCCTCCCGCTATACATCTTCCAGGTCTTAAGGAAAGACAGTGCCTGGTGGTCAGTCCTGATCACCAGTTCCACTCCCCGCAGATATGTCTCGAACTTGTGCAGGGCATAGATGATCGCATACAGTTCCTGCTCCGAAACAGTCCATCTCAACTCGGGCCCCTTCAGCCCTTTGCTAATGAAGCCGATGACATGATGGTCCCCATCCTGGTCCAACTGATAGAGTTCGGCTCCTATGGCAAACCCCGAGCTGTCTGTCTGGAGGTAGTATGTCCGCTTGGGGTCATGGTGGTGCAGGATCACTGACTCTAGGAACAGCGCCTTGACTTTGTCAAAAGCATCCTGTTCCACCTGGGTCCATCTCCAGGCTCTGTTTTTTAGGAGGAGGTCGCACAATACTCGCGTCGTACTTCCATAGCTCTTGGCAAACCTCCGGTAATAATTGCAAAGCCCTAGGAAGGCCCTGACCTGTTTCACCCTTTTCGGCGCCGGGAAGTTTCTGATGGCCGCTATCTTCTCCGGGTCCATCTGTATGCCGTACGGAGTGATTATGTGCCCCAGCATGCGCACCTCCGTGAACACAAACTGGCATTTCTCCAATTTACAGGTCATGTTCGTGGCCCCTAACCTCCCCAAGACCGTGTCGATTCGTTCTACGTGCTCGGCCAGGTCCCCGCTACTATAGATGACGAGGTCGTCCAGGTAGTTCACACAGAACTCCCGCATCCCTGGACCGAGGACCCTGTCCATTGCCCGCGAGAAGCTCCCGACTGATGTCTTCAGCCCCTGTGGTAATACTCTGTAGACATACGACTTGCCGTTGTACACAAAGCCCGTGTATTTACGGCTTTCTCGGCTGAGCGGTATTTGAAAATACGCGTTATTTAGGTCTATGGTGGTCATGTGCTTAACCCCATGGAACCGCTGTAATATTTCTGAGGTAAGAGGCGG
This sequence comes from Agrypnia vestita, assembly GCA_016648135.1. Classification (NCBI taxonomy): domain Eukaryota; kingdom Metazoa; phylum Arthropoda; class Insecta; order Trichoptera; family Phryganeidae; genus Agrypnia; species Agrypnia vestita. Next base: position 8,152 of record JADDOH010024451.1, read on the forward strand.
CGTCTCCACCTCCGACTTCATCCTGGTGTTAAGCTCACGCGCGTCTAGTAGGATCCTTACTGTCCCATCCTTCTTCAGGGTGTACGTGAGTGGACTAGAAAACTGGGTGGCCTCTCTGCTTATGATACCCAGCGACTCCAACTCGCTTATTTTCTGGTCCACCTTGTCCCTGTATGCGAACGGCACTGGGTACGCATGCTTTACGAAGGGTGTCTCGTCCAGCATCTGGATCTCGTGCGTGTACACATTCGTCAACCCCGGCCGATCCATGAATACGCGGTGATGTTTATCCAAAACTTTCGCCAGCTCTTCTTTCCCCGCCCTTTCCAGTTCCAGTCCATCAACGAAAGATCTAATCCTCTCCCGAAGTTCGTCCATACCTACCTGCTCCACTGTACTGACCACAAGACCCGCGCTGTCAACCGCCTCCCCTCCCCCCGTTACGCTGGGAGCGACCCCCGAATTTCTCAGCCCAATTGATACCCTTCTCCCCCCTACCTTGATAGTTAATTCTCGGCGCGCCCCGCACGTCATCTCCGCGCCATGCTCATCCAGCCAGTTCACACCTAATATCACGGTCCTAATAAGCTTTGGTATTATTAGACACGGAGTATTCACCAACAGGTCCCCAAACCTCAAGGGTATCAGGACCAGCCTGGACACTCGTTGGCTCTTCTGCCCCATCGCCCCCATTATCTGCACTGTGGTGACAGGCATGACTGGGTATTTATCTTGGTCGCTCAGATGGCATTCCCAGAACTCACGTGCCACACATGTGATCTGGCTGCCGGTGTCTACCAGGCAATATACCTCCAATCCATTAATCTCCGCCCTAGCCTCCGGCAATTGCGATAGAGCGCTACCCCTCTCGACCTCATCGTACCCATTGTCCTCAAAGATGGTATTGAACCCACCACATTCGTCCTTTCCCACGCGCTCACACACTTCCACACAGCTCCACGCGTCGCTTGCCTGCCTCATCAGATTCACACACGCAAACTCCCCAATACCCTCTCTTGGTTCGACATCCGTATCCTCCCTGGTCATTCGTCTGGTGTCATATGGTTTTGCCTTGATCGGTACCCTTATCCCCTGTGCTTGCTTCCCCAGCCCCTGTCCTACTATCCAATTTTGTCTTAACATAATTCTTAGTGCTACATTAAATCTAGGTGTCCGGCGTGTCGCAGCCCCGTGATAAGTGCACGCCGATGGTGCAGGGGTCGTTTGAAGCTCCGCTGTCCTGGGCGCCAGGCCCACATCGCCCGCCTCCGCCCGCGATCCCGCAGCGCGGTCGTACTCCGGCCCCCACGGTTTCACTCCGTTGTCACGCCCCGGTGTCGGTAGTCCAGTGCTACTCCCAACTAATCGTGCTGGTGGTCCCCTGGTGTCGTCTCGTCTCCTCTTTAGTGCCCCTCTCTGGTTCATCCGAGCCGTAGCCTTCAGGGCATCTGGTACGTCTCGACTCCGTTTCCCGCTCCATCCACGACGCACACCTCCATCCCGGTGGTGTTGTCGGACGCACCGCGCGTCGCGCCTGTCGCAGTGGTGGTCCCCCCTATTGCATTCACCCTCGCCCTGCCAGTGTGGCGTCGCTCACGCCCCCCGTCTCCCCTCCTTCGCTCATCTCGCTCTCTCCTCGGTGTTCCGGGGTCGCGTGGCGGACACATCATGTTGTCCATTTTCCTGAGGAATTCCGCCGCGTCTAGCTCATCCCCCTGCTCTCGTGAAAACCACAAAGCCTGTGTCTCCTTCGGAAAGTGCCGCATTATTTCATTCACGACCCCTGCCGACGTTCCTGTTATCTTCAGCGCCTTCGCCAGCTCCCAATATTCTGCGAAGTGCGCCAACATAGGGGTCCCACGCTTCGGATCCCACACCGCATCCGATAGCCTACGGCGCATGTTCTTTTGAAATACGTCCCCCCAGAAGTTCGCGAGGAAGTCCCTCTCAAAATCCCCAAAGCTACTCCATCTACCCCAATATAACTTCATCCAACACCGGGCGTCCCCCCTCAGGCTCTCTCTCACAACCATTAGCTCGTCGGGCCTCCTTGTCCGCTTCACGTAGTCCCTCAAGTCCTCCAAAAAAGAGATTGGGCTCTGGTTGCCCCCGTGGAATGTCGGTCTCTCCTGTGGTGGAAGCATCTCCACCACCTGCATGGTGCTCCGCGCCGCGTCGCTGCTCCTCCCTGCCTCGTTGCTGCTCCCTACCCTCATCGCCGCCACCGTCCCTTGCCGCTTCTCCAGTTCGGCGATTTTGCTCACCAGGGGCTCTAGGGCCGCCTTTATGATGAGAGTCATCTGTTCCACGTCTACCTGTGGTGGCCCGCTCGCCGCCCCCGCAGCTGGTGCCTGTCCTAGACCTTCCTCCCCCTGGGACCCCTTCTGTTGCTGTCTTTTTCCAACCATTCTGCTTGTCCCGTTGTTTCTTTCACTTAGATTTTCTAAAATATTCCTTGTCTCTTAAGCTATCCTTATTAATCACTAGTAATATTTTTTTTTTCTTTTTCTTTTTATGCCCTTTGGTGTGTTTCTAAACTAAACTTCCCCTCTCCCTTCATTCTCCCCTCTTTTTCTCTCCCTCTCCTTTCCTACTGGCCTTCTGCGGCACGGTCAGGGCGTACAGCGTGTCAACATTGTTATTGACTACTGCACCCGACCGCCCCGACGTGCGCGACCTCCTAAAGATGGCCCGCAGATCGGGCTCCACATCCCCGTCTCCCCCCCCGGGCTCTTCCTCCTCCTTCTTCCGTTTCGGCGGGCTGGCTGGCCCCTCCACCTCCGCCTTCCTTTTCCTCTCCCCCTTCGTCTCCTCCTCCTGTCCGTCGTTCATCCCTCCAAGTTTTCTGTAATTTATTAGTTCTTCCAGTTATTCCGTCACCCCTTTCCACAATTTAACCTACCCCCCCTAGGCAAAAGACTCCCCCTAACCAATATTCAACATTCAGTCGATACTAACCGATAACATCATACGTCCCCCCCCTTATGATACGCCACCCCTAACGGATCGTTATTCGCCGCCCAGAATCGTATTCTAAGTGATAGCTCGTTATTCGAAACGATAATCGTAATTTTATTAACTGATGGTCACTTCCCGGCGTGTTCACGACGACCGATTGTTCGTTATACCGAATACCCATAGTTCAGAATAATTTGTTGTAACGGATTGTTCGCTGGTTGAAACGTGAAATGACCATAAAACGTTATACGAAATTGCGTCGTAGCTACATGTACGTAATACAAGACGTTCGCATTTGAAAGGTTCGTTGTGGCGAGCTGTTCGTTAACCGAGACGCGTAGTGCTCGACGATCGTTGTGCGAGGAATTCGTTGAAGTGAAACATACGTAATACGAGATGTCCGTGACCCTAACGGTTCGCTGTACGAATCGTTCGTTGTGGCGAGTTGTCCGCTAACCGAAACGCATAGTGTCCGATGATCCCTGAACGAGAAGTTCGTTGTAGTGAGTCACACGCAATACGAGGCGTCCGCAGTCCTAAAAATTCGTAATGCAAACTGTTTGCCGCGGCGAAATGTTCATTAATCATAGTGTTCACCGTCGTGGGCAAGACGTGGAGCATTCGTTGTTGTGAATCGTACGACGCGCGAGTTGGGATACACTATTATTTCTTCTAACTTTCTAGCTGTTTCTAATCTAATAGTATTAACTGTAATTATTTAATACTAAAATGTCCGTTAACAATACCCTTTTTTTTTGAAATGGTAATTATCTTTTCTCTTTTATACCTAATCTAACATGTAAATTGCACCTATTTTTCATCAACATTCATGTCCCTTCATACTGTATGCCCAGGCTCCTGGTCGCGGCGCCATTTGTGATGTCTCTCCTCTTCTTCACCTTTTAGCTCGATCCTACTCCTAACTGAGTTTACGCCTTGTTAGAGGCAAACAAGCTATCTATCTACGTCGGGTGAAGGCTCTACGGTTTTTAACGTAGTATTTCCAAACACCCTCGCTTTATTCAAGACCTCCCCAGTTCACGTTGTGTAATTTTTTGTTTCGAACTATAGGGGATGAATTGGTTTTGTGGTAACCCTAACGCAAGCTAAACTTAAATTAAATACTGGGGTATGAAGTTCGTGAATGTTCATGGAAAACGCAAACAATACTACCTAGCACGTCAATTAACCCGATCAGTGCCACTGCCGCGTAAACGCGCGAAACTTTGCATGTCCCGTCAGGCCAGTGCCGCGTTACCGCGCGGGAATTTTTCGATGTAAATGCGCACAAAAACAAACGATTTTTAACACGTCACCAATTTTAAATCGTACTGGCATCTATAGACAACGATCCTAAGCAGTTACCATATTTTTAAAACCACCAAATCTCGTAAAATTAGTGATTTATGAAAGTGTTCCATCTGACAGTTCTCAGAGTTCGCTAGGGTCGCCGCTTGCAAAGTTTTTTGGCTGAGAAACGGGGAATCCTGCAATACTTCAATTTAAAACTGCGCGTTTGGCTTGATTTTGTTCCCAATTATTGACAATATTAGTCGGTTTTTTCGCCATTTTCGTATTTTTAATGCAATTTGAGTGAATATAACAATCTTGTGCGTCTATAAAATTATTTTTTTATCTTTATTTTAGCGAGATTCAACTGAATTTTTTGTTTCTCTGTTTTTCCGTACTTCAGTTTGATTTTGTTCACGATTATTTAAAATATCAGTGGGTTTATTTCGCCGTATTCCTGTATATAGTGCAATGTGAGTGAGTAAATCTATCTAGTGTGTCTATGAAATTAATTTTTTCTTTGTACACGTTGTGTTCAAATTATTGTGTTAATTTTTTGTTATAATACATGCGGCAACGGACTTATTTATTTATTGCAAACGCCGTGCGCGTGTGTGTATACGGAACGGCAACTCGTAGCACAAGACGCGTCGGCTCGCGGCGAGCAGGTACAAACCTCGCTCGCATCGAGCCACGCGGCGCAGCGCCCGCGATCTATATACACCACATTTTTATCTTTTTTCGCGAGATTCGCGTAAATTTTTTGCTTCTCTGTTTTTTTATAAAACATTTTTTATATTTCTTTTTGTGACATTACAATGGCTGACATATGATGATGATGAGATTGTTGGACAAACCACCGAATCTGATGAGAGTGATGTGGAATTCGAATTGCCAGAGTTTTTTGAGCCGGATGAAAATGAAAATAATGTGCCTGACGAAATAGAAAATATTGCCTCTACTAGTGACGTCGATAGTACCTAGACCACTATTTCATTGGGATAGCGATCCTTTCGTGCCTCAAAGGACAATTTTGATTCATGTTTTGATTCATTCAATGCTATGAGTTGAACCGTATTTTGAAATATACCACACGCAGGACGAATTCACTACATAATAGTAAGAT
>JADDOH010024452.1:0-430419 GCA_016648135.1 Agrypnia vestita
TCGACAGATACGCTGTAACTATAAAAGGATCGCGGAATAAAATATTATACCTTCTTGAAATATTATAAATAATGTATTCTCTACAATATTAATACTCTGCCTGTGCTAACTATACATTTAACTAAAATATATATTATTAACTGGAAATAATTATTCTGTGAAAATTGCGCTTTTGAATGCAATATTAACTAAAATGCCCTTTGCATTTACTAAGTATATTACCTAAATAGCCACAGCTATACCATCCTGTCCGTCAGGGACTAAACATAAAACATAGTTATATTTCTAAAAGAGCTACCTCTTACGCGACAAAAATACCTATTGCAGTCGGGCTATGAATATGAACTATTTCCGCCTCATAATGGCGCCTGGAACCAATACTAAAAATCTCACTAGAAATAATAAATGCGACTAAATCTCGATAAATACAATATATACTATTCGTAATACGTCGTTGAATTGGCACATGAATCGTCTAATGGATGAAGGATCCCGTTGTGTATCGTAATAACTTCAAATTCTTTTATAGGAGCAGTGTGGAAACAATTGCATAATATTACGTAATAAAATCATCTAACGAACCTAATAATCTATACATTTATGTTACAATAAAATACGTTCACCAGAAGAATTCGTGTATTAGAAATAAAACATTTCCGTTTGGAAACAACCCAATAAAATCAATCGAACGACATAAAGAGGAGAAATTCACATATTAAATAACACTGAAACTAATAATTTTAAACACTTTGTATTAGCAAATTCTTACCTTGAATGGTTTCGTTCTAGACGTGCATGAACCTGTTCATATTAATTCCGTGGGAAAATAATACATATATTTTCTATCTACGAAATAAGACATTTTTTTGAAGCAAAACTTCTTTATAAATAAGTAGATAAGGTCTCGGGGATGGTTTGTTCGAAAGGATTCTACAACAGCCCGTGAGTTTATATGAAATAATAGTTTCTTTGAATGCTAAATTTTGTTTTTTTTTAAAACCCTCAGCATCTCTGCTGAGAGGGGTAGAGGCTCCGCGCCCGCCTAAACCCGGTGGCCGACTTCCTAAGTGACTAAACGGCCCCCCTTGTTCCTCCTGAACTTACTGCATCCCGAGACTCTATCTCTTCTTTACGAGATGTGATCCCGTGACGCCCTTCTTTTAGGCTTATAATTGAGAAGGCCGTACTCTTTTGGTACGAGTTTCTGATGATGTGTGTTGTCTTGAGGCGCCTTTCTTTTAGGCCGGTGTTTGAAGAATCATGTACTCTTTTGGTACGAATTGATGACGACATTAGCCTCCTTTGCGGGCATAGTCAGCGATGTTACAAATTATTGTGCAATCTCATTATGCCTTTTCAGAATGGCGTCCCACGATTCTGCATCTTGCAACATTTACTTTGGACAAATGTTAGAGTGTTAGTAACATATTTATAATATCCCAGCTATTCCATATGAGTGAATGATTTTTATACTGATTCTAGCTCTGTCTTTTTACAGAGGATGAAATAAAAGTTAACGTTTTCTATTGAGATTTCATAGCATTCAGGCATGAAAATCCTTCCAAAGTCAGAGAATTCACGACGTTGGTTCACGCTGTTTTTGAGCAGGATGAGGCGCGAAGGTCGAGTCTAGTGGCCACTCCGATCAACAAGGGAGGTCCCGCTTTTAAGAGTACCTCACAGGGGCTTGCGCGAATTCCAGGCTTATGACACGAGCGTCATCCACAACCTCACCTAGCTCAACGTTCGTAAACCAGAAAACTCCAATTTCAGTTAGATCTCCCCATTCTGTCCTTTACTCGTCGTTCTGAAGCTACTTGTTAAGCCAGATGTACCGAGGTACTCAAATCATAAAGACTTGGCTGAAGACCGAATTGCGCAATACTTACGCAACACAATTATTATAAGGCTACTAAGCATTTCTTATAGAATTACGTGTATTCAATTATTAGTAAAAATAGTTTGAAAATCCCCATACTTTAAAATATATTCGTTCGGAAGAATTTCTCGTACGATTTGGATTGATATCTGGTTATGCAATACATAACGCGTCGACAATATTATGAATCTATTAAGCACTGCTTATAGAGCTCCGTAAAATCAATTGTTAATACAAATGGTATGAAAATCCCCATGCATCAAAATATATTCGTTTGGGAGATATTCCCGTACGAATTGAGCCAAGATCACACAAGAAATCGTGATATTAATTATACATTATTGCTCCGATTTTAAATCTTCCCAAAATAAATACATTTCAATAGTGAAAATAATTAATCGATAGATAATATAAATGTGTTCCTTAGCTGTTACACAGTGGCGGTATGATCCTCTCTGGTACTGATGAATGGTAGATTCCTCCATACGTCCGGGCAGCAACTCCGTCCGCAAATGATGTTCTGGAACTCAGGGCTCCGTCGGTAGTCTGTTGGGCAGCGCTCCCGCTCGCAAGTCTGGTCTCGAACTGAAGGGGCTGAGTACATCGCGTTCGCTCCTTTTATAGTAACGATTTCACCATACCTCTGAAATCCACGCTAGTGCAGTGACTCATCCTATGCCCGATGACCTCACCGCCGGCGCTCGCCATTGGCCGGATTCAGTCATCAGGACGGTCGCCTCCGGCTCAACCCGTCGAAAGGTAACGCGTGCCTGTGATTGGTCCGTTTCGTTAAAATAAGAGTAAAGCACTCGCTACACGCGAGACTTGCTGTTCCGTTTCATAAATAATAAAGGCTCGTTCGCACCTACTCACAAGGTCGAGTCTATTAGGATTGGCAAACAATATTAATTTAACACAGAATTATATCTATGGTATAATAAAGATCTAAGAAATATTACTTGTATAGCTGAATATTCAATATTTTGTTAGCCTCTTGTAATACATAGAATCTTAAGAAGAAATATATCAGGCTTTTACTTTTAAACGATTCCAAACAGAAGAAATATATTTTTGATGTCCATACTTGGCTTTTTTGAATATTATTATTTTAGGATTTTCTAAATTTATTAAATCTATCTCTATGTCGACCATCACAAGGTAACATAGTACTCGGCAAACCTTACCTTAAAACCTACTAATTTTAATTAATCCAATTTTTTTATAAACCACTTGGAGTAACTTTACATCTACCGGTTTCCATATGACTGTACCTTAGTACCTTAGGACGGACAAATACTAACGAAGTAGTTTATACAAATTTTTTAGTTAATTAAAATTATTAATTATGTCCAATTACAAAATTGTCCAAAACGCTATAGTCATCAAAAATACTTTAAAATTTCATAGGGCTTATTTTATATGTACTTTCTAGGAATATTTTTCTGTTGTTTAAACAGCAGTCTTACTTCCATTCTTACTCCTGGTACAAGAAACCTTCTTAATTTTAAGGAAGTAGTAAAATTTGATTCCATTTATTTGTTACATTTAAAAAATTTATTTGCAAGAAAATATTTTTTGGTAGGTAGTTTTGTGGGTAGGTTCTATATATGCAGTATTTTTACTACTTTAAAAATATATGTTATAATATAAATATACCATAAAAATTTTGGAAGAGTATGATGCAGGTACTGAATTCGTGAATAAATTCTATACTTCTCCTGGTTTTGATCTTCTGTGGTGTTATGCCGCGTTAATTCGATCTTTCTGGCCGACGATTCGGATCCCATTGCAGAGTCCATCATCGGGGCTGATAATGAACCCTGCAATGGGATCTGTATCGTCGGCCAGAAAGGTCGTAATAACACGGCGTAACACCCCAGAAGACACAAACCAGAAGATTCTGAGTGGCCGTGAAAACCTAGAACATTCTTAAATTCTACACCTATTTATCGGAACGTCAAAGGACATGGATACATAGGATTTTAATTTTCGGACGTGTCAAAACGCTAGTTATTTTATATCAAATCAAAATAAGAGTTGTTCATCATTTCTCTATAGAAAAAATCGCGGAAAGCCCTAGCGATAATGCGCGTACATGATACCGGTCTATATAATAATAAATTTCAACCAACGGATTTACCAATATCAAAATCACCCCGGTATCACGATTTATAGACTTATTGGTAGGACCGCTCGGTAGGTTAATTGGCTTCCAAAAGGACGCAAAGCAATTATTAATTAAATCACTAAGACCTATTTTGTAAAAATTTATGACGGCAGTATCAATACTTTTTTTTTTTTTTTTTTTTTTTTTTTTTTTTTTTTTTTTTTTTTTTTTTTTTTTTTTTTTTTTTTTTTTTTTTTTTTTTTTTTTTTTTTTTCAAATAGAGATGTGAACACGGAATACGTGTCACATCAATATTCTTACTATTTTCAAACTAAGCTAAACGCTTGTGCTATGAAAATAGGACTAACTTGCTAGTCTGGAGTGAGGTTCGAACCCGCGACCTTTGGATCACGAGGCCAGTGTCCTAACCACACGCCCAACAAGCTACTCTTTTTTATTTTTATTTTAATTTTTTTTTATCTTTTTCTTTTTTTTTTTTTTTTTTCATTTATTTTATTTTTTTTTTTTTTTATTTTTTTTTTTTTTTTTTTATATTTTTTTCTCTCTCTCTCTCATTCTCTTTTCTCTTGGAATCTTCGTCCTTCCAGCTGCCATTGCGTTTTGCCGTCCTGGCCTAATCTCTTCTCTTTGGTTCGGCCTTCCCCTTCCACTTTCTCCCGCTCTTTCCTCACTGTATTTCTTGTGTTTTGAAAATTATAATTCATTTGTTTTTTCCTCAATTGTTTTCTTCTTTGCGTCACTCAGTTTAAAAAATGGAAAACTTGAAATATCGCGTTATTTACGAGTACGAGTTCCACCGTGGCACCAGTGCTGCAACAACGGCTCGAAGGATTAATGATGTGTATGGCGACGGTGCCGCAAAAGAAAACACAGTGCGTTTTTGGTTCCAACGTTTTCGTTCTGGAAATTTCGACCTGCAGAACAAGCCCCGTGGACGGCCGGAGACCAAAGTTGATAATGAAGAATTGAAGGCTATTGTGGAATCGGATCCATCGCAAACCACATCCGAGTTAGCTGCAGGATGCGGTGTTAGTGATAAAACTGTTTTAATCCACTTGAAGCAAATTGGTAAGGTGAAAAAGCTTGAAAGGTGGGTACCTCACGAATTGAGTGAAGCAACTCAACAAACGCGCGTTGACTGCTGCGGTGCATTACTCAACCGGCACAATAATGAAGGGATTTTAAATCGAATCATTACCTGTGATGAAAAGTGGATCCTGTACGATAATCGGAAGCGCTCATCGCAATGACTGAACCCTGCCGAACCAGCCAAACCATGCCCCAAGCGAAAATTGACTTCAAAAAAGTTACTTGTGAGCGTTTGGTGGACTAGTGCTTGTGTCGTTCACTACAGCTTTCTTAAATCTGGCCAGACGATTACGGCAGATGTCTATTGTCAGCAACTGCAAACCATGATGGAAAAGCTAGCTGCTAAATAACCGAGGCTAGTTAATCGCTCTAGGCCACTGCTGCTTCATGATAACGCTAGACCACACACTGCACAACAGACGGCTACCAAATTAGAGGAGCTTCAATTGGAATGTCTAAGACATCCACCGTACTCTCCGGACCTTGCCCCAACAGATTACCATTTTTTTCGAAATTTGGATAACTTCTTACAAAGGAAAAAATTCAACTCCGATGGGGTAGTCCAAACCGCCTTCAAAGATTTTATTGACTCCCGTCCGAATGTTTTTTTTAGTAAAGGGATCGATGAACTACCTATGGGATGGCAAAAGTGCATAGATAGCAATGGTACATACTTTGATTAAATAAATATATTATAATAAAAAAAAATCGGCTTTATGTTCCTCCCATACTAAACGCCAATTTCATATGTAAGGACCTAATATATAAAATAAGATTTTAATATCAATATTATTGTCTACCTGAATTATGCTAGGATATATGTAAGTTAACATGTTCAATATGTCTATTTACACTCTTATATTATACATATATCACTAACTTATATTAGTTTAAATGGTATGTCTCGTATTAACAGTTAAATTATTTGTTGTAGATTTTTTTTATCTATTTCCTTTAACATTCTCCTTTCAGAACTTTCCAGAGCTTTATCTAGCGTTCTAAAACCTTTTTGACTTACCTATACACTCCGTCACTCAGTTTGGAACCTTATAAAACTTTCGGTAACCTTCTAGAACGTTCTCCTTCAGAACTTTCTAGAGCTTTATTGAACGTTCTGGAACCTTCTAAACTCACTGACATATTCATGTTTGGAATGTTAGAGTACTTTTGGGAATGTTCTAGAACGTTCTGCTTCCAAAACATTCTAGAATTTTATCAAACGTTCTGGAATCTTCTAGACTCACCAACACACTCCGCCACACTCTTTGGAACCTTATAGAACGCTCTCCTTCTAGAAATTTCCGGAGCAGGTTTTTCCGGATCCTTCTAGACTCACCGACACAGTCAGCGGGCCCATTCTGAAACAATCTGAAGCAATTGCTACCATCCCAAAACAAAACAATGTGCTAGAAAGCACATTTTCGTCACCCACTCCCACCCACGCTCAGCCACCCCCACCAAACTCGCATACTTTCGATGTGACACTAAAGGTGGTAGTGGCTGTTTGTGAAGAAAATACGGCGGGTAGGAAAACGCGGGTTTACTTTTATATCCATACATATTTTTTAATTATTACAAACATGTAATTTTTTTAAATAAAAAATATAATCACATGCAACCACAAAGGTAACGTTACAAATATAGAAATATGTATTTTAACGTATAGCATTTATTTTTCTTCTTTCTGCGAAAAAATGCTTTCTTTCTTCTTTCTGCGAAAAAAATCGTTCTCAACCGCATAGCAGTTTGTTTGTGCTCTCATTAAAAAAAACATATTATTACATATTCAATTTAAATTACATATATAAAAAATATTCATCGTATATTTAACTATACATATTTAATAATAACAATTATAATCTCTTAAAAAATACATTTACTTAGTTTTTTTTTATACTGACGGAAAGCTTGTTTAAAAGACTCGAAATTTTTTGCCTTTTGTTTTGTCGCCATAAAAATTATTTGTATATTATTGTATGTTGTTTTTTTATACATATGATAATTTATAATTATTATAAATTCCAACTAACTTTATTATGGATTTGTAAAATTTTATATTATTTAATATTTATTCGTACAGTATAGTCGTATGCAGATGTAAGTATAAGGGGGTGGAAATATAGACATATGAGTGTATAAAACTGAATATTTGTTTGATCTCTACACAACCCTTCACTGTTTGACCGATCATGACTTCATTTCTTAGTATTACAATAAAAATTGTGGTACACCTCACCTAATTTTGCGTAATAACCCTTTAGGACCCTGCGCCAAAAGTATGCCTGTCGATATGAACGTGTTTTGGAATGTTGAATTCCATTTAAATTTTACATAGTTACTTTTTAAGACCATAACCAAAATATAGTCACCTCCCCCCGGTCTCCGAACATCTCACCCCTCCTCCCCGCCCGCCAGGTGAAAATTTTGCATATTTCATTATTATTTATGGCCTCTGTACAACAATGGCACCTGTGTCAAAATCTCCATCTTAAATTTTTGACCTAATCTGAATCCCGAGCGATTCCGGGTACCGACTGCTAGTATAAAATTAGCGTCATAATATTAACATAATGTAAAAAACAACAACTTAATAAAAATATCGAATACGACTCGGCATTGGAAGGGGTCCGCGTTGCGGGTGGTGCGGGTGAGCGGGGGCGAGCAGGGGTCCCGCTGTCTCCGCGGTTCCTAATTGGGCCGCTCGCTAATTGGCTGCCCCGGGCCTCTAGTGTTACACCCAATTATCCACTAATTAGGGGGACTCCTCTTATTACACCGGGCCTCCCTCCGCCCCCACCCGCCGCCCACACACTGCTAGACAGATCTTCGTGAGGCAAATGATACACCGAATTTCAACGTGAAATTGTGTCCAAAAAGGTTTTATCACGACTGCCTGAAATACGAAAGAAGTTGTCGTCTCCTAAATGAGAGAATATTGAAGCAGAAAAGACGATGAACGAAAATATTATTCGGGTTCAAACTTTTCTCATCATTAACCGTTAACTGATGACGTGGGAACAATGGACCCGGGCGAAAACGTAAAATAGCCTAAGGCGTCTGATACACATGCTTATTTAGTGGCACGTGAGCATGCGCAGTATCGACTTTGACAGTGGCATGCTTATTAGTGGCATGTGTGTACGCACATTGCTAGAAATGAGCATGCCACTGTCATTCACCATAGAGAAGGGGTATCTTAGGAGCATGTGTGAACAGACTTGCTTATTTATGAGCATGCTTATGTCATTCGCGAGCTTCGCGGCTAGTATTATCAATGCGATCTTCTCAGTCCGCGACAGATGAAACAAATATGGCGCGTTGGGGAGATGATGAAACATTACTTTTCGTGACTTATTATAGGAATCACGAATGTCTGTGGAATACTCGGTCACCGTTGTGTAAAAATAATATAGTGAGAAATAATGTTTACGAAACTTTATTAATAGGCAAACTAAAATCAAAAATGTGCGGATGGAAACTCGGGAACTTTTTTGATTTATTGGTTCACTTAAATTTTCTATTTCAGTTTGCAAAGTTTCCATTTTGAACAAGAGCGTTTCTATTCTATGACAAGAGCATGCCACTAATAAGCATGTGTGTTTGATTGTTAGCTATGGGCATGCTTATTTATGAGCATGCCACTAATAAGCATGCCAGTAATGAGCAAGTGTGTACAGTTGTTAGGGCATGCTTATTAGTGGCATGCTCATTAGCATGCCAGTAAAGAAGCATGTGTATCTGTACCTTAAAATCTGATTTATACGCTGGAGTTGACCGCGCTTCCCAGAACCTTCTTGCAGTCGACCGACGCGTGCGTAGGCAAAAGAACGTGCTCGGTGCGCTAAGGATTTGAGCTCGCCTGGGCCCGGCACACCCACCTCATTAGTAAGGTAACTTTTTTGTGAACTTATTTTTTATAAATTATTGTTAATTTGCAGTATTTCACTATGACTGAACGCAGAAATATTCGCAGGTGTTCTGTTAATCAAACATCAATTATTGAAGACTGGTTTAACTACAATTCTATTGATGATGAAGAGGAAACAGATCAACTCTCAATATCTCAACAAAATGATCGAGCCACTCACTCTGAAAATGAGTTCTCAAACGACGAAGAAAATATCATTACAGCCAGTTACCACGAGACAAATTCAGATTCAACAAAAATGAAGTTGAACGTTTGGAAGAAAATGAAGACAGTAACAGTGCGGTGGGATATTATTATGGAAAAAAACGGAGTTAAATGGGCTATATCGCCACCTGACAGAAATACTCATGTAAAAAGTCATAACATTATTGAGATTATCGAAAAGAGGCCTTTGACCTTATCTTTGATAGCAACATAATGGAGAAAATGTTGTATTGGACCAATTAAAGTTATGTGTAATCAGATTGAAGTACAAAACACCTGATCGTTGTAAATTAAAGGATTGTACTCGAAAGGAATTGGAATGATTTATAGGTCTTTTACTGTATTCGGCCATATTCAAACCAAACCACGACGCTATAGCTGCATTATTTGCAACTGATGGAACTGGACGAGAGATTTTCCGAGTATGTATGTCCGCAATGAGAGTCTATACACTTTTAATATATCTTCGCTTTTATAACCCTAAGAAACGCGAAGAACGCAAGAAAACTCATCCAGGATGTATAGTTACTAAAACTAAACTAAAACTAACTAAATAAAAAAAAACTAACTAAACTAAAAAAAAAAAGTTACTAAACAACGAAAACAATATAGTCAACACCAATGCTCACGCACACTATACCACGGGTTCTAATGGAATTATTCATGAAATGTTGTTCGGTTTTTGAGGTCACTGCGATTTCAAGATGTATATTCCAAGTAAACCCAACAAGTATAGCTGTAAAATGCAGTGCCTTGCAGACTCTAAGACACATATACTGTGGAAAAAATAGTGATGGATTTACATTGACCGATGATGATAAGAAAAAACCTATACGTTTATGTAAACCCATTTATAATTCATATCGCAACATTACGACAGAATATTGGTATACATCAATTGATCTTGTCACAACAATGCAACTAACTGCTGTCGGCACTATAAAAAAGAATAAAAGAGAAATTCCTAGTGATTTGCTGCCAAAAAAAGATAAAAAGTTGGATTAGATTTCACAATTTGGATTTACTTAAGAAATAACTATTGCGAGTTACGTGCCCAAAAAAAAAATGACAGACTGCTCAATATGAGTGACCTGAATGCTTTTATCATTCATCAAAGTCACGCAAAGGCTTCCAAAATAAGTAGAATGATATTCCTGCTGAAGAGCTGGCAAAGCTTTTAAGTGAATCTCACATGAGAGAAAGATATTTTAATAAAGACTTCCTACAAAACTCGGAATGAGCATTGCAGACTTATTACAAATTAGTTTGCCAGACTCTGAAATGAACGAAAATGTGATATTAGATTGGAATAAAAGAAAGATGTGTTTCTACTTTCTATTACAATCTAATAAAAGGGTAAAGACTGTCCATCTCTGTGTAAAATGTAAACAACCTTTATGCGTCACATGTTCTAAAACGGTCTGAAAAATCTTTATGTGAATTTTAGGTTACAAAGAGCGTCTGTCAGTTTTTTCTTATAAGAAATAATGTGAATTTAGTTATTATTTTCTGAAAAAATATTTATATTTTTTAAATAATAAATATTTATATATTAGTCACTTTTTGGTTTGATATTTTTTCATATTTATTTTTTATTTTTTTATAAAAAATGTAAAATTAAGACTGCTGCTGTTCCTGTTCAAGTTATTATTATATCTTCTATAGCTAATCACAAGACAAACTGTTAAATATAATAAAAATGTTTTTGAAATTGTCACTTGTTTATTTATTATTAATTTTACAACTTACTTGGGTCCGGTGGACCCACCTCATTAGTTGCGTTACTTTTTTTCACCTTATGAGTTAAGGGCTCCTTAATAGCTCTTATTCAGTGCGAATACACAAAAATTCATAGAAATTCGGTGGCACAATGTCTCCTAATACCGGGGGTTCCATGCGAAATTCATTCACCTCCATTTTAGGTACACTAACTAGCTCAGATTATTAGGTCTATAGCTACCTCTTCTAATTAGGTAGCAATTTTTGATTCTTAGATCAATACAGCACGTTCCAAAGTTAATCCTTATTGCTTTGTTAAATTTAATTTTTCATTTTTTGTTAAGATTATTTTAGATATTTGTAAATTGGCGATAAAAGGAAATCCTTGCAATTACGTAAACTTTAATACCTTAGTTTATATAATTTTATTACGTTATTTTTTAAGTATCTCGTATCAATTTCTATATTGCTCGCTATCACTGTATGAAGACATTTGTTCTTAATAATGAATTAAGCTAGAAATAAAGTATCTACTGTAATGACATATAGGTATAAACTAAATTAAATATACCGTATTCAAATCTGAACATGCCTATGTTTTTCTGCTAATAATTAAGTCTCTTTCTTTTGTTTAAATTATTTATTCTTTCTGGTTATATAATTCTTAACATGCCTAGGTTTAATTCATAACATATTTATCATTATTAACATATTTCTAAATGTGGAGACCTGTAATTGGCCATCTATATTATATCTATGCTTCTTTATTGTCCTGTTGGTCTTCCATGAATATTAAATAAATAAATAATTTTCTCTTGGTAACGGGGATGAGATTCCTGAAAGAATTAATGGAACATTTGCTAACAAAATTAGAGAGAAAAAATAGAGAAAAAAAAATAGAGAGAAAAATTAGAGAAAAGAAAAAAAAAATCTATCTACATGAGACTTCATTATTAAGTTGGTAGAGGTAGCGACACTCAGTACCACGATAGGTTGGAGATTCCTGCAGCCTGGTTCTTCGCTTCATTTTGATATTGTAATGATTTTTATCAAGGGTTATGTCCCTCCTTCTATTTGCGCAATACCGATCTTTCTCTGGCAGGATCTTCCCACTGATCTTCGTCAATGTGAAATGTCTTCATGTCCCTTTTTCAGACATCCTTAAAGCTTAAACGCCGACTGCCGCGCGACCCCTGCATCGCAAAGCTCTCCATGCATAATGTATTTGACTATACGTCCATCTTCTACGAGACATGGCAACCGCCTGTCTTTAAAAAAAAGAAAGGACTGGATCTTGGTTGGAACAGAATGCTTTGCCAACATAACAAGCCGTGGTGTGTGTTGGTCGACGTGGTCGACGACCAGCAGTGGCATTTCTGACTCCAAGATGATCTCCGCTTTCCATCAGCTATCGAACTTAGTCCCGTAGTGTTATGAAATCGCGTATATCCCGCAAAGATTCGGTATGCATCCTGGTTACCGCGTATAGATTGCCCAGGATTTTGCGAGAAGGAGACTCGATTCTGCACCACACTAGAAATCAAAATCGAAACAATTTTACGAAAATTATTTTAAACTATATTTTTATATTAACCGGAAAATATTCTTCACACTTAAATATGAATTTAACTCAATACAGCAAAGTGCATATCATCAGCAAAAAATAGATTTTCTAGGTTTTCCACCCTAGAAGTATTCATATAACAATGTCTAGCTTCATACCCAACCAATATAAAATTTGAATACTTCCACACTTCCATACAACATAACAAAGGTAATTTTTATTTTTATTTTACGTTTTTCTGATTTATGATGTCATAAAAATTAATGGGGTTCATAGTGGAAAAACTATGAGTCGTAGTGGTTTGAAATTTGTATTACATCCATTATTTTTATTATTTTTTGTAAAAATATATTGACAAAAACTGTGGAACGACAATTTGATTACATATATTTAGCTACGAATTTAAACCGTAATATCATGCAGTATTTTCTTTGACAAGCTTCAATAGCTTTGAAGGTTTACTAAAGAAATTTCGTATCTATATTTTTACAAACTAAAAATCTACGAACGTATTACGATAATCAAGATGATGTTTTATTATGAAAGGCTGCGCGATAAAAATATATAAAGGAAACATTGCCTTAAATTATTTTCATTATTTGTAATTTTCTATCATTATTGTGGTTACTCAATTACCTACTCAATTATTCGTAGAAAAGGTTAAGGCGGCACGTTCACTGTAAGTGCATATTTCGGCGTTGTTAACGAAAATGTGAGTTTATATTTTCATTTAAATCAGAATATATATAATAGATTGCATTTTTAGGGCTATAACTTATATAAAATCTTTGTTCTTATATAAAAGTGATAAACTGGGCATTATTTACAATAATTAAGAAAATACGTGCATTAATCTACAGGCCGTGGTCAAAAAAACGTTTTGAGTACCTATCCTAAGCGTTAAAAACTAAAATAATAAAGAAATATACAATAATAAAGTTAAAGAATTCTAAATTTGCAAGAAATTTTTACGTTTTTTTATGATTTTCACACGCTTTTTATCCACATAAAAATATGATTTTAAACGATATATTTTACTCAATCCCGCACATTCCATCCTCACTCACTATTTAAAAGTTAGTTTTTTTTTATTAAAAACTTAATTCATTAAATTAATTTAAAAAAACACACAGTATGATTTTGCTCCAAAATACGGATAGAAATGTTGTCAGTCGACCGGTACCACGGTGAGCGGCGGGCGTGCTTCTATCAATGTTTTATTCTGTCAATATACAGTCAATATAAAACGTATATTCTATGCAAATATTACATTATTGTTAATTAATAATGTATTATAATGCCAAAAGCAATTGAGTTTCACTCCTACAATAAGGTGTTTGGCTAAATATATTACGAATTTATCGAAACATTCAATTTTGTAAATACGTTCATTTCACGTATCTGACACGTTTGACAACGTTGCAGTTTGTGCCCACGCACGCGCATGAGTGTGTAAATAAAAATCGCAAGGTTGTAATTTGCAAATACCAATGAATTTGAATATTATTTTATACGAGTATATTCATAATGACACCTAGTTACTTTGTAGTTTTTGTCATTTTTAGATTTTGCAGAGTATGGAGTCACAGTTTTCTATTAAGCATTTGGTATATTATGTAATTTCAAAATAATATTTGGGACTTGTGATGGACTGAATGTAAATGGAATATACATAGTGTCACGTGTCGTGGCTGTAAGAGGAATTAATTAAAATGCTGGGATTTAATATAGGATTTATTGTTTACTGAATAATTAATTAACCCTAGAAAGCTAACGTTTGGGCGTACCCCATTAAAGCTAACCATCCATCGAAACGACGGGTACTTGAAAAAGTACTTTTTTTTGCAAAATATATAAACTTTATGCACGTGATATTTTACAATATTGTTAATTAAATTAATTAATAATTAAATTAATTAATAATAAGTTAATTAAAAGGTTTTTCAATAAAAATACGTCTTATAAATTAAACTTTATTTATTTATTTAAGAATTACAGTAAAATTTCTAAAACATCTGAAAAAAAGATCTTTATTTTTACATAAACTCTAACATACAAAATCAAGTAGAAAAAATAATATAACGTTCTATGTTTTGTCATTTTATAGCAAATAAGATTATACAAAAAAGTAATTATAGTATGAAACTTATTTATATTCAGCGTATATAGGACAAAAATCAATCTGATTTTCGTCGTATATCGCTACCTTACATTTGGCACAAATAATTTTAGTCATACGTTTTTCTTGTAGTGGCACTTCCCGCACGTTTTACTTTTATGATTTTATTGTTTTGAAGAAGTTGATAGCTTTCCTTTATTTTCCGATCTTTGAAAAAGAGCTTGGCCTGATGATTGTTGGTCTTGACTAACGGATAGTTGCGCTGAAAGAACGCTCCTGATTATATCTTTCACTTTTGCGTAGGCATTGCTGTCTTTACCAATCTTTAATTTATTCAAGGCTCCACAAGTCGAAAGTGTAATGTTTTCATAAATTCTTTGCGTGGAATTAATTTGTAGCCCGGTGGTAATTTCCGCACTTATTAATTTCGCTTCGGTTTATTTCACTACGTAAGAACATTCCAGAATATCGCTGTCCAATTACCGCTCGCTTGGCACCACTGGCCTCTCGCAACTCGCCGCTACCGCTCATTTGGCCAGCCAAATCATTTTTTTTATTCTATTTAAGTCCTCATTTACTTTTTTATTATATTTTTTACTATTTTATTATATTTGTTTTGTCAAAAAAAATCTTATCAACAGAACTACGTCATATACCCCGATTAGTGAGGGAGTCCACTGAAATACACAAAAAACCCAATTTCAATAGAGATGACAGTTACAGTTATTTGCATCGAAAATATAACAGCGGAGGGGATGGGTTAAAATAATAGGGGGGAAATGTTGCATATGTTACCCACCAAGTCCTTAAGAAAAAGTTTCCAAATTTTGAGTCCGATCGATCAAACGGTACAGATTTGCTTCGAAAATATATCAGCGGAAGCCCTTCCCCTCCGCTGATATACTTTCGATGCAAATCTGTATCGTTTGACCGAAAAGAATAGGGAGGAAATATCGCCTTTGTTACCCGCCGGATCCTAAAGCATGTGATGGCTCCTCTTCTTCGCCTTTCAGCTCGATCCTACTCCTAACTGAGTTTACGCCTTGTTAGAGGCAAACAAGCTATCTATCTACGTCGGGTGAAGGCTCTACGGCTTTTAACGTAGTATTTCCAAACACCCTCGCTTTATTCAAGACCTCCCCAGTTCACGTTGTGTAATTTTTTGTTTCGAACTATAGGGGATGAATTGGTTTTGTGGTAACCCTATCGCAAGCTAAACTTAAATTAAATACTGGGGTATGAAGTTCGTGAATGTTCATGGAAAACGCAACCAAAACTACCTAGAACGTCAATTAAGCCCTACGGTGCAATTGCTAAACATACTATGTTCCGTGGCCCTATATTATTTACCTATCATTCCTACGGACTGAAACCACTGCATCTGGTGTAGCTGCGCTTCCAGAGTGCGCGATCCTCTGCTCCCACGCCCTCTCCGCTCGATCCCCCATTGTCCTACCTGTATGGGATCGACCGCCATCCACTGGAAAGGTTAGTAACGTGCCGTTATCACATGCGCATGCACATATAGAGTACATAGATCCCCTGAAAGCCCTCAAGTCCTTCGTAGCCGCTCCTATGGGTGATTCCGTCTTCGACGCCCTCGCTGATTAATAATTTTATCTTCCGCCTTTATCTCGCTGTGCTTATTCCTTACGATCTTTTATATTTACTCTGCATTATCTTTATATCAACTACATTGTTACGTTTATTTACTAGCCGGCCTAAGTTCCGTCACCTGTATCTGGCCCTATGTCTCATTCTAGTGGTACGTTGGGTTCTAAGGGATAAGGGGTTTGTAGAAGGTATGTGTAAATGTATGTGTACGCGGAAAATGTGGTTGCTTTAAATTCGGCCCCTCCATACCCAAAGGCTCATCGGTGACTGATCCCATCTTCCTTCTCCCGACACGAGTTCCGGATACGTTGACCTGAGCCTGGATGCGCCTTTTCATGTTGGGCCTCTTCTGTGCAAAGTACCGCACCATCCCTCGCGTCAGTGTCTGGCGTCCGGGCTCAGAGCCAGTTTGCCCCCCGAATTCCAACTCCTCCAGGTTAAACTAAGTTAAACTACGGTATATATACTGAAGCTACTGTAAAGATGGTCCCGGGCCACCTGTCAAGTCAAAAATATGCGAGTGGGGAAGGGGAGTTTCCTAGGCTCCCCAACCCTCGCCTGTGAGCAACTGCAGCCCATTGGCCATTCGCGACACTACAGTGACTGCAACCACCCTCCCAGGTAGTACTTATTATAATCTGATATGCATCAATACGTTCAATCCATTCCAGACGAGGGAAGACATCCGCACGGGTGTTGTGCCACCCGTGAAGAGCCCCCTCATACACTACGTACGAATAGATACATACTAATAAAATATAATATACATACATATACATACATATACATATACAATACATAAATAAATACTTGTAATGGTTGGTTGCCATGTGGTTTCACGAGGCCATGACCCCTCGTATTAGTAGATGGAAAGGTGGATCTGGACAGTAGGGATATGCCTAGCCCCTGGCCAGGGATGTCGGTGTATTTTCTCCAAATGGTGTACAGCTAGAATCCTGCCATCGATGATGATGGGATCTGCCTAATTATCTCCGACTGATGTGTAACTGGAACCCTGCCATCACTGATGAAGATGATGATGTCACTATCGAAACGTCACCTGATGACATTTAGCTGACCCGCCGCTAATGATGATGATGATGATGATGATACTATCGTAACGTTTCCTGACGATATACAACTGGGACACCGCTAATGATGACGTTGATGATGCTATCGAAACGCCTCCTGACGATATATAGCTGAACCACCGCTAGTGATGATGATGATGATGATACTATCGTAACGTCTCCTGACTATATATAGCCGAAACACCGCTAATGATGGTGATGATACTATCGTAACGACTCCTGACGATATATAGCTGAAACACCGCTAATGATGATGATGATGATGATGATGCTATCGAAACGCCCGCTGACTATATATAACTGGGACTCTGCTAGTGATGATGATGATGATGATACTATTGAAACACCTCCTGACTATATGTAACTGGGACACTGCTAACGATGATGTTGATGAAGATACTATCGCAACGCCTCCTGACTATATACAACTGGGACGCTGCTAACGATGATGTTGATGATGATACTATCGAAACGCCTCCTGACTACATACAACTGGGACGCTGCTAATGATGGTGATGATGATGACGCTATTGAAACGTCTCCTGACGATATAAAGCTGAACCACCGCTAGTGATGACGATGATGATGATGATACTATCGCAACGCCTCCCGACGATATATATCTGGAACACCGCTAGTGATGATGATGATACTATCAGAACGCCTCCTGACTATATGTGACTGGAACACCGCTAATGAAGATGATGATGATGATACTATTGAAACGTCTCCTGACGATATACAACTGGGACACTGCTAATGATGGTGATGATACTATCGGAACGCCTCCTGACTATATATGACTGGAACACCGCTAATGAAGATGATGATGATAATACTATTGAAACACCTCCTGACGATATGTGACTGGAACACCGCTAATGAAGATGATGATGATGATACTATTGAAACGTCTCCTGACGATATACAACTGGGACACTGCTAATGATGGTGATGATACTATCGGAATGCCTCCTGACTATATATGACTGGAACACCGCTAATGAAGATGATGATGATGGTACTATTGAAACGTCTCCTGACAATATATAACTGGGACACTGCTGGTGATGGTGATGATGATGATGCTATCGAAACGCCGCCTGACTATATATAACTGGGACGCGGCATATGAATAGACAAATAAATACCTAATTAATTAATGGATCATCAATTAAATAAATAAATAGAAATGAATAATTAAGTTCGGCGTCGAGCACACGGGCCGATGATGATGCTATCGAAACGCCGCCTGACTATATATAACTGGGACGCGGCATATGAATAGACAACTAAATACCTAATTAATTAATGGATCATCAATTAAATAAATAAATAGAAATGAATAATTAAGTTCGGCGTCGAGCACACGGGCCGATGATGATGCTATCGAAACGCCGCCTGACTATATATAACTGGGACGCGGCATATGAATAGACAAATAAACACCTAATGTATTAATGAATCATCAATTAAATAAATAAATAGAAATGAATAATTAAATTCGGCGTCGAGCACACGGGCCGCGCGATCCCTGGAAGTTCACACACATGCAGAGAAGGGTTATTTGGCGAATTAATTCGCCCCTATTATGGTCAGTACGGATCCAACATGCAAAGAACACCTGCGGGAAAACATATGTAAAGTTTACGGTACAGGGGTTAGCTTTCACTGTCGGCGCTTCTTCCGTCTCTGTCTGAGGTGTCGAACCCGAGACCATTCTTCTTAATCGTGCGCCACCTTTATATATCGTTATAATCTCAAAACGGAAAGAGGATGACATGACTTACCCATCTGCCGCCGATTATATCAATTCCAGTGCTTCGTAGTTTCACTTTAAGTACCTCACTTTATACCTAAGGATTGCGAACACTTGCCTCGCACGCGCACACGATTCACAGGCCCCTAATTAACTATAGTTCGCGACCTAACCTTTGATCCTGCCATCACGCTTTTTTAAGTTTCCGTAGCTGGGGCTTAGTATCCAGCCTCTGTAACTATACGGTGTATATACTCTAACCAAACCGAAACTAGACATTATTTCCCTTTCTTTGAATATATATTCCTCGGGATACCGGAATTAGACTCTAGCTCGACAATTGTAAGTATTTATATATCTTAATAATACTGCAACATAGTCCTTATTTCCGACTTACGTATCCGTACTTCCCGGGTCACCGAGACTAGACTCCAATTCTAATGATCATACTCTAATGATTATACGCACCGATATTTTTCATAAAACCCGTTACCCGTTATTTTCCGATGTTACATATTCTTATATTTATCCGAAATACCGGGATTCAGCTTTGAATCTAGGATTCCATCCATTTATAAGTTTTAACAAACCCATGAAGCAACCACTTGTCCACTTGTTGTTGTTAAAGAATTGATTGCTTCTATAATAAAACCCCACTAGTCTACATCTTTATAAGGTCAATACATATTACTTTTAGGGTCCGCCGATTTAGTTTTATTCTTCTTATTATTATTATTATTATTATTATTATTATTATTATTATTACTATCATTATTATTATTATTATTATTATTATTATTATTATTATTATTATTATTATTATTATTATTATTATTATTATTATTATTATTATTATTATTATTATTATTATTAATTAATTACACGGCTTAATAGCCTTTTACAACAGGTTTATACATAATTAAAATACAACAAACGATTAAATGTAAAAGAAAAATAAAGGGTATAAATGTAAAAGGTATATATATACATAGTTTAAAAATAATGAGGTTAGACATGTATGTAAAAAAGTATATATGCAAAAAGGTGTAAAGTAGCAGGTTTATACATAATTAAAATACAACAAACGATTAAATGTAAAAGAAAAATAAAAGGTATAAATGTAAAAGGTATATATATACATAGTTTAAACATAATGTGGTTAGAAATATATGTAAAAAAAAGTATATATGCAAAAGTGTAAAGTAGCAGGTTTATACATAATTAAAATACAACAAACGATTAAATGTAAAAGAAAAATAAAGGGTATAAATGTAAAAAAGTATATATACATAGTTTAAACATAATGAGGTTAGACATATATGTAAAAAAAAGTATGTATGCAAAAAAGTGTAAAGTAGTGATCTCAGAATTTTTTACTCACCGATAATATAGCAATATTAAATTTGAATAGCCAGGTATATATAAAAAATTTAAGACATTATATAAAAATTTAATATTTTGAAAAGAAATGATCATATAATGATTTTTTAAATTTTGAGAGAGATAGATTTAAAATGTCGACGTATGTAGGTAGTTCATTGCCAAGTTTGTGCATTGATAACAAAATTATATTATTCTTAATATAATTTTATTATCATCTCGAATATTTGATATCCACTCTCCGGCAAATTTTAATATAGTTTAAATCATTTTAATATAATTTATCATTTTAATATAGTTTAGGAATAACGGGATTCTGTAATTTCTACAAGTATAAACAACCCCAATCTTACCAAATCCATTTTATGTAGTGAAAGACGCGGGACTTATATTCTTCCTAAAATGTAAAATGAACCCGGTCTAGATGAAACATCCTTATTTAGTTTCAGGACAACGAGGTTTACGCGTTCCACGAGGAATATGATATAACCCGATCTAAACGAAGGTAATTTTATATAATTTTAGGACAACGGAACTTACAAATTTCATAAGGTATATCGTGAAGCCAATCTAGGCGGAGACACTACGTATATTTTAAACAGAGTAAGAGTTTAAATTTTATCATCAGGCCTAATAAACCGCAAGAATGTCCTAGGCATAGTAAACAAAATAGCGGTCAAAGCTGTAGTGTTTCTATGTTCACACGTTTTAGCTCAAACGAATACTATAATTTTCACATTTATAATACAAGACGCGAATTTCTAAACGAATCATTTTAAAATAGTTCTGATTGAAATCTACATGTTTCATATTTATTAAATGAAGGCGCGAATTCTAAACGAAACACTAACATTGCTCAAAAACGGGACCCTATATTTATATATGCTTAAAATGAACCGCGAATTCCCGAATGATAGCATTTTATATAACTAAATGTAACGAAATCTTATATAGTTTATAAATAAGAAGACCCGGCCCCAGGCGGTTTTTATATATTTTCAATATAACGAGGCCCTATAACATCTTTATAAGTATAATACAACCCCGGTCTAACGAAACAATGAACTAGAAGTTTTTATATGTTTGAATACATGATATACGTTTTTTTTTATACACGTTTTTATACGCGAGATTTACGTCTTCGTACAGTACGAAGTACCCCAAATTATACAATCGCGAAGTTTACATCACTCCTAATGTATAACCAGAACTAATTGAAACATTTTTCATAGTTTAAGTCCGCGAGGCAAATATCTTTCATAAAATATAAAATAACCAGAATCAAATTAAACATATTTTTTACCTTATAGACTTTCCCCAACGCGCGTAATAATCCCGGCCACATGAAACGGTTTTATATGTTTTAATAACGCGGGACCTATGTTTTCCTATATAATATAAGATAACCCGGGCCGAACGGAAGCAATTTTATATACTTTATAAAATAGTGAAACTTGTACTTCTGTAAAACCGTAAATAAACCCCGACCCCCACGAGATTATTTTATATAATTTTTTAGAATAATGAAATTTCATACATCTGTAAAATTGTAAATAAGTCCCGATTCTCACGAGATTATTTTATATAATTTTCTAGACTAATGGAATTTATACATCTGTGAAATTGTAAATAAACCCCGATTCTCACGGAATTACTCTATATAATTTTAAACGAAATGAAAATCTAGATTATTATGGGCTGAACCTGATACCCCGCGAGATCAGCTATATATTTTTCACTAGACGTATTTTTAATCCCGGAATTCATTCGCTATAATTTTAACGGACTCTTACTATTAAACATAAACAAAAAATAAATATTCTTTCAATAACTAAAATAAACCCGGTCTAATCGAAACATTTCATATAACGAAATATTATATGCCTTACAAATGTAAAAATTAAAATGAGACCTCGCGTATTTAGCAAAGATAGGTATTTTATAAGACTTATTTAAACTCGAATCTGTTAGTAACAACTCCCTTATCTTTTAACAACTTCCCGCGTGTTTAGCACAAAATAGGTATCTTTATAACGCACAGCTAGTTTCCAGAGATCCGCCAATACTATACTTAGTAAAACGAAAATTTAACTAAATTTGAACTCTACCGTTTCCTGCAATTCTGCGAATATTATTCTGTGAACCTAGTAAGACGACGAAAATAATTAACTTTATAGAACATAGTGATTTCCGAAGTTCCGATATGCCAGATTAATTACCTTTATAAAATAAAATCAAACCCGTACTCTGAGTTAAAACCCTTTTAACAGGACCTCGCGTATTTAGCATAAGATAGGTATTTTTACAAGATTTATTAACAATTTCCCGCGTGTTTAGCATAAAATAGGTATCTTTATAACGCACAGCTAGTTTCCGGAGATCTGCAAATATCAGTTCTATATATGCCGGACTAATCAACTTAATAAAGCGCAGTAATTTCCGAAGTTCTAATATGCCAAATTAATTACCCTTTATAAAATAAAATCAAACCCGTACCCCCCTTTTCTTTTAACGTGAGCAACCAACAATGTCGAAGAGTATATTTACCCGTACACAACTTTCACT
The DNA here is from genome assembly GCA_016648135.1 of Agrypnia vestita. NCBI lineage: Eukaryota > Metazoa > Arthropoda > Insecta > Trichoptera > Phryganeidae > Agrypnia > Agrypnia vestita. The sequence goes on from JADDOH010024452.1 coordinate 23,040, forward strand.
TGAAATTAAACTATAATTTTCACTATAACCACTGGACACTCCAAGTCGACGGTAACTTTCACTCAAAAAAACAACCGACGCGGATTTTGCGCTCTCGTAGACGTTCACCAACTCCCTGATTTCTGCTGTGTCTTGACATTTTAAACCCCCCCTAGCAGCCAAAGGTCCTAAGTCGTGTGTTTCCAGGATTTTCAATATCCTACTTTCCTTGAAACCTAAATCTTTGTTCCTAAGATTCAATTTGGCAAAAAAAAACCATATCTCCACTCGGATATGTCAGTTGATCCCACCTCCTGTTGCCGTCTCTATCTCCGTCCCTGTGCCCGTTTTGGGACGGACTTGGTGGCTTCAGACGGTTTGAACTCGCTTCACAAGCGCGATAATTAATTTTTAATATTTAATTTCTAAGTTCAGTCCATATTGTCGTTTGATCAACCGTAACCACAATCTATCGGGTACTCCCCTAATCATAGTTGATGTTTCTTCATTATCTACCATTATCCTGTCCCGTTCTCCCGTATTTCCACTCGTCTTTATCGGAAATTTAACGTTTCTTGGCCGCTATATCATGGGATCAATTTCCATATATTCACCACGTGCACACTGCATACCTAGATATAACAATCATCCAAAGGTACTATACCTAATTTTAAATTAATTTTGGGCGATCTTTTCTCGTGAATCATCCAATGAATCCTGTCTTTTGCCCGCGGCTCTCCGCGCACAGGGACGTATTAGCTCCCTCCGTTGCGGAATTTAAACATAATTTGTAACCATTTATTATTATTTTTATTGGCAGTAAGATTGATCCACAAAATAACTATGTTACATAGACAGTGAATATTCTCGAACAATATAATACTGGAAGAGTACTATTCGCTATAACACAATAAACTATTAATGTAAGTTAAATTAAATTTTTAAATTCAGTGGAAGATTTTTAAGATCGTTTTGCTTTTAAATTTTTTCCCAAAACAAAATAAATAAACAAATAAATAAACACACAGATACACACTCACACAACCCACTATTGGACATGTTTTTATTATTCTTTTATCGATTGTATGTATGTGTTTTCGCGTAATTGGCCCAAAACTCTGTGCATCAATTATTGTCTTTTCTTCAAAGATTGATTAATTATATGGCTGTAAGAAACCCAATAAATGAAAACAAATAAAACAAATAAGTAAATAAACCTCCAGTGCCGCAGGCAAGGCGTCGGATTAATTCAGTGCTCATTTATTGCCAAGGCACTGGACGCCTCCGCTGATAACTATATACCGCTCACCATGTTCTTAGAGGTGTGTTGAAAGATTGCTAGTATCTGTCGAATCGGTCTCAAGTAGTTGTCTGTATTTGTACGTTTATCATTATTACATGCTCTTGCTATATCCGTTCCACTTCACATTATTGTTCCTCCCGTCTTCGAATTTCTATCACACTATGTTCTCCTATGTTTTTGGTACTTATATGCTTGCTTTTTACTTGCATTTACTCCTATATATATTTGTTTCATTTATCCATCCATCTATAAGATCCCCATACGCTTTATCCTTTTATTTCATGTGTATATGGGCCGCAAATTCATATTATTTTATTTACAATATTCTTATCTGGATACACTTGTTCAATTATGTTTTGTGGGTTATTACTACCAAACCCGGCGAAATCTGAGCTAGAATAGCCAATCGTATACACGTTACCCGTCCTGTTGAAACTACGCTAACGTCGGACAGGTTTGTAGTGATTACATAGATAATATATTGTATCTATATTTGAGTATATTATTTTCTTGTCGTGCCATTAGTATGCTTACACGTTATCGTTATCTCTTTCCTAACTGTATATACCGTCATTGCGCAATTACCTATCTGTTGTAAAAGCCTGAAGAGCGTTAGTCTACAGATAAATATAATAGAATTATAGTTAACTTTTCTATCCGCCTACGTTATTCGACTCCCGCGAAACGAAAATGAATCATTATTCGCTTCTCGACAGAGCGTTAGTCTACAGATAAATATAATGGAATTATAGTTAACTTTCCTATCTGCCTATGTTATCCGACTCCCGCGAAACGAAATTAAATCATTATCCGCTCAGTTAAGGTCACCCCTCTGGTACATCGTATACGTTTTAATTCGTGCTTCACGGCCAATTCCTATAAATTATTTATGGGGCGTTTTCCTCTCGCGATCCCCCGATTAGGACCTGCCTTCCTTGCCTTTGCTCATATTCTGCTATCTCTCTTGCGCGGCAATCCACTTAAGAAGGCGATTAATGACGTTTAAACGGCTTCAAAACCACAGCAAAAAAGTCCATAATTCAGAAACCTCGTGGAACTGTCAATATCATCGTCACCTTAGAGTAGACGTTAATCGGTTTTTTAATGGCTTAAACTGCAATAAACGCGACCTAAATCTCTGAAAACCATGTTCAGCATTTTTTAATGGGAAGCACATGTGGACCGCTCGGACCGCATCGATCGTCAACCATTTGTACCAAACACGGCTTAACCACAAGATTAATATGATTTATAAGAGTTGTTTAGTAACTGCCCGTAATCTATATCCGATCAATCGCTACTAACTCCCTCCCAATACTCCGCCAGGTGGGCTTAGCTCAATTTTTCCCGCGTAGCATTTAAATCCTCTTAGAGTTCAAAATAGAAATAATAAAAATAAAAAAATCTATAGAAACAGGTGATTCATCACAGTCTGGTTCAGGGAACTGCAACTTACTCGTTCGAGCGTGTCACCTGGTTCTATTCACGCCTATTAGGTATTATTAGATGAACAATACATACGCTGATTACCTATGTGATTGTATCTACGACCTGCATCACATCAGCCGTGACGATGTTTGCCCAATGATTTCCATGCATCTACATATCCAGGAGAATAAGAAATATAAAGTACTATAAATTAAAATATCTTTTATTTTTAGTATATCCTATATTGAAACGGAGTGGGCTGTTTCAAATTATGTGTACTGCGGCGTGGAAATATCTGAGAAAAAATTCAAAACAATTTATTAACAATCAGTAAAACACAAGTATACATAAGTAGTAGAAATGAACATACAGAAATATAAACAGTAGAAATATCAAAGTACACACCGAATATAGAAGAAAATTAGCACAAGCACTAGGTCTATCGTAGTCACAAAACAATATTTCGGTGATCCCACTTCACAGATTCGGCGGAGGCTCTTGCCGGAAAAAACTCGACAGCAAGAGCGATGGCGGAGAGACGTCTTGGAAATGAGCACTCGACGAGACTCGAGCTTCACGTAAGCTCGACTTGGTACGGCCCAGCAGGAGAACACTAGACTGCGGCGGCGATATCGTTCCCAAGGCTCGTCAGGAATCCCTCCCGGACACCTCCTAGTAAGGCGAAGACTGTTGGAACCTACCGAACAGAATATCCTAGCTGGGAGTATAAGCGCACGGCTTTTATATTTTTTCGGCGGCGATGGGGATCATTAGTGAATAATCGTTTATTTGTTGTTGCTAAGCGGGTCTCCGGCAGCCAAAGTCGCCGAAAATTTGCTGGCAATTTCGCGGCCATGCGGCCTGGTTTAATAGCTTCCGCGAAATAGCGGAATTTTTGTTCACCTCCAGGTGCGCATATCTGAGACTTTTGGCTCATACTTATGACGATTGAAGGCTCAATTCCAACTTCTGCGTTGAAAATATGAGATTTATCGCACGCCTCATGCACGACATTTAGCGCAATGTCTGATATTGGTGCGCAGAGCTTTTCCTCTTCTGAAAAGTCATTGTAAATACTTGGAGAGGTTTCGCTTAGGTACTTCTTTCTCGTGCACCTAATGCACGATATATTGCGCAGCTTCTGCGCTAGGGCCACAATAATCTCCGTTCTCTGCACCCGTCACCCCAGTTCTATCTTGTCGTAAGGTCAAAATCGTCGTTTTTTGACTTATTGTGATGGCGTGAGGCTTTGAGACTTGCTCTACAAATCAAAAAATTAGACCGATCACGATCGAAGTTTGGCAAGAAAGAGGGGATGCCGCTACCACCGGGAGGTGGACCCACAGTTTCTTCCCGAGGGTGGCGGTGAAAGAAAGAAAAGTTTCCGAAGGGTATTTCCCGACACTGAACCACCACACAGTACAGCTGCTGTCGGGTCATGGAGAGTTCAGATCTAAGTTACATGATCTTGGGCTCTCCACCCACCCTTGGTGCGTCTGTGCTCGTGTGGCCCAGAATCCGGGACATATCCTGTGGGACTGTTCTTTGATGAGGGAACTTTGATTGATACAAATTGAGCTTTGATACCCTTGACCATGCTGCCCTACATCGGTCTTTCTTTGATTTCTTTTAATAATCTTGCTTGCATTTTCACTTTGTCTGTTTATTACTTCTATTTTCTCTTTACATTCTTGTTAATTTTATTGTGTTTTTTATCGTTATTTTCCATTTTATTTGCACAACCATGTTATCTTTCTGTTTTGTATCATATTTTGTCAATTTTACGTTGTTTCTCCTGATCGGTATCATACCGGTGATTTTACCTTTTCTGACACAAGTGCTACATGTTTTTATTTTTTGTTTTGTCCCTTTCCCTCCAAGGAGGGGTGTTGATTTATTATTGTCCCGTGCGATGTCTCTCGGGTGTTCTTATGTTGTATTTTTTAGATTATAGATGTTCTTTTATTGTAATTTTGTAAAACCTCTTTTAAAAATTAAGACTTTTAGCATGGGACATTGAAGGTTTTGCGCGACTGACTCGCCTGGTCTTGTTTCTTGTAATGCTGGGACGCAAGGCCGGGCGGAGAGGACGCTTTAGCATAAAATAATGCCAACCAGGCGGCGAATGTGTTGGACTGATATGGACGCTTCGGCGCATAAAACAGCCCAGGGTATGTGGTGGGTCACCTTCAATGCTCTACAAATCGCTCCAATCCATTTTATCGTACCTGCTCTAGTTTTGTCGGTACAGAATTCCATTTTGTCGTATGTCTGGAATTTTGGTGTTTGATCAGTTCTAACTTGTGGTATGTATCTTATGTTCATACAAATTTTTTAAAAAAAGTTAGTTCTATCTTGTCGTAACATTCAATATGGGCTCCCACTTGTCGTATCTGGTTCGGTATCTCTTCTAATTCAATTAAAAATTTAAAAATATAACCTACGAAATAGTAAAATTAAAGATATTCAATTAAAACGAAAAGACTTTTTGAATTACAGTGCTGGTGGTGATGGACTATCCTTCATTCCATAAACTCAAATAAAGCAATTGAGATACGAACTGAATGGTGTACTTAACATTAAGTACATATAAGACAAACATGGATTTGACATCATTCGTAGATAATAAATTACAAAAAACACATCTGAGACGTGAAAATCCTTATAAGATTTTCCATTTTAAGATGTGCGACCCTTGAGGTGAGTAGGTACCTACTCACGAAAACGGCGATATACGAATGATCATAATATTATTATTATTTAGTCTGATGAAAAAAACGTGATCTAGCGTCAATACACGCCACCGGTAGATAAAATATTTTACGAAAATTTACTTAAAAATCATTGATATGCCTTTATTATAATTTTTTATTTAGTATTTCTTTATTATTTTCTTATTACCCCAGCAAAAAGCTTCTCTGGTCTTGTAAATCATAATTTATTGTAGTATTTCTGTTGTTTAAATTAATATTTTTTGGTAGTTTCATAAAAATGATTTCATTATCGCTTAGATTAATTCAAAGAATACTTTAATCAAATCGTTTCAATTCTTATATATTTTTTTAAATGAAAACAATTTTTTCCTGTTATTTTGAATCGAAAAATTAATAAAAACAATAAAATTACATATTTTTTCCTTTAAATACCAACAAATGATATTTCAGTTCCATTTTGTCGTATCGTCAGTTTTCGTCGCAATGTCGCCGATGTTTGTCGTATCGTCAATTTTTATCAAACTTTAATATAAAAAATATAAAAAACGGTACCAGGTATCTCCAATTTTTCTCTTGCAAATGACGTAATAAAAAAATTGGAATATTATCATTAACTCGGAAAAGAATAATATTGTCTCCTGTAGTTGGAAAATCGATATCAAACTTTGAATACCTTTTTCTCAAAACTATTGTTTTGACCTTACGACAAGATAGAACTGGGGTGACGCGATCTGCGGCCTCAAAAGATATTTTCTCAGCGCTATCCGTCGCTGGAAGCAGATGGCCCGATATTATCATTTTCTTCTTCATGCGTCTCAGGTTGGATGCGGTCTGCGTCAGGCGAGAGTGGTACGACGATGCCTTCTTCTTCTACGGTAGTGACTTCGATCTCCGATCGCCGCGGCGGAATAACATGCCAGAAATGCGACAGTAGCCACTGTGCGAGCGCAGAATCATCGCCTTGCTGGTTGGCAATCTCGTTGACTTGGCTCGGCCATGCCATCTCTGTGAAGCACTTATTATCGTAGGTCCTTTTTATTTGTAATAAATTGTTTTGAAATATTTAATTCTTATTATTATGCTCTTTTTTATATACTACGAGTACTTATTATTAATTTTGTCTATTTTTACTTTATGAATTACCTACAGTTTTATATTGCTAACTCACTCAATATATAAGTTTTACTTTGGTTTTTTCACAAAATTATTAACTATTGTTTTTAGTATATTTTCCATATAACTAATCAGTCTCAGAGTCTTAAACAATAAATAAACATGAAAATATCTACGAAATATAATTTTAAAAACATTTTGGTAAAATCCTTTCTATTTCAATGTTATAGATTATTAAATGAATGTTAATCCTTTATTATTCAATAGCCCTTTTCTACATTGAAATCTGTAAAACATCATAATTTCTAATTATGTCAATTTGACAACATCTAATATCGTTTACCGTAATCCCTCGCCACTTCGCGCTTCGACTTTCGCGGCTTCACTCTATAGCGATTTTTTCAATGTTTGTCATATGTATGACTTTTTGCATAAGTTATATTTTTAAGTTATTGGTGCATTTCAGAATTCATATTATAGATCATTAATTACATATTAAAATAATTTTGTCAACACCCATACAAATGCTCAATCCCCGCCACTCCAGAATAGTTACATATTTTACCACTTTTACAAAGTCTCCACCCATTGTTTTAAAATATTTCTGGAAACATTCCAAATGTAGTGAGTCACTTAGTCAACATCCTTGAAAGGATGTACTTTTTGCCTTGCAACCAAAATTTTAACCTTATCGGCGCTCTGACATGCCATACATTTTGGAAGGGTGAGTTTCATATAAAGTATGATTGATTGAAGTTTTACTGGTATGTTTACCCATAATTACATATGTATGTAATAATAGTTAATATATACTGGTATAATGGTGACTAGGAGGGTTTTATTTCATGTCCAGAATATTAATACCATTATTAAAGTGTCGTAAATAGGTTTTCTTTGCTCTGACTGCAAAAATATTCAATTTATTAACAAAGAATCCTACACTGCAGATATTCACTTATCGCAGTAGTCAGGAATGGATTAACAACGATAAACGAGGGATTACGATCATTATTCTTGGATTCTATGAAAGATTTTAGTGTAGTGTTACCGGGATGAACTTTGGTGTGATCATATCATTCTGTTATCGTCTACCTTCTTCGGTTATATGGAGTCAATGGTAGAAAAAATGAAAGGGGAATATTTTTTTTCGCAAGTGTCGTATAAAACCTCTAGGCTGTTGACCTATATGTTTAACATCCTCAAACAGGCGTGACCATATCGGGAACAAATTATAATCTATTATATTCTAATTTATTATCTAATTTAAATACATTCAGAGATAGGTAGAGTTTGAAAATCAACAGAATCCAAAAGACGATCGTCTGGTGATGTGAGCAAAATTCACTAAACCTGATGAATGAATTTTAATTTTATATCTTTTTTCGCAAGAGTCATATAAAACCTCTAGGCTGTTGACCTATGTTTAATATCCTCAAACAGGCGTGACCATATCGGCAACAAATTATCATTTATTATATTCTAATTTATTATCTAATTTAAATACATTCAGTGATAGGTAGAGTTTGAAAATCTACAGAATCCAAAAGACGATCGTCTGGTGATGTGAGCAAAATTCACTAAACCTCATGAATGAATTTTAATTTGATATCTTTCCGTACAAAAATGTGATACAAAATACAACTAAACCTGATGAATAAATTTTAATTTGATGTCTTTCCATAGAAAAATGTGATAAAAAAGGGCAAAAGTGTAAATGAAAAAGTGGTGAATTTCATTGCCAGATGATCGCCATAATATCCCGAGATTTACTCAAAATGAATCCATTCAGCAACATTTTGAAGTGAACCATTAATTTGTATTCCAATGTGATCATTGTTGCTTCAGAATAAAAATATAAATAACTCATCTGCGTGATAAGGATTAGTCTTGATAAGATGAAAAACATTACCTGCATCCTTCATTAATTTAATGTATTATCTAAGCACTAAATATATAAATACCGAGTGTATTTTTTTAATATCGTTTTAAATCAAAGTCATAATAAATTTTTAATTAAATGAACTTTTTACTTTGAAACATATTAAATGAAAAGAGGTATGGTAATTTAAACATTTTATCAAAATGGATCCTTCATTGTGAACGCACACATATATGTAATTCATTTTTTTTTGCTTTAAACGAAAGTCTCCACAAGCCCAAAATACAATTTTGTGTAATCAAAGTATGGTGCATTACAACACTTACAGTGCGAGTCTAGTCTAGCAGAAGTCATACTGCTGATACACCACTAAACAATGATACAGTAAGGGAAAGAGTTTGTGATGGTCCAGGTACATCAGTTTGATGTCTCGCACAAGAACTTTCCAAAGAATTGTGCGATGTTGTAAAACTTTTTTTAACTGAAATTCATCAATAAAAGTTGATAGCACATGTGTTTTCAACAGGACCATGTCATACAGCATACAGCTTGTGCAACAATACAAATTCTGCACAATGCATTTCCCAACCACATAATATCAAAGTTTGGTGTTATCAATTGGCCGCCTTATTCAATTGATTCAATTACAGGATCATTAAAGGATCTACAATAATTACCCAACAATTTAACAACTGAAAGACGGTACCCGGTCAAGAAATCAAACAAATTATCCCAAAAATATGGCAAAATCTAATGAAAAATATGATTGAAATCATATTTGAGACCAATTGACATGTATTAATTTCAATAATAAACATTCAAGAGTTAATTAAATGGTCTATAATTTTTATTGCTTAATCAGACTTGATTAATTTTAAAAAGTTATTCAAAAATAACATTCTTAAGTAGGCCTTGCTACACAGATATACATTATAAACTATGTATGTTTTTCGTTCCCAAGAAAAAAGTAATGTCACTCTACATAATACCAAACAGTTACGGTCACGCATTTTATCCTGATAAAAACCTATATTTTCATACTTATCTATTTTTATGAGCTCTGGTCATTTCTCGAACATTTTCTATCCATCTTATTGGAGATTGAGATCTAATTCTTCATCTCTTTGTAAGACATGTCTAAATTTCAAATAATTTCCCTGGATGTACACGAAGTTCCTGAAGAACAAACATTTATTTTCCGGCACAGATCGAACATGTTTCTTTCCAAATATAAATTATAAAAATCTGTCAATTAATTTTATAGTAAGCAAGATCAGTGTGCGAAAGGTTTTAGGCAATCTAATATTTATGGCTGACGCTGCAGGATCTATTACCACAGCTGTATCAATAGTAATTATAGTGATGATATGAAATGATGGACCATTTGTTTTAAAATCTCAACTTAAAAAGAACCCACAATAGCCAAAATGGTACATATATCCAAAGCTATAATTTATAAAACAAGTAAACCACAAAAAATAACACAGAACCAAGCGTTATACAACTGTATAATTTCATAATGTATCGAAAAACATGATAATAAAGATGATATTTCCATTATTCCCATTAATCTAAACTTCCCCACGATTCAAAATTTTTTCAACTCGTAAGTCCTATAATATTTATTTCATAATAGATTAACCCCGATAATTCGAAAACCCCGGTAATTCGAAATAATTTTTAGCCCCTTGCACCATAAATCACTCCATTTTAATTAACATGATTCGAATTTTCTTTGAAATTGACAAAATTGAAAAAATATTACAATTTATTTCGCAAGCGAGAACATCAAATATGTCAATATCAACTACTTTAGTATCTAATAGAAATGTTGTGATCTTTGTACTAGTATAATACATATTGCGTTTTTGAAATTATTCCTTAAAATATGCAAAAATAGGTACAAACTTTTTTTCACAAAATTAATGCCTTTTTTATCAAGTTTTCTGATTTTTCACAATCATGTTGCGATTTTTTTTTTTGTACCTTGAATTTTGAATTAATGGGGTTCCGCACAACTCAAAATGTTTTTTTTGGGTACCTTAAATTTCAAATTAACGAGGTTCTGCTGTAACAGAGATTAATCAATTATCAACCATTTGACACTAGCAAGGTTATACCGATTTGACGATTATTCAGTGCAAAATTAGTCTTTCATCTATATGTGTATCAATGAAACGAGTCTTTTCAAATTTTTTATAAAATGATAATTATTTTTGGGTGCTTGGGGACAATAATATAATAGATAATTTGCCTTTACAAAAATCAATAATAATGTAAATAATTTCTACAATATTTCAAATTCCCGCCCATTATGAATAAGACAATGTTAAAAACACAAAAGTTTATAATTATTCAATTATGTATTTGCCAAAGTCGCTTATCCACCAACCTAATATGTATAATTAACAGGAAAATGTTTACCTATTGAATCCATCCAGATATTTCTATCTAGGTATTTCATTATTATATTACAATTGTAGTAAAAAAATAACAAATATGAAGAACTACTAAAATATATATTTCACAGCATGTTTGTAAATAAGTTATATTAATAAAGCCATATTGATACAATTATAAGATTATTGGCGATGAAAAAAATTGCAGTGAATTATTTACACATTCTTTATAGAAATACTAAACTGTTAAAGAATTTATATTAATCAAGTGTATTAATGTCTTTATGCAAGCCAAATTTTATCTCAAGCTCGAGGAATAAAAAAATTATTCATTATTTAAAAATAATCTGATATAGATGTCCCAAACAGGAATTCTCAATTTCTCTTCCAACACTCGCCAATTAGGCGATGAAACATCACTAGCCAGCCAGTTAAAGTCGTCCAGTTTATTCCAGTTATTGACATTTAAGTCCAGAGGCGCCAAGGCAAAATCTTCCTCAAGGCCATCGTACGTGTAATTGAAGGGTGCAACCCCGATGTTGTTGCAATCCTCTATAATAGCCTTGCTAGTCACGTGTAAATAAACATCACAACTGGATGACGAGTGGAATCTCAATTGTTGACAGGCTAAAGCCATGGTGCAATCGATGCATTTGTCAACAAAGATGGACGTGCTAACAGGACCGCACAGAATAACACAGTTTGTCAAGTTATCTAAATGCAACGTAGCTGGGGAACCTTTGATAACTACTACACAATCTGAGAGATAGCTTAAAGACACGTCTTTCTTGAAAACCTCCTCTCCGTGAAGAGAAAGATGTTGTTTTGCAATATTTGTAAAGCCGCAAGTAACTACGTCCCAATTTTTTTTACCTGATACTTTATTATTACTATCAATTTCATCACGCGAGTGCAGTATGTCATGGCCTTTCTTCAATCCTTTTTTGTTGCGAAATCCAAATTTCTTTTTGGGAAAATGCACATTTTCTAAGTCGGAATATCTCGCCTGCAAGTTTTGAATTATATCTTGAGACATTTTTATATTGTAATCCTTTAAGAATAAACTAGATGCAGCCAGATATTTTTGCAGGTCCCGCAAATCTCTCGTTATATTATCGAATTGCACAGTCAATTGACCATCAGGTATTTTATCCAATTTATTCATGGACAATTCAATGGCATCAGATTTTTCTTTAAAAAGTGTACGGAAAAAATCCAATTGTTCATTAGATGCATTGACTTCTTCCTTCAACTTGTGTTGCTGCTGCAGTAATTCCAGCCTTTTAGCATCTCTTTTATATAACTTATCAACAATAAATGCTTTTTCCTCCATATTTAATATTTACTAATATCTGTTATAACCACTTATTTAACGGATGCCGCTTCTTTAAGAACTTTTAAAATTTGTTCTTTTTTCTGCATTGACTCAATTCTGCCAGCGGCTGTTTGGCTAGGTAAATCCTAAAAAAGAAAATGTGTAATTATTCTAAGAAATCAAGTAAAGGGAGTATTAAAATATGCCTATACACCTTAAATTCCACCATAAAAAGACACATCATATTTTAACAATATAAATTTTAAAATTCTTAAAAATGTCTACCCACAAAGTTACTGAATTAAAATAATAACCCGTTCATTGCTGACATTGCGTGACCCGCGCTGACTGTAATATGATTGGTATGCTCACACAGTGCTAAGTGCGTGTTGGCTCGATTTTTCTGTTTTAACCGAACTTAAACACATGGAGCATCATGGTTTTGAGTCGTCTCCAGATTCAGCACAAGGCTATTTGTCATTCTTCGTCGACTGTTTGGCGCATTTTGTTAGCAATGAACGGGTTAAATGCCATGAGCCAGAACACCCCAAACTTTGCGTGTCGTGCCAAGCTATTAACGTTGATCACAATTTTCAATGTCATACATTTGATTATCTGCTCAACAGGATCTCATTGAGATAATGGGGTGAGATATTTAATGAGCCTGGGGCCGCGTCGCATATATCCGACGGAGCGCGACTGTCCCCAGGGGCCGCGTCGGATATATCCGACAGGCACAAAATAAATTATTTATCGACGGCCGCGTATCGAATTTGAAAAACGTAATTTTTTCCCAATAGAGAAATCCTGTTGTGACCTGTCGTTCCATTTTTGACTCAAAAACATGGCCGATTATAGCTTAAATCAACACTCAAAGTAGAAGTTTTTCGGTCGTCAAAATCGTATAGAAAAGTTATAGATGTCGCCCTAAACTCATGTTGTACGATCGAAAATTAAATAATGAAATAATATTCCGTCGTCGTCACGTCCTTAGTACGCGAAAGACACATGCGTGGTACATGCAAAAATCACGTGTCTGTCGCCGTGTCGATCTATTCCGTCGTCATGTGCCCAGCGCGCGAAAGACGTACACGTGTATGGTACATGCAAAAATCACGTGATTCCGTTGCCATGTCGATAGGAAGGGTTTTTTATTTCTTCAGTTCGCGCCCAGCAATCATAGTTGGAACACGGATCTACGCGCGGATAATATATACATATATTCGCGATTTTACTTGATTTTTCTTGGTTTGTGGTGCAATTTGATACAAACAGTGATTTATTAACAAAAATACATTATTTATGTTGCGTTTATTTGAGAAATGTGTGTGTTAAATGTGGATCATATGCTTCAAAATTTAAAGTGAAACAGTGGCGTAGTGTTTTACATTATTTTTTGGGTATTTGTGCTAATTAATTTTTTCGTTCTACAGGATGTTTATTTTTTCGTTTTTTTAACATTATTTTTTTTTTTAAACTTTTACAAAATGGCCGAATCGGGAGATTTTTTTGTTACGGGAGACATCAATGATTTTCTCATTGCAACGGCCGAATCTGACGACGAATATGAGGAGAATATTGAGGGCGATGTTGAAGTGGATGACACCTTTTTTGGGAATGATGAATTTGAAGAAGACCTTGACGATACTGTTGGTGAAAACCATCCGTCTGCAAGTGCAGAGGCTAGGCCAGTATTCCAATGGGAGACGGATAGTTTCCTACCAAATATACATCAATTTACGAACACTTCTGGTTTTAAATCGGATATTTCAGAAGACGCGCGGGAAATAGATTTTTTTAAATTGTACCTCAATAAAGCTGTGGTCGATATTATTGTGACTGAAACAAACCGCCAATATAAGTTTTCCACAAATAATATACCACTGTCATATAGATTGAGACAATGGTTTGACACCACAAGCGACGAAATGTATGTGTTTTTGGCTCTGTGCTTGTTGATGGCCCGGAATTCTAGGAATAAAATAGCAGAGCATTGGTCGACTAACCCATTGCTGAGTTCACCGATTTTCTCGGAAACTATGCCGAGGAATCGTTTTCAAATTTTATTAAGGATGCTACATTTTTCGGATAACGAACTTCAAGTGCCGGGCGACCGACTCCATAAGATCAGGCCTATGCTGTACGCGATGAAAAAATCCTTCGCAGAAAATTTGACGCCTTACCAAAACCTCTGCGTTGATGAGAGCCTTCTGCTCTTCAAAGGTCGGTTATCGTTTCGTCAGTATATACCATCGAAGGCCAAAAAATTTGGAATTAAATTTTTTGTGCTGTGTGATTGTCTAACCGGATATGTACTTGACTTAATCATATACACCGGCAAAGATTCTGAATTCACAATTTCTGAGCACATAGGTACATCGGGCAGTGTTGTGATGTCTCTTCTTACTCCTTACCTAGATTTCGGGCACACTTTGTATGTAGACAACTGGTATTCCAGTCCGTCACTGTTCCAAAAGCTTCACGAGAGCAAGACAAATGCTTGTGGAACCGTGAGAAAAAATAGGTACGGTTATCCTAAATTAGAAGCAAAATTAAAAAGGGGTGAAACTATTTCATATCACACAGATAATCTGATGGCTCAAATGTGGAAGGATAAGAAAGACGTCAGAATGCTATCTACACTTCACACTTGTGAAATGAAGGATACTGGCAAGATCGACTACAAAACCAATTTGCCGGTGATTAAACCTGTGTGTATCATAGATTATAATAAAAATATGGGGGCGGTCGACCGTAGTGACATGATGCTGTCTTATTACCACTGTTCTCGGAAAACAGTCAAATGGTATCGCAAGGTCTTTTTCCATTTAGTCGATCTCGCACTGCTCAATGCATTTGCTGTATTTCGTGGCAAAACGAAAAGAAACATCACTTACGCCGACTTCCAGCTAAATGTCATTGAGCAGCTAATGAGTACCCATGGTGTCAAACACCCAACTTTTTCCCAAAAAAGGAAGACGCCACTGGAGAGGCTGACCGGCAGGCACTTCCTGTGCATGGTGCCTCCGACAGCTACAAAGGAGAACCCGCGGCGGAGATGTTTTGTGTGCGCGGCACGAAAGCAACGGAAGGAAACATGTTATATGTGTTTTGAGTGTGATGTTCCGTTGTGTGCCGTGCCGTGCGACAAAATATACCACACAGAAGAAAATTTTTAGGTAGGATATCAAATAATAATAGTAGTGTATGTAGTAAATATTAATTTTCGGCAAATGTTTTAATTATTATTTTTCGACAAATGTTTTAATTATTATTTTTCGGCAAATGGTTTAATTATTATTTTTCGACAAATGTTTTCATTATTATTTTTCGGCAAATGTTTTAATTATTATTTTTCGGAAAATGTCGGGCTGGCAACATTATCGGAATTCAAAAAAAGATTTTTTTTTTAAATTTTTTGATAAAAAAATCATTGCATTTCGACACTTCCGATAAAATAATATGAATGTGTGTGTTTTTTTTTTAATATACGCATGTTTTCATGGTTTTTTCGTAAAAAGAAAAATCACAAAAAATTCAGAAAATTTCCGGCCCTTGCCTATATGTTGCTTTGGAATTTTTAGGCCCTCAACAAGTTAACAAATCGACATACATATGTGTCCTGGATTTGCGCCGTTTGCACTAGAGTAACGAATATAGTAAAACTGATATTTAGAAAACTGAAAAGTTTTGAGATTTTTAGCTTCTAAATAATACGTTTACAGATAATTTAAAGTTCTCAAAGCAGCTTAAAAAAATTAAATGTACCTACACATTTGCCAATTTTAAGTTTATCAGCCATAAATTCACTCTATTTCAGTAATTTTTCGAAATGACGGTATAAGTGTATTTGTTGTATTCATAATGCAATTAATTTACACATTTAAATTAAAATATTAATTTGAAAACTTTGAAGATAAACATGCTTATATAATTGACAAAAACAATGTTACTATGGCAACAATGTAGTGTGACGAATTTTCAAATTAGGAACCTTATATTAAATTCCCCAAAATGAACATTACTGTCCACGAATACTACCTACCTACTTAGTATCAAATCTCAGCAACAATATTAGGGCTAAGGCCCATCATGAATCTTCCAACAATAAAGGCCCCAGTACATTATCAGCATTATTGATCAATAAAACGTCTTCAATAAAATGATCAATAATATTGACAGTGTAAGGGATTAATGGAAAAATCTTTCCTACAGCTATTCTTATAATACAAGCTGGAAAACAAAACGACAAGTTGTCGGATTCAAATTACCTTGAATGTGGTTTCATCTGGAGTAAGTATATTAAACAGAAATATTCCTAGTCCACCAAATGTTGTCAACCATATAACTGAACCCAATAACCGTCCCATCAGGAATTATATTATCTCTTTATATTTTGCCTTCCTGCTCCCAAATTTTTAAGTCCGTTTCACGCCCTTTGTACTGACTATTGGCGGCTTCCCCGAGAGAGTAATATGCTTCTAATGCCCAAGGGTAATTCTGGTACGAATAATACCTCAAATCTAAAAAAAAAGAACAGATGGTTGAATAATGTACTCTGCGCATAATATAATGATTCACTGACCAAGTATAACTAACCTCTGTTTGAGTTGAATTTATACCATACAGCGTACGTTGCACCAAACGCTAATGCCTCTGCAACTAATAAAATTTTTGCTGATTTTACAATGTACCGTCTAAAAGCCGGCTTCGGTTTATTTTGCAACATAATGGGTACCGATGTCAGAAAAGTTGACGAGCAGCCATTTCACACATTTTACCATTTACCATAGATTATAGATTAGCTATAGACAATATATACATAGAAAAGAGAGATATAGATGAATAAAGGCGTCTGATACACATGCTTCTTTAGTGGCACGTGAGCATGCGCAGTATCGACTTTGACAGTGGCTTGCTTATTAGTGGCATGTGTGTACGCACATTGCTAGAAATGAGCATGCCACCTAGTGGCATGCTCAAAAATCAACCGCCGGTTGATTTATAAGCATGCCACTGTCATTCACCATAGAGAAGGGGTATCTTTGGAGCATGTGTGAACAGACTTGCTTATTTATGAGCATGCTTATGTCATTCGCGGGCTTCGCGGCTAGTATTATCGATGCGATCTTCTCAAACATTACTTTTCGTGACTTATTATAGGAATCACGAATGTCTGTGGAATACTCGGTCACCGTTGTGTAAAAATAATATAGTGAGAAATAATGTTTACGAAACTTTATTAATAGGCATGAATGATTCAAATCTTACAATAAAAATTATATAAACTAAAATCAAAAATGTGCGGATGGAAACCCGGGAACTTTTTTGATTTATTGGTTCACTTGAATTTTCTATTTCAGTTTGCAAAGTTTCCATTTTGAACAAAAGCGTCTCTATTCTACGACAGGAGCATGCCACTAATAAGCATGTGTGTTTGATTGTTAGCTTTGGGCATGCTTATTTATGAGCATGCCACTAATAAGCATGCCAGTAATGAGCAAGTGTGTACTGTTGTTAGGGCATGCTTATTAGTGGCATGCTCATTAGCATGCCACTAAAGAAGCATGTGTATCTGTACCTTAACATCATCACGGCCTGCGATCTCTCGCACTTCGGAAAGAAGTAAAAAATGTTAGTTCTGTAACATTCCATTAACTTTGCTTGCGTAGTAGACCCAATACATGAATTATTTTTCTTTTTTATTTATGGTGTTTCAT
Source organism: Agrypnia vestita (assembly GCA_016648135.1). Lineage (NCBI taxonomy): Eukaryota > Metazoa > Arthropoda > Insecta > Trichoptera > Phryganeidae > Agrypnia > Agrypnia vestita. The sequence goes on from JADDOH010024452.1 coordinate 40,890, forward strand.
TCCCCTTCCTATGTCATAAAAAATTATTGTAACGGTATAATTCAATTTATAACATTGATGTGTTATTTTGGTAATGCTTAATGCTTAATGCTTAATACATCCAGCAACTATCATTATATTATAATCTTTTTTATTACGATGTTGAGAAGGTTTTGGCCAATATTTTTTCGAAATGTTTTGAAAAACTATTAAACTCTTATGGATAATCGGAAGGCTTTTTCAAAAAGTGGATTCGATAATTTTAAGCTGACTCGATAATTTGAAACACGATCCCAGCTCAGCTCATTAATAAAGGAAAAAACAAAACTCATGCGCAAATGAAATCTACCTTATTTTTTCTATTCGTTGTCATACTATTGCCGATTAATTATATGCTTTAATAATTCAAAATGCATAGGTGTATATTGTAGTATTCACCTTGGGTCAAGAGAGAATTTTTCTTGTGTTACTTTGTGAAAGGCTATTTTAAAAAATATATTGTAAAATGATAATTTTGTTTACGTTCACTATTTTTTTATAACGATTAGAATATTTTCGATGCTAACGCATCATTTTCAGTAAGCCCTATTACAAGCCTCAATATAATATTCCAAATAAACGTATATTTTTTAGTTTAAAAAAGGTTACTAACTTACTAGAAAAACTTATTTTATGTTCATTTTTTGCATCGTAACAATACACATAGTATTTTCGCACATTCTTTTGAATGCGGTCTAGCTATAGTAACATTACTGAAGATAATGCATTATCGAAAAAGTTCTAATCGTTATAAACAAGTAGTGAAAATAAACAAAGTTATCATTTTTTAAATAAAAATAACATGTCTTTTTTTATGACTCTATAGAGGAAATTTTTTATCATGGTTTCGCTAAAAATTTTATTTACATAATTTTATCTACTCGTTAACAATTACGATGATTACATGTTGCTGCTACTTACGTAATGTTTCACCGAAAAATAAAAGGACCACACTTCTGGCTCCTGAAAAGGTGGGTAGCCATCGAAGCGTCCGTTATGTATTTGAATCTAATATCGAAGGTTATAAACAATATATCAAACCTACACCATTGCTTTCATAGTTGTCTTATTATTGATATATTATAACAATTAAAATAATTTATTTTTTGTAAATACGAATAGTGTACGTACACCTGAACATATTCATATAAAGATCCATTCCAATCAATGAGATGACAACAAAAATTGTAACAATGAAAATTGTCTGTTTTTGTCTGGTAAGAGCAGTATCAAGTACTTGGGTGCTATATTGCCTGCCCAACACAAATTGGCGTGCGGCGAGTTTGGAACTAAAACCCGCCCCGTCCGCGCACCCGGCGGTAACCCCTCGCCCTGTTATTCAGTTCATTTTCGTCTTTTAGCGCGAGCTGTGTCATTCTTGATTACCAATATACACTGAATTATTATGTCCAAAACATCCAAAACAGTCCGGGGTGGTGCAAGAACAATTGCCAAAGAAGTATTAAAGTTTTGCGAAGCTTAAAAAGCAAATAATGGACCGTTTGACAGTTTGACAGATAGAGCGGCCGCCGCGGAATGCGCTGTTACCCTACCAAATTTCTATTGAAAGCTCTGACACTGGTCACCGGACATTCAGTACATTATGTATTGTGAAATAAATTTACACCCTGGCAACTTCTGTTACGCGACAGTGACGCCCTCCTTCGCACGCCAAGTTACAGTGGTACGTCTATAATTGACAGCAATCTAAAATGGAAAGAGCAAATATATTCCACAGTCACTAGGTTGAGAAAACTCATATACCTATTCATAAGGCTACGAAATATCTTATCAATAAACATGCTGAGGATGGTATACTTTGCGTTTGCCCAGTCCATACTACATTATGGTATAGTTGGCTGGGGTGGGACCTTTAAGTCTAATATACTACCAGTGGAAATAGTTCAGAGAGTAATTATCAAAGTGATTTTAAGGAAACCTTCAATATTCCCAACAAGGGAACTTTTCAACATTTTTAACGTCTTAAATATTAATCAAATCCATAAAAAATTTGCGATACTTCAAATTCACAAAATGGACATCAATAATAGTATATTTGCATGTTTTAGTAATAGACCGAGATTAGCTGGAAATATTTTGATAAATTCCTCCTCCTTGTAATACTAGCACAGCCCTCTTTAATGCTCTTCCCAATGAAATGAAGACGGAAAAAAATTATAGAAATTTCAAAACTAAATTGAAAAATCTTCTATAAAAAACAATTACAATAACGCAATGAATTTTTTTTTACAAAAAACAATCAATATATACATACTTTTAAATGTTTTTACAATGCCCTCTTAATTTTTAATTTTTATAACTTAATTTAACGTTTCCTTGTGTATATCGTCGCTGTATATATAATTAAGCCTATTAGTTTTTTTAAGCCGTTTTAGTAAATTCTGAGATAAACGAATGAAACTGTTAAAAAAAATAATTGCACAGACTAGATTAATAAAAAATATTTTAAATAATTACTAGGCAGACTTGCCAAAGGAACGGAAATGTTTTTTTTAGTATATCTCTATTATTTATATGAAAAATTGACAAATTGAGTCATTCATCAGAGAGTGTATTAAACGGCACATAGGCTTAATTATATATACAGCGACGATATCTTATTTACTTAATCTAATATTTCTTTGTCTATATCTTATTTATTTAATCTAATATTTTACACTAATGATTACATTAACAATAGATATATAAATATATGATAATGCCCCCCACTTTTAAACACGAGAATAAATTCTCATTTAAAAGTGGGTAAGCGTGTAATATAAATGTGTATTAATAATTATATCATATTGAATACAGTCACTCTTAAGTTTGTACATCTACCAAATAAATTTAATAAAAAAAATAATTAAAAAATACTTGTAGCCCGTGAGTCTTTACACGCCATTCTTCATAGTCCGCTGCCACTCGACGCCACGCTTCAGGGTCCCGCCGCCGGCTTTTATCAGCAGCACGTGACAGATAATTTTTGGAAAACAAATAAATCGTATCGTGTCTTGGCTAAATATTCAGAGTATACGCCAACTTCAATTCCATTTTTCAATTTCAATTTTATTATTTTGTCGAAAAATACAATCGTTATTCTATTTTTTTTAATAGATTTGAGAACACAGAATACGTGTCATATCAATATCCTAACTCATTTCAAATTAAGCTTAATACTTGTGCTTATAATAAGACTAACATGTTAGTGTCCTGGTCTTGGTATATTGCTTCTTAATTTGTTCAAGTTCTAAGTGATTATATTATTTCAAAAGTTTTGAAGAAATACTCTTCAAATATGAATAAATAGCAATCTATTTTTTTTAAACCTGAGCAAACCATTACTTAATAAAATAACATGCAGCAAATTGTCATACAACAATGAACACAATAATAATTTATTTGATGAATATCAAATACTCAGTTACCAAAATATACTATGGATTGCCAAAACCATTATTCAATTTACTCATCTCGGTGGCTGCATTTTTAGAAAATTAATTATTTTTTCATTGAATTATATTAGCATATAATTATAGTTTTTCATAATATAGTAAAAGAGTTAATCATCAAACGTTAAATTATATTATAAGATTTATTGATTAATTTATTACATTGCACGAGTAAATTTAAACTTCTACTATCAATATATTACTAGATAATCTAAATATTTCCCTTTCAGCTTAGAAAATATTTTCACAAGAAGTGATGACCACAAACTTTGTGAAAAGAACTGTTATAATTATAATATTATAGGTTCGACTAACATTGTTGATTAGAAGCAGAGTTTTTCTTGAAGAAATTTATTAACAAACCCATTGCCACTCTCATGCGTTATCAAACTAGGGAAAACTATATAAAAACCTTCTTTATTTCGTAAATATTTTTTATACAGATGTAATTATTTTAAATGATTTATAATTTATGAAATAACAATATTGAAAATACAGAATTATATTAGATGCAACTCGCATTATTTTTCTTATTCCAATTTATGTAAATAATAATATGTGTTACTGGTAAAATAATGTATTTCAATTGGATCAGTGATAGACTTACGCGAAGAACTAGTCTTTGAAATTAACTTATCTAGACGGTATAATTATCTTCATGTATAAAAATATTTATATTTAAAATATAATATATATATATATATCTATATATATATATCAGATATATATATATATATATTATATATATATATTAACAAAGTAACCCTTTTTTCTTTTTCTACACATTTTTTATTATTATTTTAATTTTCTACACTAAACACTATTGTATAACTTAAATCATTATAAAAATCTTCATTATATTGAAAATAATAATAAATTTATTTATTTATTTATTTTGGTATTTGAAAATCATTTAATGATTGTTTTCCATAGCAAAATATTTTTTTTAAAAAAATCAGCTAATGACAAAAAAATCATTCCGTCGCGTTAAGGGCCGGTTACTTGATCAGTAGGTAGTAATGGTGAAAGTTGTAAAAAATATATTTTTGCATTTTCTACCCGTTTACGCAACCAGTCTTTAGTTTGCAATAAACCACATGGCGCTGTTGTTGTACCCCTGATTTTTATCTATGTTTCCCATCTAACAATAGTCTTTTCTTTTTATCACTAATATTCCATAGATTTATTTCACATCCACTCAGTACAATTCCAAGAAATCCATTTGCATAAAGATTATTATTGCGTGCAATACGTCAATTTTGCAACAGATTAGGCCTGGTCGATATGCAACCTTTTGTTATTTTATTCCTAACCTCACTTTGTAGTTTTAAAAAATGTCAAATGTCAAATAATACGAGATAGATAATGATTTGATTGATTTCATGTGATACGTAAAACTACATATCATGACGGTAAAAGATAGTGCCAACAATTTTGCGGCACATCTTATATCAGATATCTTGTATTATCCGTAATAACGAAAGTTGTTATGGAAGTACTCGATAAAAAATGTACATACCATTGTATTCTGAAAGCGAGAAGAGTTATATTTTACGATTTAAGTTTAGTAAGTTTGCGAAATTGACTGTTTCTCTCCCGTTAGCGGGATTTACGATATGTGTTGTATTGTCAATAGTGAAAGACTTTGAAAGTGCAAACTTCACCCACTGCAACGTATACAACGTATTTCCCTCAGTATCGGCAGCTATCGGCAGTTATTACCCTCAAAATGTAATTTGGAAACTGACCATTGCGACACATTCCGTTCCTAGATATATTGTTGCTCTTTTATATTATCAACATTATACAAAAGTAATTTCACGAAGATCATACTTTTGGGTATGGCTATTATTAGTTTTGAATTTTGCTGAAATATCCTCACTGATCGGTCTCTCATTTTGGTCTTCTTCTGAAAATTACCGTAAGTTTTGCATTCATTGTTTTCGTTTTATATTTACTGTAATAAAGCATCTGTTTTGAAATTATATTCGGTCCTTACCTATGAAATTACCAATTTCTAATAACGGGTAGATTGAAGTTCAGTATCTTGCTTTCAAGTTGGAATTACAAATTCAAATGATGGTCATCATTAAGCTACGACATTCATTTTTCAAAATAAGTTATTAATAAAATTAGTCTTAAAATTACTGGAGCTTTGACTTGAAACTCTCCATCACTTGCCAGACTTTGCACCTACCAATTTCCAATTTTTCAGAATTCGGATAACTTTTTACGAGGAAAAAATTTCAACTAAGATTAAGCAATGAAAAATGCTTTTAAAAATTTATTGATTCCTATCAATTGTTTAAATTTTCTATACAAAATGGCAATTTAATAGGTGAGGACCTGATAGTTGAGGAAACAAATTATTACTAAATAAAGTAAACTTTGTACTAGTCATACAACAAAATAAAATATATTATTAGTTATTATTTATGCCATGTTTACATTTACTCAAAACCATAATTGTAACAAAAATATACTTGTCTATATAGTACAATGTTTAATTTATTTATTAAATTTTTACATTTATGGATTGCAGAATAATCCAAGATGATGGTCCCGCTGTTCATACAATGAAAATAAGTATTTCACTGTATAATTTAACGTCCTATTAATTTAATCTAACTAAAATAATCGTAATCTAAATTAAACAAACCTAACCTAATAACCTAACCTAACCTCATATATTGCCTATGAAATGTCAAAATATGCAGTGCATTTTTTGGAACTTTAAAGTGTAATATCTTACTATTTAAACGTAAATTATGTTTCATTTTGTTATTAGCACATTCAATAATATAGTGAAATACTCATTTTCGTTGTATATGCAATGGGACCATTATCTTGGATTTAGCCCAATGACGGATGTGCAAAAAATTCCTTATTGACTTTTTTTGATCGTTAAAAAGTGATAAAATAATGAAATAAAAAAATGTGTGTGTGTAAGAAGTGTATTTTTTCTCATTAATTTAACCGTCGTTATACCGACTTCGTATAACGACGGTTCTGATTTGCGATCGTAGAACAATGCAGCATGTGTAAAAACGTCATTGTACTGCGCTGACTATATTTGAGGTTTGAAACGTATCAACTTTCATCAACTAACCCAAGTTTCAAAGGAAAATCTTTTATAGTTATCGAGCTATGACTTAAAGTGTCTTTATGTAAATAAAACTTCAAACTGCTCTCCTGCAAACTTGAGAAAAATCACATGCGTCGTTATTCTACGATTATGACGAAATATGAAATTTGGTTCGTTCGGCCTACTAATGTCAAGATATAAATATTTTAGCTGGTTCTGTCTGCTATTCAGTTTGTAGAAATACGTGTCCGATATTCAGGATTGAATGTAGTTTCAAAAAGTTGATTGAACATAAATGGACCTACTTTTTACATTTCTTTTTGAATTGTTAATATCATGCAAGATAAATAAGTAATTACATACTTGTTATCTCTTTTCCAGAAAAGAGTTGCCTGACGACGAACGCTAATTTTGTTGCTGAACTATATTTATTATCCTTGTAATAAATTCAACTTTATTAGTTATTATTTTACATAATTTACATTTCATATGTATTAAATCTAATTTCTCATCTTACCATCCATGTAGGTTTTGCGATAATAAGATGTAGTCTTATGTGCATGCGTATTATCTTCAGAGTTCAGATTTTTTGAACCTCGCTTCTATAAAAATTCTATAAAAATATAAAAATTCTTACAGTGTAAAAATATACATCATTGTTTGTTTTTACAAATTATAAAAGCCTTTGTTTATTATTTAAAATGCTTTACTGAGGACACATTGGGACTGGCCAAACTACTGTTCTCACTATGTAAATCTAGCAATCATTTCAAAGATCGCCAATACTGGTTTAAAAATAGTGTTTTATATTTCAATGCCTGTGGGGATACATGTATATACGTATATATATTTTAAAATGACAAACTACGTAGAAATTTGAAATTCAAACCAATTCATAATAAGGAAAATGATGTATTGTTTCAGCTGTCCACAAAGCATGCTTCATCACATTTGTCGCCACTTCACAAACGTATATGATCATCTCATGTGTCTTATTGCAGTGGTTTAAATTATTAAAACCAACAGAATTACAAACATTTTCACTCCAATTGAAGTGGTATTTATTTTGGATAAATTTTCTAAGCTTTGCATCAGCAGGTTACTTCTTCATGAGACATAACTCTCACTGTGAACCCATGGGTAAGATAATAGTTTGTTTAAACAATTTAAAAAACATTTACAAAAACATATATATACAATTGTAACAGAGCTAGTACATAATACTTTATAGGTAGATTCCTGCCTTAATCATTAGTAGAAAATGTTCAAGCAACCATGACCTGACATCAATAGTCATAGAGATTTGCGACATCCAAATTTGTACTTTTTTTCAGTATCTCTAGCTTATTTTCTGTAAAATGTTGTACTATCATTTAAATAAATTATAAATTATGAAAAATACATTCACCTAAACAAGTCAAATAAAATGATAAAAACCTTGCAATAAAATTATAATTTAATTTTCTGCAAGGTTTTTACCATTTTATTTGACTGGTATTGATGAAGCGAATGAGGTTTTCATATTCAATATAAGTTAATTTAATAATATGTAGTATTGCTATCAACATCGCTAATCTCCATAACTATTAATAGTATCATGGTAGCGAGAATATTTTCGACTCATAATTAAGATAGGAATTCACCTGGGAAGTATTGTGGACTAGCTCTGTTACACTGTATACCCAGGTATACCACTCATACACAAATCCTCAATGTGATTTTGAAATCATGAGAAATGTTATTCATCTGTAAATCTTCTCTTATTATATTTTACTAAGAGAGCCAGCAGGACATATTGTGTCTTGCATTCTAAAAAAATATTAATCAAAGTTCTTCCAAGAGCAAGGAACCAAGGAATTTACACCACATTATACATTCGTAATCCAGGCCAAAATGAGAATTTTTGAAGAATTAAACGCTGCTGACCCAGATCCTAAAGTACAATACACTGCTGCTAGTGCTGGGGATTGGAATGCGTCAGGAAACCAGATTTCATTTCAGATTTCAAAGACAATTAGATTCGTTGCCGGAATGAAGAAAATAATCTTTATAGGTGTTGTATTTGAAAGCAAAAATAATATTCATACCATATCTCAGCCAGATTAGAATTGATTCACTTTACACGTTTTTCTAGCTGTGCAATTTTTCCAAGAACTTTAGAATTAATCGCGTAAAGTGAAGGATACCTGTATTAATTTAATTATCAATCATTTTTTTATGCAGTAAAACCTCGTAATTCAAAATTCAAGGAACCAAAAAAAAAAACATTTCGAGTAATTCAAAGTATAAAAAAATCGCAATGAGATTACGAAATTCGCCAATAAACGTAAAACATGTGAAAAAAGCCATTAGTTTTGTGAAAACATTGTATTTTTGCATATTTCAAGAAATCATTTTTCGAAAATGCAATATTTATTACGCTTATACAAAGATCGCGACATTTCTATTACTAAAGTACCTGATATCGTCGTATTTGTTGTTCTCACTTGCGAAAAAATGTAATTTTTTTTCAATTGTCAAATTTAAAAAAAAAAGATTATGTAAAAATTATTTCGAATTAGAATTATCATGGTTAATCTGCTATGAAATTAATTTTTTGGGCCTTGAATTTAAATTGAATTTGTGGATTTGAAAAATTTTGAATTATGGCAAATTTCAAATTATCGGGGTTTGAATTAACAAGGTTTTACTGTAATACCAAATAATGAAATGATAAAATTTCATTATATAATTAGCAGGACCTCAAAAAACTGTCTTAAATTATTTGTTTTTACTCATTCTCTAAAGCTTCATTGTTAAAAAATAATTAGTAAACATTAATATTATGTCGCTTATGTCAATTAATAAAATCAGGACATTCATAGAAAACTGTTTGCTTATATGTATTTAACTTATATTATTAGTGACTTAAATGTACATATGATTTGTTTATCATTTTTATTTAAACTAACCATATTTATTATTTTGCAGTTTATTCCATGTTTGCTGCTTCAGAGTATGTGGTCATTCTGACAAATATGGCTTTTCATATGACTTCATGCTATGACTTTGAGGAGAAATATTTATTTATAAGAGATATAGGTATTTCAGTACATTAAAAAAATGGTGCTATTGTGACATGGAACATGAATATTTTTAAAGGGAAAATTATTACCTAACACACCATAAGAAATCTAAAAATGATTGAATCCTACTTGAACACTTTATATAATATTAATTTTAGAATGCAGGCATTCTTGCTTTACAACACTTTGGCCCGGTTGTTTCAAGTTGGATTTAAAATAAAAGTTTGTTTAAAGCATAGATTTTTACGAAAACGGATCCTTTGATTGGTGGGGAATGCAAAGCTCGATGCTTAAAATGAACTTTTATGTTAATCCAACTTGAAACAACCGGCCAATAAACAAAAATTATGAATGAACATTTTCATTCATAATTTTTATTTTTAGTTATATCACTTTTACAGTTCAGTGTACAATGCTATGTTGGAGTCGCATGGCGGGCGCCGGATAATAGTACATATTTCTTCTTTTTAGTATGACTTTTTAGATCTAAGGCCGTCACTCACTTAATAAATACATAATAGTGTTTACAACTTGTTTCTAGGCTTTGTATGCCCTGGAAACTTAAAAAGGCTGTTATTTTTTTACGGTGATAAATATTTGCTTTACACTTTAACCCGCTTTGTAAGCAATGTGTGCCTGTAATTCAATCACAAACAATTAAATTTGCTTATGAATACTGTTTTATTTTAAATTATTTTTGGGATAAAAATAATAATTGACGATCTAATCACTGTGATTATTCGTATGATCATTGGAGTAATACTTTAATAATATGTAACACATTTAATATGACTTTTAATTATACAACAACTTACCAATCACATAATTTTTAAATAAGATACAATACCAATTATCTTGCCTCATTCACTTTCATAGATCTTGTCATGTATGCTATTGATTGTCAAAACATTTTATTTGTCAAACTTCTGTCTTTTTGTGCTTTTAATAAGCTGTCTTCCAGTATCTAGTTTACTTTGGCATTATAGTTCTTTTGTTAAAAAGATTTTAACACAACAAATATGTATTAGCATGTTAGATTTTAAAATCAGATTTATTATTTTACCCACATTTTTTACATGATTAAATTGAATGTCATTTCGTTGAAAGAGTGGAAGTTCACGATTAAAACAATTTAATTTTAAACACCAAGTTTTCTCACAAAAAAACAAGTATAATATTGCTTCCCATACAAACTCTAATTACTTTTTTACTGCAAAGAGATAAACGGGATTGGTTGGATAAGAGTGGCATCTGTAACATTAAATTTAATGATCGTGACGCTACTTACATCGGACAATGTGGTAGAGCTATAGGTACAAGAATAAAATAACATCTTACAGTATTCAGGGGATTATCGGGATACTCTGAGATCTATCACTTGTTTTATCGAAACAATGTAGGGATTCTGGGGGCTAAAGGACGTAAACTGAATGCTTTAGAGGTTCTTGAAATTAATCAAGATTATTAAACATGGAATAAACCTCATAAATATTCAAATCTCTGCATCGTCTCCATTGATTACTGTTGTAAATGTATTATTAATGACTACCCGTCCCTATACATGCTATTGTTCGGCCATGTTGATTATTTTTATTGTTAGTTCTAATATTGCCTGTAAGGATGATGGGTGTCTCCATCGAAAGTGCTTAAGCTTAAATATTATTTTTTGTATGGTTCAAATATGCAAAACTCAAATCATTATTTCTTACGTTGTCTTATTACTGATTTATCCCAATGTTATGTAACTGCCATACAGAGTTGGGTTGCAATAGTGCAACATAATACTGCTGCATACTTATATCACTTGAAAGTTAATAATTTTTAATTCACACAAGACAACTTTACTTCATATTTAATATTTACATGTATTATTAAGTTGGCTTATTTCCCTTTAAAGATATTTGTACTTTATTTAAAATACTGGATACAAACAGTAACTAAATCTTTAGACAGATAAATTGTACCATTTTTAAATATCTTAAATCAATATCAATTTGCTAGCTTCAATCAATACATATTATTTATGAATCAACTCCACTTTTGAAAATTTTGTGTTTGTAATTGAGTAAATTTGGACTGATTACAAATTCTACAAAACTACAATAGATCACAAATACTAAGCAATCCATGAGACATTGCTTGACACACGCGATTCATCTGCCTCACAGATCCCGAGTGAGAAGGGTTGTGGAAAATTGGGAATTCCTGCAATTTGAAGAGAGAATATTTAAACGAAAATAAAAATGCTCATTTCTATGCAGTGAAGTTGACCGCGTATGCGCATGTCGCACGTGTTGTGCATTGAGACTGTCATAGTAATAATTAGTGATTTCTATCTCAAAATCTTCAAACTGGAGTTAACACACTATTGTTCTGATCACTTCATTATATCCAATGTTTTCCAAGAAATTACCAAAGACTCTAAAATATACAATTTTATACTTCTATATAATAAATTTCTTAATTACTTGTAAATAAATTTGATTTTTTTTTTACCCTATTCTCATATGGAAATTAACACTTTTATCTTTGATACAATTGAATGTCGAATCAATACTTTTATAAGGCGGTGAGAAAGTACTATATGGCAAAACAGATTTTATTTGTTAATTGATAACAAACCAATATATAAGTTTGTATGCAAATAAGCCATCAGATTTATGATTCATATACATAGTTAGTAATCTTACAGAGGAAAAATTGTTAATAGTTATGTAGTTAGTTATACTTATAGAGGAAAGATTGGTTTTAGAGAAGCTTGTTGATGCAGTGGTTATGACACCCGCCTAGTGATCTCATAGTTCGAGCCCCATTCCAGGACACCAGCAAGTTAGTTATATTTTCATAGCTCAGTCTTTTAGCTTAGTTTGAGAATGCATAATTAGAATATTGATGCAAAACGTATTCTGTGTTTGCATCTTTATTTTTTTAAATAAAGATGTGAACATTAATTAAATAACTTATTTAAGGTACTTCTTCTGTATTTTCGCTTGACACTGCTTCAATTTGTCCCGCGGACAGGATAAGTAAGGCAGTGCTTAAATAGGACAAATTGAAGTGAAATGTAAAGAAGAGATTTGAACAAATATTAACCAATCTGTAAAGAATATTTAAGGATTCATTTTTTGCAAATGTGCGAAAACAACCTGAAAAAAATGTGAAATTATCAATAGGCGAAACACAATTATGTACAATTATGTTGTGAAAATTTGACAGCGCGTTACATTTTTTTAGGAATGAAATGGGCCATGTCACAAAAAAAATCAGTTTCAAAGGACAACATGATTTAAATGCTGCATTACTTAGTCGTCAGTGATGCTGCCAAGTGTACTACCGATACCTATACGAATGTTGCGTATAAGATCGTCATTGTAATGAATTCATATATTAAAGTTTATTGGAGGAACGATGAAAAATGGTATAGGTAACATTTTAAAATTTTCTTAAGGATGACACTTTAACCCTAAGCACAAATTAATCTGAATGAAGTAGACAACAGATAAGTAGGAAGAATTTTTCTTGTGGTATTAAATTTATTTTTTGTTGTGTTAAGTGTTGCAAATTTAGTAAAATAATAAAAATAAAAATGAATAGTGGTAACTTGGTTAGATCTTTATTAAGCTGAACAATAATATTGTTCAAAATCCTACATAAATTCACAAGTATTATAAAAACATATATTTGCAGTGAGTTCAGACAAATAAGCGCAATTCTCAATTAATGAAACTAGATGAATACGCTCGGTTTATTTTGAGTTTTGAAAAAGATTTCAAAAATTTCCAGACCTTGGAGAATTGAGGTAACTGCTCTGAACATTTGTCTTGCTAAAGCAAGATTAAAACGTGTTAAAATACTTTATATAATTTTAACAAGTTTAAAACACTATATAATTTATACAAATAAAAATTATAGACATGTACCATGAATCAGCAATACAGTTCTTTATTATAAAACAAAGCTTCATCAGCAGATAATTAGGACTTGGAACTTTGTTTGCATTGCTTATAAATAGTGTTCATACATATTGAATCCCATTCAATATACATAGTCAAGTTCCCACACATTCATCACCATTATATGGATATGTCAAGAAAGACATCAATAAGAGAATCATTAATTAATTAGATTTTCTAACTTTCCATTCCAATAAATTGTTCATGTAATGAAACAGGTGGTGAGCGATATTTGAATTTCATATGGAAGCAATCAGTAAAATCTACATACAATCTCTCAATCTCATGTAAATTGTCACTGGATATATACAGTAAAATCCCATTAATTCAAACTTAGCCATAATTTGAAATTTTTAAAACCCACTAGTCTCAAAATGCGAAAACCCCGATAATTCGTAATTCGAAATAATTTTTAGCCCCTTGCACATGAATAAATATAAACTAATATATTTTAGTTCACATAACTCTTTTTTTTTAAATTAGACAAAATTGAAAAAATATTTTGATTTTTTTTCACAAGTGAGGACAACAAATATGTCAATACATATCAGGTACTTTAGTAATAGAAATAATCGCGGTCTTCGTATAAGCATAATAAATATTGCATTCTCGAAATGATTTTTTGAAATATGTAGAAATACAGAGATTTTTCACAAAATTAATGGCTTTTTTTGGGTCTCTTGAATTTCAAATTAACAAGGTTTTACTGTATATACAAATGGAACTGATACGTATTAACATGGTAAGCAAGGTCAATGGCACAGGAAATGGTCATAAATGTTCATTTTAATGTATGTGTACCAATATTGGTAAATATGCTGATTGTGCACAGTGAGGCTAAATTTTATTACATATTTTAAATGGTACTCCACAAAGATAATAAAATATATACATATTGAGATATACTAAAGCACCGTTTCTCAAATTTGTAAAAAGCCAAAGGAGCAAATTCAGCCTAAATGCGGTTTTCATTTGGTGATTTCAAACATACTCATTCCAGAATTTGTTAATTAACTCCTAGGAAAATTTCTATAAGAAATATTGAATAAAAGCTCTAGAGATATATGGCATATCACATTCTGTTAATCTTTAAAAGAATGCGAGAATTAATTAAATTTCTCCTACAAATAATGATAATTATAATACTCGCATTTCTAATGAATTGGTGGCACACAGACATGAGGAAAACACTCCTATTATTGTCAGTTTGTTAATATACATTATAACACAGAGTAATAAAAAATATATATGTCAACATAGTAACAAAATGTAATAAAAAAATATATACAAAATGCATAACTTCATCACAGTTTTGAATACTGTAAATCAACATAAAATATAAACATTACAATAACACTTATTATATAATTTGAACATTTTTTAAATAGTAATAGAAATATTTAAAAAACAATATAAATAACTTTAAAACATAACAATTTTTAATCTTATAATTTAAATTGCTCTTCCATCTTATCAGTAATCATTTTAGCTATTGCGAGAGAAGAAGTGGCTCCCGGAGATGGAGCATTTCGGCAGTGCAATATTCTACTTCCTATTGCACCTTTGTCATATGTATCAAACACGAAATCTTCAATCAAAGATCCTGAAAATGAAAAAAGGAAATTTTACTTAACTGGCAATTATGTCAATATGCTGTGTAGAACCACAGCATTAAGAACGTAACAAAAAGACAAAGATTTTGTTTTACTGACTATACAGCAATAGAAATAGAAGACACAAAAAGGTATAAATTACTTGACCTGCTGTAAATTGCTTTAGTTTGGAGTCAGCGGTGTCTGGAAATATACGACTCATATCTGGGTTAGATTTGACATGATCAAGCGAAAATGTAGCACAACTTGAAAGTGTTAGAAACTACCCAAATATTGACAAGGTGCACATGTGATGATGATTGTGTACGAGGCAAAAGTTGTTTGCCAGGCCGAGGCAATGCTTTCTCACTGCAACATTGCCTTTATTATTACAAATATCTACTAATGTATGCTTTAAAAGTGTAATTTGCAGTACAAATTACACTTTTAAAGCATACTTTAAAGTAAAGTTAAGTAGTAAGTACTTAAAATCATTTTTTAAGTATTGACTATGTATTCGGGCCTAGGATTGATAAATAATTAGAGACCAACTGAAACTAGATTTTATGCAGAAACTTCTCTTTTTTATTTATCTACCGTTCGTTATAATATTATAATTAATAGAATTATTGAGATCTTGCATTTGGCACCTTTGTACACATTGATTTAATTTATTTTATGCGCAAGAAGAGACACCTGATAACTCAATCGCCGGCCGACGAATTGGAGGTCACTCAGCTGACGACATTGTACACGCCCAAATAAAGCCGAACATGATCTGACAATTCACAAATGCTAATTTCGGCTGATACTGCGGCCGTACCTAGTTTATTTGGCCAAAACCGAAATATCGGTCAGTCACTACAAACAAAATTAAATCTCATGAATTTTGGGTAAATTTGATCTGACACCAATCTGATGATGATTCAAGATATATTTATATGAAATTTTGGAATTTACTATATGTATTAATCAAGATTAATTATTTAAGTTAACATAAGTATTCCATAACACATTTAACAAACTGAAAGTAAATACTTAGTGCAGTTAGTCAAATTCTTTAACCTACTAATGATTTAAGCATAAAGGTGAATTATATAAATTCCAAATCAAAAATTATTAAGTAAATCAACAACAATTGAATATTGAATTTATACAAGTTTAATTAAATACTAGCTGTGCCTGCGCGGCTTCGCACGCGTAGATTTTTAGTACACTGTTTGGATCGTCATAGAACTTTCTCGAACCTTTTAGAACATTCTCCTTCTAGAAGTTTCAAGAAATTTATCAAATGTACAGGAACCTTCTAGACACACCAACACATTCCGTCACTCAGTTTAGAACCTTACAGAACTTTAGGAATTTTCTAGAACTTTTTAGAGCAGATTTTTCCGGAACCTTCTAGACTCACTGACACAGTCGGCGCGCCTGTTTTGAAACAATCTGAAGCATTTGCGGCCTTCCCATAACAAAACAATGTGCTAGAAAGCACATTTTCATCACCCACGCACAGCCACCCCGACCAAACTCTCATATTTTCGATGTGACACCAAGGGCTATCCACCACCATAACCACCGGTCCTCTAATAATATTCTAATGTCCTTTCCTTATTCCCTTTTCACCTTTAATTGTTTGACTCGCATAGTTTGTCCGTAACTTAAAACTTTCACTTTTTTGTTTTTTTTTTTTGTATAACTCGAGTTATTGTTGTTATATATTAATAACATCTTAATTCTGTGGAAACTTGTAAGATGGTCTCTATACTGTTCAATAATCATGTGTAATCTGATTTTATATGTACTGTTAGTTTCCCATGAACAAATAAAATAAAATAAAAATATGCATATTATAATACACCCATTAATTCGAACCTCGATAATTCAAAATTCATCATAATTCAAAAATTTTTAGAACACACATCATAAACTTCATAGTTGTCATCATCATAGGATTCATAATTTGAACATTTTTTTAGACCCTTGCGCCCTGAACCAATACATTTTAAATCACATAAGTCAATTTTATAAAAAAATAATAATAATATGCATGGTTTTTTGATCGCGCACATCTGTGTGGGGTGTCCTTTATGTATTTCGCAGGCTTTGTTTGCCTCTTTATCAATATATATTATATCACAATCCCTAAAATTGAGGAATGATACTTTATTCAGTTGGCTGCCTTGATGTGCGGAGATAGTTTTAGTTTGCGCTAATTCCTCATTATTAAACATGTTTAAAATTGTTTTTCACTAATTTTATTTCCCTTTACTTTGATTATTTTTTGTAAAAACTGTTTTTAAAATGTTAAAATTTTTTGGTAGAAGTTATTATTGACTAATCTTATTATTTCTCATATTTATGGTCAATTTATTTTATTATTAAGTATTACTAACAATAACTGTATTGTGTTTGGTCTTAGTTGGAAAAAAGGCGGAAACGAATGTTAAAATTGGTAAAGATTGAAGAATCCTTCCATAAATTTAACGATAACAACTGTAAACATTTTTCAATTACGATGGTCATCCAAAATGACGAAATGGAAAAAATAATCTATTTTTTTCGCAAGCAAGAACAGAAAATATGTCAATATTGTGTACTTTAATAATAAAGATGTCACGATCTTTGCATTATCACAATATATATTGCATTTTCAAAATAATTTCTTGAAATATGTAAAAAAATACATACTTTTTTCAAAAAATGAATGGATTTTTGATTTTTCGCGAATTTTGCAATTGCGATTTTTTTTTGTTTCCAAAGATTTCAAATTAACGGGGTTCTGCACAATTTGAAATGTTTTTTATGGGTCCTTTGAATTTCAAATTAATGAGGTTCTATCAAATAAAGTAACTTAAATAATTTACACTATTATAAATATACACCAAACAAGAAATTTATTATATTGTTTAATTTTTCAGTGAAGATTAACATTTAAGATAATAAAATAACATTTAACATAATGTATGTATACACCAAGCTTTGGGAAATTTAATTACACTTCATAATAATTTATTTTGATTGAAGAAAAATATGTAAGAAAATAAATTAAAATTCGTAATGTGTTCTTAGTGGTGCCTGTGATAAGTGGTGTCAAATAATTTGACCCTGAAATTGCCAACATGATTGAGTTCATAAATATATTTGAAGCTTTTTCAAGGATAGTTGAAAACTTTTGTGGACTTGTTAGTTATAACTGTCAATAACTGTTACCTCATTAGAAAAATGCCGGCAAATGACAATGTTAAAGCCGTCGGTCAAATAAGATTGAGATTATGTGTTCTTACAAAAATATGAGTACATCTCTCCAATCTCAATGATTTATTAATCAATTGCGTTTCCAAAATTAACTTAAACTAAAAAAAAATTTCCTTACAACAGTGTAAGCAAATGTTTTAAAATATAGATCATTTAAGTTTGTGGATGGTAGATAATTTTTAGGTGTTTATGTAGTTATTTATTTTCTGCATATTTTTTATTGTTACTTATACACCATACACGTCTTATCAAGGAAGCACTAGAAATCTACAAGCACCCGATAAATATTAATAGAGACAATGGTTTCAAATTAAAAACATCTTGATATCCAGAGCTTCAAAGTCATTCTCGTCGCAGACTCCGCAGAGATAGTGATCAGACAACACATGAATCATACACACAACACAATACAATACATCATGACTTCAGCACGGTATTGCAAGCCGATACTTAACCACAACACTAACACTCACAACAACACATCAGCCCTGATGATGGACCCTGCAATAGGATCCGAAACGTAGGCCCGAAAGGTCGTAACAATACGGCATAATACCCCAGTAAACACAAACTTGAAGATTGTTACTTGTATGTTTGTTTTCCAAAATAAATAAGCCATTGGTTTTAAACAGAGCTATCCAACTTCAGGTAACCGGAGAGCCGCATTAAGAAAAAAGATCAACCCAAAACAAGTCATATGGAAAATATATATAAAAATTTTATAAGCCCTGAATTTAGCAATATTAGGCACATATAAAAGTAGCATAGATAGTGCTGACGCGCTACATTGCACCATAAGTGTAAATATGAAATAAAAATAAATTAATAAATAATAATAAAAAAAAATGCTAACTTTGATGTCGCGTATCTCCATAACTATTGATATTAGGCCATGATAGCTTGAACATTTTCGACTCATAATCACTGCAGGAATATAGTCCTGCGAGGTTATTAATGTTTTCCAAATAACCCTGTATACAAAAAATAATAATTTCGTATACGTATTTTCTAAATTAAAAAAAACTAGAATTTTTTTCTATTATAAAAAGAGAGTGAAATTTCCCTATTGAAAAATCAAGAAAACAGGATGGCACAAAACCGTATCGCAGGCCGCATGTGGCCCACCTTGCATCGTGTTATTTTGGACAGTCCTAGTTTAATTGTAAAATACTTCTTAAGCATACAAACACTGCAAAAGCAGATGTAAAATTGTCCTACATGGCGACATCTACGTTATATTGATTATATTTTCAGAATTGAATAGTGGCAGATTAGTTTTTATGCCCCTTATATATAAACCGAAACTTAAAGCACACTAAATTAATCCACAATATATTCAATGCCTGTATAAACACAAGTGGTAAGCATCATGAGCTGTGACATATTGATTACCAATATACACTGAATTATTATGTCCAAAAGATCCTAAACAGTCTGGGATGGTGCAAGAACAATTGCCAATGAAGTATTAAAGTTTTGCGAAGCTGAAAAAGCGAATAATGGACCGATATTACCGTCTGACAGTTTGACAGATAGAATGGCCGCCATTATTGCATGGTTTCTTTAGTGCTGCCCGACCAAATTTCTGTATTTAATACGACACCGGTCACCGGACATTATGTATTGTGTAATAAATTTACACCCTGACAACTTCTGTTATGCGACAGGGACGCCCTCCTTCGCACGCCAAATTATAGTGGTACGTCTATAATTGGCCTTACCATGGTTATTATTTTATTTTATTTTTAAATTAAACATTGTACATGCATATGTTGTACAAGCGACGATAATAAATAAATATGTATATGTATTTAAAATTTTATTATGTGTGTAGTGCAGCCCAATGCCACAGAAGAATCAGTATTTTCTTCAGTTGTTTTATTCCGTACAATTATTTATTTTTAAAGATTCCATTATACGCCAGAATGATCTTTTTTTAAATAATTCATATCTTCAAGATATTTTTAGCTATCGTATTAAGTGTTCTGTTGTCTGTGTATTATCATCTGAGGTATTTATTTAGGTTATCTTGTAATATTTTCATTTGGGATTAGTTTGTTTGATGTGTAAGATAATGGAATGTTGTTTATGTTCTTTTTAAATATAAAATTAGGCTTTGATACATGTGTCAATGTCAATAGACAAATATTAACAATTAATGAAGTAAGATACTAATACATGTTTAATAAATAACCATAAGTAATAAAAACTAACATGTTACCGCCAAAAAATTAAAAAATTGCATTTTCATTTAAATTGCATTTGCGTTTGTAATTATATGATTTAATATTACCATCAATTCCCATCGCTTGAGCTCTCACGCCGCTGGGTCCTGACATGACATCCACTTCTGTTAATTCTGGAATATACCTTTGCAACTGTCGAACCTGCAGGGGTATTAAGAAAGATCTCATCATCTCTGTGAAACCAAATCCGGCATACTTCATTGCCATTTTTCTAAAGCCAGGATAAGTGATAATTTGTGCCAACTCTTTTAGATTTATTTCTCCCCAGCTGTAATGATAAAGAATAATTTTGTAAATTGACTTAATTATATGTTCCTGTGATATACATTATGCGACAGAATAAATTTTGCATAGAATTATTTGTCCATATGACATACGCAACAGAAAACATTTTGATTAACATAATTATTTGACAAGTGCCCATTGCAATATCATATGAACTACGGCATAACTACGATACATACTGTAGCTGTTTGTTACCACAGTGAAAATCTAAATTAAATATTAATAGTTATTTACTCAATTTATCAAGCTTGAAATGAAAGGAACTCATTTCATAGTGACATCATACACCTACTTGTATCCTTCTCGGCGGAGAGCTAACACTGCATTAGGTCCCAACAAGACTGATCCATCCATACGAGGAGTGAAGTGAACTCCCAGGAAAGGAAATCTGGAATCTGGTACAGGGTATATATTTCCCTTCACTAGGTAATTCCTTCCAGGGTTTAGCACCAAATACTCCCCTCTGAAGGGGATAATCTTTGGGTTTGGTGAGCACCCAGACATCAAGGCAACAAGGTCAGACTGTAGTCCACAACACGCCAATACGTATTTTGTCTTAATTTCTAGTGGTGAATTTTGACAAATAACAATTGGATGATCAACATCATCTACAGCCTCTCTAAAAGCATTCACCTCAAAGTCTAGGTAAATCTTTCCCCCGGCGTTACGAAAGTCTTTGGCGTACGCTTCTGTGACTTCTGCCCAGTCAACGATACCTGTGTTTGGAGACCACAGGGCCTTGACACCTTGGCAATGTGGCTCATATTGATGTATTTCATCACCAGTAATCATTTTTAAATCTGTTACCCCATTTGCTATACCTCTCTTATGCAATTCATCAAGTGCTGGAATTTCTGATTCATCAACAGCTACAATAAGTTTACCGCATTTTTTGTATGGGATGCCCTTTAAGTCTAGGTATTTGTAAGCCAAATGCATGCCCTCCACACATAATTTGGCTTTAAGTGAACCAGGTTTATAATAGATACCGGCATGAATAACTCCACTGTTGTGGCCACTCTGATGATACGCCAGCCTTTTCTCTTTTTCTATTACCGCTACCCTCAAACCAGGATGGCGTGAAATAAGCTCTCTAGCTGAAGCAACACCAACTATTCCACCTCCCACAACCGCGACGTCGTAATTATTAGAACTAAAATTAAATATTTCAAGCATTATTTAAATGACTTTGACTCTCAAAAATATGTAATAGAAAGTGATAAACATTTGTAAAAATTACCTGCTAACTGTTCCATATCCAGCGACATTTTTGGTAAATGTTTTGAAAAAAACACATTTAGTCAATGTATTTGAACGTACCACAATCATTATGACAGCTGTGTAAATGAACGCGTGAGCGTGCGGAAGTTTATTTTAAATTGATTTAAATGTGCGTTATCTAATAAAGTTGTTATCGAACTCGTCATGTAGTAAACATTAATTGGATTGTTGACAGATTAGTAAACATGACCGTGAATCAGACAGTAAAAGATTTTAAGGTTTTCGAAAATCTTCCACTGGTGAACCATTATCTCACACCTGACTCAACCACGAGACTCAAGTTACTGAGCAGGCCTATAATAGATCACGAATAAATTTAATACTAATTGATCGTCAAAAATATCTCGCGTCGAACAGCTGCGGACAGCACAAAGACACCGCCATAGAAAAGAGGGCATTGAATGCATAGAAAAGAGAAGAATGGCATAGAGATAAGTCAGATAAGGGCCCGCAAAGATAACGGCATAGAAATCCTGGCATAGATAAGAGTAAGGCCCGGTTGTTTCAAGTTCGATCAAAGTAAGCGGTCGATAAAAGCATAGATTTTTACGAAAACGGATCGTCTGATTGGTGGAGAACGTAAAATTTCAGTTTAAACTCTACGCTTACTTTGATCGAACTTGAAACAACCGGGCCTAAGAGAGTATGGCATGGAACCATAGATAAAAGAGAATGTACTACATTTGATTTGTTTATTTTTTATTTATTATTATTTTTTATTCAAGAATTTTTATAAATTTGACACTGAAAATGCATATCTCATTATATTTATTCGAGTCGAAACATAGATAGATATATAATTATTTTTTTACGCATTTATTTGAAGAAGACTTATGGCAGCCGCTGCTTGGCCATAAGTCGCCCGCAGGCCATAAGCCGCCGTAAATTATTAATTGGTTCAATAATTTAGTGAAGGAGTGTGTCATTTAAGGAAAAAAGATTATGTGTTTATAATTAAACAAAAATCAGTATAAAATTAGACAATCATGTGAGTTAATGTACCTACGACTGAGCACATTCAATAAATCGCGTGAGTGACACTCACAGAGTGCTCACAGAATAAAGACATATCGTGTAGGGATGGGCGTTGAATGGACGGACTAGTTGAAATCAACCGTTGATGTTGCATCGACGCGTCGACCGTTTACGTTTATCGCATGGACTAGTTGAATTCGTCGACGGTGGACAGCGGACGCCGCCTTGGTCGGTGGACGATTCGAGATTAACGCAATGCAAAGCAAGGAGCGAGAACAAGACAAAACGTCTCCGTTTATTTCTCTCTCATCTCTCGCTGTCGACTTGTAGATGCCATAGACGTCATAGACGGCTCGACGGGTAATTTCATTTCAACTCTAAAGTACACGAACTATGACTAGAGATTTGAAATTTGAATACATGCGTAGGGCGAGATAGGCTTAATAAGCTATTATCTATTATTTTTTTACTTGATTTTTTGTGATGTCACGTGCGACGATTCGGTATATTCCGAATTTTACGCTGTATAAAATAAAACGATTCTGTTTAATTATTTTATTTTTTATTGAACTATTATTAATTAACAGGCCGGCTAGATATTTTTCTAAAATCAATATTTTATTCGATCGATCTCGACTTCTTATATCTACCTGAAAAGGGATGCTAAAATTTAATTATTGTATTATTTCCTTACTTTTCAACTTTAGCATATAAATGATAAAAAAAACTTGTAGGGAATAAATTTTCTATACCTAACTATGGTCCTTTATTCAGGAGTCTAACATTAATTATTATATATGTAATATAATCTTGAATTTAGGTTTAATTAATTTTTATTAAAAATTCACTATTTTCAACTTTATAGATAAAAAAATAAATCTATTATAATTTTGTTTACACCACTTTTTATTGGTTTTTTACATGTTTCGGGAACAATGTTCCTTTTCTCAGACTGAGCCTTAAACTAAAGTTGACAAATAATACAGATATATTTATTTATTAATAATGTCACCACAACGTGAAAACCTGACTTTGAAAGATGTATTCTTTAATAAATTTCTATATAACATCTCAAATGTGAAGTATTTTTAAATGATGTATTTATTTATAAATTTATAGATAATAAATAAATGTAAAGTATTTTTTACCGCACCTCATAACTGGTGCCTTTATTACGCAAAATCATTGTTTCCTTCCATTTTATTTATTCACATTTTAATGCTTATGCCCAATACTTTCACTGCTTATATATGTAGTTTATATTTATATTTTACTGCTAACACCTGATATTGCTGTGTATACCTACTTCTTTCTTTGTTATATATAGAAAGAAGTATGTAAAACAATATGTAAAAGCCTATAATGTGCGTAAAAAAATAAATAATAAAATATTTCTTTTTACATATAAGCACAAGTAGCGGTTTTACTTTCCCCGAAACTATATTCCTTCGAACTTCTTTAAATTTTAAAAATTAACGTCGTAAAAATAGCCAACGGTTGAGCCGTCGAGAAGCGTCGCGTTGAACCGTAGACAGTTGACCATCATCCCCATGTTTAGATAGAACGTCCGCGACGTCCGCGTAACGAAGTTGACGCGTCAACTAGTTGACGAATTCAACTAGTTGATCGTCTCGTCGATGGATGGACGTAGACGGTCTCGTTTCGTCGACGGTAAATACGTCGATGACCCATCCCTAATATCGTGACACTTGTCTATTGTAAATAACTTTCAAAGTACCTACCTACTCATCCTCAATAAGTTGATGCGACCGCGACCTGCGTGTGACGTTTCGCATCGCGTATTTTTTTTAGAAATAAAGCTTTATTGTAAATATGTTATTATTTAATTTTTAAATTTCGCGCGGCACCGCAATTGTTACCCTGCACCGCAAGAGGTTGATAGTGGTGCCAGCGCGGGGGTGCGGGGAGGCTACTCCCTCCCCCGCATACACAGAGGATTGAAGCCGTGTGCCCAAGCACCAACCCATATACAGTTCCGACCACGATCAGCGAAGCAGCCTGCGCTGCCCGGGCACCTGCCCTCGGCAGCCCCATCGGCAGCGGGCGCTTTAGCCGCCGCCACATGTTTCCAAGAACGCGGGTCGACGCTATCAGCGTCGCTTGAGAGGAAGGCGGCCTGCAGCGTCTCGGACCACCCAGACGATGGCCGCTTCACCACGGCGGGCTCCCGAGGATTCTTTATCCCGATCCGATTCTTTTCCGATTCTTTATGCGGCGGGCTCGGGAGCCCGACGCCCTTCCCTCCTACAGCTCGGCCCGACGCCCTTCTCTCCCGACGTCCCTCCCCCGACGCCCTTCCCTCCTACAGCTCGGCCCCAGGGGCGACCGGCGGACCGACGCCACGTGCTTCCGCGATCTAGACCACGTGCGCTCCCCGCGGGTTGCGCGACAAGCGTGGATTGGTACGCGAAGCCATTCGCCACGGCCACGAGAGTCTCCAGTAGTGAAATGTGTTTTTTTTTATTGTGATGTTTTCGAACTGTAATGTGAAAAGACACGACGAACTTTTGTGGGGGTCGGACTGGTTAGGTTTAGACTAATATTAGTTATAAAGTTAGTAATAGTGTTTTAGAGCGTAAAGTTTGACTGTTTTTTTTGTGAGGTAATAAATGTATATAATTGTCGTAGTGTTTTGAAACTTCCGCTACTTTCCTTGACATTCCATTGATAATGTCGCCGCGCATATTGTGTCGCATAATCTGCGCCTCACGCAGATTATTTGAGCGAATCATCCATATCAAAGTGATTTAAATTAAGCGAAAATCAATAAGCCCATGTATCCTTAACATTAACTTATTTTATCTTGCATATTAAACTAAAAACAATCATCAAACATGGACCTGCAAGAATACGCATTACAATACGTGTCCAAATTTAAAAGTTTAATAACCGAATTATTAACAATCTTCAATAATCCTTTCAACAATTTCTCAAAAAATTAGATAGCTAAAATGACACCAAAGACCGCAGACATTACGGGAATAATCGGAGAAATCGCAGTCACTCTCGGGATTGTTGTTGGTGAGTTGACTACCTTCCAAAACCAATCAAATAACCCGGTTCCGCCTCCGTCGAAAATAGTGACCAAAAAACACAACTAAAAATATCTTTCAAGTGTAATGTGTATTATCAAAATGTGCGAGGTATTAATACTAAACTGGATTCTTTATCAGCCAACATACAAAGTGTTAATTACGATGGTATTATTCTAACTGAAACTTAGCTAAATCAGAATATAAAAAATGGTGAACTGACGAATATAATATTTATTTTAGAAAGGTATCCAAAGAAAGAAGTGTAAGAAAGAGTGTTCCAGATACATCACCTACGCACCTTTCATGGATAATAATTTAAAATTATCAAAACTCGAGTGATAGAAAACTTGAAAAAAAATATTGTTGACAATTCCCTGCGGTAAAATTCATTTAGAGTTGCGGAAAAATCAATTTATTCCGACAAAAAAGTATTGTTCGAGGTCTAAGTAAATTACTTCTCGTGTTAAGGATATACTGTAGGATCAGTCGATCGTCAGAAAAGTCTATGTCACCCTACATAATATTGTACATTTTGACATTTTGTATGTAAAATATCGAAAAATGAAAAAAAATATATTTGTTGACATGTGTCAATTACATCGCACATGCAGCGCCTCTAACCGAGAGTTTAATCTTAAATTTCCGCTAAGAATTCTTGTACAGATTTCACTTAATCCGAATTGAAACAACCCGTTTTGAAAAAGTATTGAAAATTCGAGTTTAAACTCTACGCTGACTTTGATCCAACTTGAAACAACTGGGCCATAGTCGAGGCTTTTGAGATGTGGCTAGACTCATATTGAAAGGCTCTTGGGTGGATAAAGTGACGAATGTTGAAATTCTCCGGCGTATGAAAAAGACCGATAAGTGCTGCGGACTACCAAGACAAGAAAGTCTGAGTATCTATATTATGAGAGGACCAAAATATAGTCTAAACCAACTCATCATCCAGGGGAAAATATGGTAAATAAAATAAATAAAAATGGTAAAAGAAGTGTAGGAAGTCACCACAACTCATGGCTGCGTAACTTGAGGGACTTGTATAAGTGTAACTCGACTGAGTTGTTCCGCGCGGAAGTACATAAAGACATAATGTCAGAATGATCGCCGACCTCCGATAG
The DNA here is from genome assembly GCA_016648135.1 of Agrypnia vestita. Taxonomy (NCBI): domain Eukaryota; kingdom Metazoa; phylum Arthropoda; class Insecta; order Trichoptera; family Phryganeidae; genus Agrypnia; species Agrypnia vestita. Next base: position 68,274 of record JADDOH010024452.1, read on the forward strand.
AAGATGACACCATAAGAAGAAGAAGAAGAAAATATTATATACAGGGATGAAATGATACATCTGAGACGTATTATGCGTTTTTTGTGAATATATTCTACCTTTGCTAGCGATGATATTTTAACCGATAACACACTAACCGTTATTTGAGATTTGTATCTGATTGCGTCGATGATTGGCAACTAATTTATTATTTATAACTCGACAAGCAACCATCCGTACTAGGCAACAATTATATCTTAGTTATCAATCATCGTTACAATCAGATACAAATCTCAAATAACTGTACCGAAAATAACCGGTTAAAATAACGGTTTAACCATTACTATTCTATGCAGGAGTTGTATGATAGACGTGTCTGAAACAAGTAGCGATGTAGCGTGTTTTTTAATATATTTTTTGTAGGAGCGATATGATACGAGAAACGTTTTTTCTTAATAATATATTATGTGCAGGTGTAAAAAAAAAGGCATGGAATATTTTTTAATTTTATTCGCGCTCATTTTCAAAGAAAAATATGTATTTTTTTTAATTTCAAATAGGTAGTTAAAATTTTGTCTACAGTCTAGAAATAATAGTTGTCTGATTGACTAATTGATTAATAAAAATTTATTTAAAATTCACAGAACTTCGTTCTGAAATTGCAACATCACATTAATAATGTGTTTTCTTTAATATCATATACATTTATTAATACAGTGATTGGGTACCCACCACTTTCCCAGGATCGTTTTATGAGCTTATGCTGACATATCGGCCCTACTCATACGTCGCCTGGTTGACATTTTTTTCTCTAATAGCTTTCTCCGTGCTGGGCCGTGTAGGGCGGTCCAGCAGGGAGATGCAAAGCAAAGCCCAATCACTGTCCCCCTCTCGCAGAAACATAATCTTTATTAACATAGTACAATACATAGCATAAAAGTATAAGATACAGAAAATTGCACATACAGATTCAATTAGATAAATACATTAAAGAGATATACGTCACAGTCATAAGTTTACAAGGGGAATATTTAAGAGAAGAAAGGATGCCAGCGGGAGGAGGACAGTGTAAGGGCCGGTTGTTTCAAATTGGATTAAAGTAAGCGTTCTTTTAAAGCATAGATTTTTACGTTCTCCACCAATCAGACGATCCGCTTTCGTAAAAATCTATGCTTTGATCGACCGCTTACTTTCATCGAACTTGAAACAACCGGGCCTAAGGGACAGGAAGCCTTTTAATCGTCACTCCCTATAGGGGAAGACGTCACTATTGACATAAAATATGGAGTTCTGTCCACAGTACCAACCTCTCGTAAAAAGGGTTGGTACCATCTGACGGCCAACTCTATCAGCGCGCGCGCTCATTAGTCAAGTGAAATAGCGCGCGCTTCTCCGGCGTCTAGTTGCCTGTTACGCATTTCCGTCCATTTTCACGAAACCACTCCCACAGATTGCAGGAAAGCGAGAGGAAAAATTTACACATCAAAAAATCACTTCATGGGAACACCTAATTAGTTGAAGCAATTTCTTCAGTTCCCAAACAATGTTCATTTGGGAATTTATTTATTGAATAAATAATTAAGTTATTGTCGTAGGTTTGTAACAAAAATATGGAACATAACGAATATCGCTAGCTATATTCGTTATGTTCCACAGTGATTGCATGTGGGGGCACCTTTAGAGTTCAATGTAACCCGTAGGAAAAACTTGATGTTCGTGCTTCAATATGACTTAATACGTAATGCTAAAACTGAATTAAATACACTTGCACATAAAGACTTTTATTGTGTGGATATCTTAGTGTCGATTCTAACGGCTGTGTATTGATTTTCCCCCACTACTACTTTTACCGTCGGTCCACGTTTATACGTCGACGTTTTCAATAATTCTATCTAAGAAGAGTCTCGGTTATTCGTATTGTTTTTATTTATAATTCGTTGTAGTGTTCGGCTTTATCTTAATATTTACTTTCGGGAATTTCATTTTAAATAAATCAATTAAAATATTTGTCAATTCAATTCAACAATAACAAAATCAATTAAAATGTACAGCAGCCGGCAAACATCTTGAAATTTTATGGCGTAGTGGGGGGAAGTTTGCGTATGTACCATTCCACCAAAGAGACCCAAATTTTGTTTTCTGCGCATTCCCCCACTACACCTAAAAATTTCAAGAAATTTGCCGACAACAATTAATGTTAATTTTTCATAATAATAAATATGTAATATGCATTCATATTAACTAATATGTAATAATAATGTTCAATTTCTTTTAAATATATGATTTTAATTAGATTTTGAAGACTTGCTAACGAGATGCGATAAAATTTCATAATTTTTAGTAAGAATTCCTGAAACAAATAGGCGAAAATAAAAATAACTCTTAAAAATACAGATCATAGAATCGGGGCTGCGGATAATCGGTAGTATCATTGGTACATGAATTAGTTACGAAGCCTCTGTGCTTTGAAATGTCAAAGTTCAACTTGTAGCTTTGAGGGGCTGGCACATACTCGGCCAGGTATTTAGTAATTTTACAAAGGTTTCCTCTCAATATGCTATTTCAAATATAAAAGTGATTAAATCAAGAAACTCTTTCATAAAATGTGAGTTACGCTGCATTAAAAATGCCTTTTAACGTGTTGTTTTTAACATACTCAAAATAAATACACATATTATTTACATAATTTGAGGAGTGTTTGTTTCGCGGAAAGCCAAATCCACTGGGTGTATATACCTTTAATCAGCTTGAGTGTTTACAAATTGCCTTTTATGTTAAAGAGTAAAAATGGCATTATATTAAAATGTGCACTAAAATTGTGGCATTTCTGTATTTCAGGTATAAAATACTTTCGTTTAGTATTGACTTTGCGTACTAAAAATAAAATTCGCCAGTGAATGACAATTGTAAAAGAGATGTGTATAGACTTCAGTCAAGATGTTGATTAAAGAATATCGAATTCCCCTCCCTCTGACGGTTGAAGAGTACAGAATTGCACAGTTGTATATGATAGCAAAAAAGAGTAGAAATGAGAGTTCGGGAGAAGGAAGCGGTGTAGAAATAATAGTGAATGAGCCTTATGAAGAAGGGCCGGGAGGTGATGGACAATATACACGCAAGATATACCATGTCGGCAGCCATCTGCCTGGGTGGTTCAAAGGACTGTTACCCAAATCAGCACTTACAGTGGAAGAAGAAGCTTGGAATGCTTATCCTTATACAAAGACACGATACACCTGCCCGTTTGTAGAAAAGTTTTCTTTGGAAATTGAAACTTATTATTTTGCTGACAACGGATATCAAGAGAATGTGTTTAAACTTAGTGGAAGTGACCTGAGAAATCGATTAGTGGACGTGATAGATGTGGTCAGAGATCAAGTTTATGGCGCTGATTATTTGAAAGAAGAAGATCCAAAACTCTATGTATCCGAAAAGTACAAAAGAGGTCCTCTAACCGATACTTGGTTGGATGATTACTGGCGAGAGGTGCAGGGCAAAACGCAGCCTCTTCCTGATGGGAAGTCGCTCATGTGTGCGTATAAATTATGCAGAGTAGAATTTCGTTACTGGGGAATGCAAACCAAATTAGAAAAGTTTATCCACGATGTCGCCCTTAGAAAAACCATGCTTCGAGCGCATCGCCAAGCTTGGGCCTGGCAAGACGAGTGGTGCGGACTCACTATGGACGATATAAGGGAAATAGAAAGGCAGACCCAGTTGGCTTTGCAACAGAAAATGGGAAATGATAGCGAGTCTGACGTTTGTGAAGCGTCCAACACTTCGCAAGACGATTCAACTAAAACACTTGCCGCCACAATGAGCTGCATAGAAAAACCCGAAGAGATGTCAAGCCCCATAATGTTAAAGAAGTCCACAGATAACTCTTTGAAGCATCCTTCTGATTCGAATGGAAGAAGCCTGAAAGTGGAGTTCTCTCCAACATCCGAACATCGTATTTGGCAAGCTACAAAAACCACCTTACGCTCGTCATCCTGCGGATCTATCAAAAGCATCGAAACACAAATGGCTAATTGGAGAATGGAAAGCATTGTAAGGGAGTCAGAAGCTGAAACTGAATCCGATGATGAGTTTTTTGATTGTCAAGAGGCAAGTGAAGGCCCGATAACTAAATGGTCTTCCATGGATTCTTTGGATGAAGTGGAAGATGTGTCTCCTACCCAGGCACAACAATCTAATGAAGACAGTATTTTTAATCATACGTTCTTACAGAGAGTTGCTTCGGAGAGAGGTCCCAGGAGATTATACACTCTGACTAGTGGAAATAGTGTAGATGCAGGATGCCCAGAAAACATAATTCCTCAAGCTTGTTCAACTACCGTTCTACTTTTGGTACTACATGCTGGTAGTGTTTTAGATGCCACCGTAGACATGATGGCCAAAAAGTCCGATATAACCACTTTTCGAGGGGCATTTGAATCTGTAATGCGACAACATTACCCAACGATGGTCGGTCACATAGCTATTAAATTGATATCTTGCCCACCAATATGCACGGAAGCTCTGGGTCTTCTGTCAACTCTAAGTCCCTACAGCTTCGATGTTTCTCCGTCTAGTGCAGAGATGCCATATGTTACACATGATTTAATACCCATTGGAGCTATTCCAATCCTGGCCACTACATCTCCTGACTATTTTGATGCTGTGACCCGAACAGTAAACGGAGCTAACACTGTGTATCAAGAATTTTTAAAATCTGATGAAGGAAAAGGTTTTACTGGTCAGGTGTATTTTATCGGTGACTGTATGGGGTCAATTGTCGGTTATGATGCCTTGTGTCGGTCTCAACAGTATCAGTCAAGGCACACAAGTGAAAATAGTATTCTTGACACAGACATTAATATTTACAATGAGGTGGGCGTCGAGCAAGCATCGAAACAACATCTTTCAGCTCCATCGCCGAGACGAAGATCTTCTTCGACAAGCGAGCATCAAGTGAAACTTGATTTTGAAGTTGCAGATTTTTTCATGTTTGGAAGCCCACTTTCTTTAATCTTAGCTTCGAGGAAAATATCCGAAGATAAAGGTAATGCTATCATTAAGCCTGGTATTCAACAAATCTACAATTTATTTCATCCAACGGATCCTGTAGCTGCACGTTTGGAACCATTGCTCTCTGCTAGATTTTCTATACTGCCACCCATAAATGTCGCACGGTATGCAAAGTTTCCTTTGGGCAATGGACAACCCTGTCATTTATTGGAATTAATTCAAACTCATCCTCAAATATTTGGTGACACATTACAAACACCTCCGACACCAGTTTTACGTCGTTTATCAGAAGTATCGATGCAAAGTACTGTAAGTGGGTTGGTTGACAACATACCCTTAATGACTGTAAATGCATTGCAACAGAAGTGGTGGGGCACAAAGCGCCTCGATTACGCCTTATACTGTCCGGATGGGTTGCACAATTTTCCTACTCACGCTCTTCCACACTTATTCCACGCTAGTTATTGGGAGAGTTCTGATGTTATTGCTTTTATTCTTAGGCAAGTAGGTCATTTTGATTTGGCATCCTTCGGTGGGGTGGATGAAAAAGATATGTCATCCTTTAAACCTTGCCAGCCCCGTGAAAAGTGGATTAAAAAGAGAACATCTGTGAAGTTAAAAAATGTTGCGGCCAATCACAGAGCGAATGATGTGATTTGTAAAGAAGGCACTACCATCTCTCTTTCAGCCAGATTTATGTACGGCCCTTTAGACATGATAACTTTGGCTGGAGAAAAAGTGGATATTCATATAATGAAGGAGCCACCTGCTGGAGAGTGGTTGATGCTCGCAACAGAAGTGACAGATAAAACTGGTCGAGTTGGCTATACTCTGCCCGAAGATAAGTCACTCGGTTGTGGAATTTATCCTATTAAACTAGTCGTACGTGGTGATCATACGTGTTGTGATTTACATCTCGCCATTATTCCCCCCTTTACGGAATGTGTAGTTTTCAGCATCGATGGATCCTTCACAGCCAGCATGTCTGTTACTGGACGTGACCCTAAAGTGAGGGCCGGTGCAGTCGATGTTGTCCGCCATTGGCAAGAGCTGGGTTACCTCATTATATATATTACTGGGCGTCCCGATATGCAACAGCAAAAGGTAGTTTCTTGGCTTGGCCAACATAACTTTCCACATGGTTTGGTGTCCTTTGCCGATGGCTTATCCACAGATCCCTTAGGGCACAAAGCGGCGTATCTGAATAATTTGATTCAGAATCACAGTGTTATTGTGCACACTGCATATGGCTCGGGAAAGGATATCGGCGTATACACCAGTATAGGCTTACTACCTAAGCAGATTTATATTGTTGGCAAAGTTGGACGGAAGCACTTAAACGCTGCCACGGTCCTGACGGAAGGTTACGCTGCCCATTTGGCAGGTCTACAGCAGCCAGGATTTTGTCGGCCAGCCCAGGGGAATGCTCGGATGGTGATACCTCGCCGATTCTTTGGTCTTCCTGGGCAGAAGTCTTCTATACGTCGTCGTCGGTAGACTATTGCTGATTTTAGAGAATGTTGATGATATTACGCTTATATTCTAACTGTATATAAATTATTTCAGAGGTAATGTATTTATAAATTATTAAAAAATACTTGTATGCATTGACGTATCTAAATTTTCTATACAAAATTCTTAAATTTGGTTCTATTGAAATTATATGTAAGTTTGGATTGTTATTAAGTATATTTATGCATTTATTTGCAAGTTCATTTATTTACATACATATATTTAAAATAACATCTTTGAGGTTGTTCCATATTCCAAAGTTAAACTTTTGACTGAAAGTGCTTAATAGAAATGTGTGATTACTTTGAAATGGGAATTAAATATTTTTGTGATATGACCAGAATCATTTTTGTCATTTTTGGCACTGACTGACAGGAATATTTGTAAATCAAAAGTATATTTACCTACTTTGCAAACGTTCAAATATAAAATTACTGTTTTCTTCCACAAATTAATCAATATTGCATTGCGTTATTTTATATCACTTATGTTATTGAGTTGTATATATTATTAAAAACCTGTAAATGTGATTAACATATCGCACCATGAGTACTTTAGTGTATAAGTCAAAAAGTAAGTAAAGTAAATAAGTGTGTAAAGTGATCACTTAAGCCAGCTGTACGATAGGTCGTAAGCCCTATGAACACCCAGAGACTTCCATATACCTACTTTTCCATATAAAATATAATTTCATCTCTATGAGGCATCTATAATATATCTTGATCAAAAAGTACAGTTTCGAGATATCAGCGTTTGAAGATACAAATTTCACAAGGATTTAGGTAGTTTCACATGCAAAAAATGATTATTTCTTGTTGTCTTTGACTTAATAATTTCGGGATGCTGCAATAATGATTTTAGATTAACGCTGCAATGAATTAAAATATTCAAATTTATGGTTTTCATCCTCACCCAATTACAATGCATTTCACTTTTTATTTGAGTTGCTTCATTAAAGGAATAAACAAACCGAAAAATGCTGAATAAGCGCTTGTTCAGACACAGCGGGAACCGTTCAGTTTCAGAATCGCGTTTCAAAACACGCGATTTGTGTCATCTGTTCACACAGCCGCGGTTAATAAGCGATTTGTGCGCGCGAAAATAAACGTCAGTTTGACAGTTCTGGTGCCGTTCTCCATCTTTGAATATCAGAGATATATTCACTAATTACTTTGTTAATGACGGCCGTGTTCCATAAATATCATTCTGTCAGTTCATTTTTGGTGAAAAATGAACCTACTTCTCTAAAATACTCTTTTTTTCCACCATTTCCAAATATCTCCACCAACTCCTGCCAAGCTTGGTTCTTGGCATATTTGAGTAATCCTCACACTGAAGATCCCATATTACAGGTCTTTTCTCCACTTTATCAATAAAAAATTCGGTGTCAAAGCGATCCATAACCATAAAAAAGATAATATAATCCACGCGTGCTCCTGTTGTGACATGGAACCGTGCGGTGCCCGCAACGCGACTGAACGCTCTCGTAAGGCTCCATAGTAATAGGATCGTGCAGGCGCCGTGCGGGTCTATTTTCTAGCGGTTGGGTTGCGGGCACCGCAGCGGTTGACTAACCGCACGGTTGTATCTGAACGATCACATGCAAACCTAAGTAAATGAGACCCGCACGGATCTCATGCGATTCTGAAACGGCACGGTTCCCGCTGTGTCTGAACAAGCGCTAAAACTGCATTATCAATTAAAAATCATATTTTTTTTACTTAATTCACTAAAATACTCATGGTGCGATATTATTCTAGTTATTTATATGATTTTCTTCATTAATTTATAATCTTTACCATAATAATTTTCTTATTACAGTAAAACACTGTTAATTTGAACCCCGATATATCGAAATTCATCATAATTCAACATTTTTAGAACACAAGTCCTAAAATGTTTATTTCACCTGATAATTTGAAAACCCCGATAACTCGTAAATCGAAATTTCGAAATTGAAAAAAAAATTCATAAGTGAGAATGAAAATATTAATTGTTCAAAGAATATTTTTTCTTCTGAAAGAAGGCTTGAAATTTGTGGTGACATTATTATTAAAATAAAACACAAATCACTTTGTTTTCACCACTTTGTTAGATTATACAATCTACATGTATCGAGAACAATGTTCTCTTCATTAGAATTGTTTGTGTACTAAAAATTGAAAACGTTAAACCATGCAAGTGTGTTACGGTGAAGAAGACGATGAGGGGCGGATGAGGGAAGGGGGTGTTACCTCCTCTTCACCGTAACACACTTGCATGGTTTAACTTTGTCAATTTTTAGCACACAAACAATCCTGATGAAGAGAACATTGTTCTCGAAACATGTAGATTGTATAATCTAATAAAGTGGTGAAAACAAAGTGATTTGGGTTTTATTTTAATGAAAATATGTCAATATCGGGTACTTTAAGCATTTAAAATGTTGCTATCTTTGCATTACCATAATAAATATCAAAATGATTTCTTGAAATATCAAATTTTCACAAAATTAATAGTTTTTTCGGGAGTTTTATGATTTTCGGCTAATTTCTCACTCGCATTGCGATTTTTTTCTGTTTCTATGAATTTCGAATTAAAGGGGTTCCGCGTAATTCAAAATGTTTTTTTTTTGATCCCTTGAATTTCGAACTAACGAGGTTCTACTGTACATATTGAAAATATTTTATCTCATTCCATCAATTTTATTAAAGGAAACGTTATACGATGTTTTATGTATTTTTTTGTAACTAGGTATTTTATTATAAGCCATTGCTTACAATTTTTCTATTATTGCCAATATTTATAAGATTCTATTGAATGCCATTTTTATAATTTTTTAAATTACACGCCATTATTTTTAAATTGTTTTATTATACACCAATAAATATTATATAGTAATTTATTCATGTGTTGATAATTTTTTTAATTAATAAATTTTGGAAAAGATATAAACATTTTCCTTCCTATCTAATATGTATACAGAATAAATAAATATATTCTATGATTGCTTGTTTGACAGGTCATCAAGTGATAAAGAAGAAATTTAGAATTTTTAATTTAACATAGCATACCTACATATATTACATAGTTATCAAACTTGATAACTATTGATTTTTCCAGGTGAAACTCGAACCTTGTGCCGTGTATACCAATATGTATGTATAATTTTATTATATATTCTAAATAGCATAAAATCAAAAAAAAAATGTCACAAATCAATGTTCTATATAAGTAAAAAATAATTATTGGGAGTGGTTCCGTTCTTGCCATGCACGATTGAATAAGAAAATTATCATATTATAATATTGTCAGTATTTCCTTATACATAAATTTTTGGTTGTTACATAAATTCATATAAATAAACTCCCAATTATTATGATTTTATACTGTGAAACTTCGATCTACGTATCTAATCCGAATAAAACGTTGAACAGCAGTTAATTTTATTATGTATCTACAAGGGTTTTCATTTAAAAAAAGTCAGATTCCTTCATAAATTAGAATTAGTGTTGTTACTTATGTACGTATGTTTTGAGATTTAAGATGAGAATTTTTCAATTGTCCACTGTCTCAGTTTTGCCCTCTCAGTCAATCCTGAGTATCGTTGAAATAATCAAAAATATATGTGATAGTGAGAATTACTTCACATTAATTTCCTTTCTATTTTCAAATAAGGTCGTAGTGATTTGTAGTTAAGATAACTCGAATCTCTGATTTTGTGGTCTGCAAGCGAGTGTTATATGAAATATATTATAATATAAAATGTATTCATATTATACTAATTACTTTTCTATTGATTCTTAGTCAAAATATTATTATATTTAGCCGTAATTTCCATGTTGAATGATAATTTTTTTATCATTTCCAATGCTTGAAATCGAAATTCACTGGAATGCTGTTCTATTTAACCACACACGCTGTTGATGTTTAATTTCTTCTAGTTTTTAGTGTGTAAATTCTGTATGTAAATTTTCCCTTTTCATTTTACCACAGTCAATTCTTTCTTCAGTGAAGGATGATAATATCTTAACTCATTTTTTTTCTTAACATATACTTTTATTTATTAAGTAACATTTGGAAATATATAGGTTTATACGTGGTAAATCTATTACCTCTGTGGTATTGATAAAACCAACAGTTATGGATGTGGTAAATCTATTATCTCTGTGTTACTGATAAAACCTACGGTTATGGATTTCTTTCACTGAAGAATATGTTTTAGCCCTATTTAGTGGGCCTTACATACCAAAATATTAGTAATTTTATTTAGATTTTTGCCTTCAAAACTAAATCGTTTGTAAATTTTATTTAATAAATATAATAAAATAAGTACGCTCGTAAGTACCTATATACACATGTCTTTTCGTCATACCTATTTAAGTGGCTTACAAAAATATTAATTACTGTCCTATTTATTCTCTCAATTCAATTGTGTTGAATTAAGTAAGATTTACTAGAGGCTTAAAGTTTGAAACCATGTTCCACTTACCATTCTATTCTAAAGATGGTTTATTCATAATCCCACAGCCTGAACATACTAAAGATGGGAATTCCATTATAAAAAAATAGTTTGTTTAAATGTATTTTCATTTTACAATAAAACATATGTAGACATCTAAAAAAATACAGGATATATCATGAGTCATTAAGTGTTTGTAAATGATACTATATTTTTAATACCTCACTCATTTATCTCATGTACTTCAACATGTGAAATAAAAAAAAAAAATGTAAGTAATAGTAAGTCTGTAAATGTTAAATGCCGTTTCATGGAAGCCTTTCGATGTCATAAAAAGCTTACTACTATAGTAATACTCTCCGTATTTGAATAATTGACAAATTAATTAACCAATAGACTCACACATTTTTTATATCTAAAATCAGTTGATATGTTGACATCAAAATGTGATCTTGCTATTGAAATTTTTACAGTGGCTATAATGAGAGTATAGGCAGTGTTATAACTTTTTTTTGTAAAATCAATTTTTGATATTTCAATATAACATGAAAGAAATGATGCAAAAATGTATTGACTGTGTTTTTATAATGTTGTCAGCCAAATTAATAAATTGTATATATTGCAATGATTGGATTATGTAAAATATTTCTTGCAAAAAATAATCATCTTTTCGTTTCAAATGCATTCCTAATCATGTGTTGTTACTGATAATAATATAAACTTCTATGTATACTAATCCCCATGCCTATTCCAGACAGACCATAATTTGTGATCCAAAACTCTTTTCATTTGAAATGTGAGCATATTTATTGAACTTTCCTGAAATAAAGTTGTATTGATTTAGGTCCGTTTACAATCAGCTCAATTGTTGACGCAATTGGAATTAGGACTTTGAGTCAATGCAAATTTGTGTTTTTATGAAAAGTGTTGCCAATAAAAAATATTTTACTAAATAAATTGAGATAAGTTTTTGAACACTGAATTCCAGCAACATATTTATTAATAATTTTAAATTGTGTATTTTTTAATTTAACAGAATAAATATCATAAAATGAGTGATTAGTAACGTCATACAATTTTGACACTGAAATAAAATTTTAACCTGAACTTAAAATTTTCACTTTCAATTCACATGAATAAAATATTGAACTGGCATTTTAAATATTCTCTATGTACATGTATCCTATTAAATAACCACTAAGATCATTATTTAAATAATGATTTGTTTAATTTTAAGTACTCCTAGATAAAATCGGTGTGTTAGAATATTTGCACTGTAATACCTTTTTTCTATCCATGTTCTTAATGTGTGAAGTCAGTTTCAGTATGTACCGTTCATTTAGAATTTATCACGAGTCACAATGTTTAGTCATGTCACTTTTTAGTAACGGTTGTTATCAGATTTTGTTTATTGTTTAATATTATCATAAATTTATTAAAATAACTATTATTATCATGTATAAATAATTTATTAGTGTTGAAAAGATATCTATATATGTAATAATAAATATAAAATCCTTATATATGTCCAATATCTTAGATTTTGAATCTTGTTGCATAATTAAAAATTGTATCCATATTTGGACGCAAAATATGTATATTAATATTTAGAAATTTTTTGTATTACCTCTAGTTAGGTACCCCTGATAATCTGGGTGCCTGAAGGGAGAAACTTGTGAATAATTAAGAAATGTGTACGTACCTACTACATATAATCTTCTTTGGACATTTTTAAATAGATTTTACTAATTTTGTTTCTTTTATATTTTGGAGCAATAATACTTTATTTATTTTTCCGATTCCATTTGTTCGATTATAGGAAACGAAAGTGAAGCTCAAATGCATTCTCCTTTGTGTAAAATCAAATTTATTTAATATCTTTACTTTGAAATAAAATAAATGTTCATACCAAAGAGCTGTACACGTTGGTTCGATTCTATCTAGTTACATGACTTTTTATAATTTTAATCATAATATTGGCTCATTTTATAATTAAAAAAAAATCATTCATCACAACTGTGTGGTTTATAATTGGGTAATCGAATGTTCAATGTACTGTCTAAACATGGGATATATATATTGTGCCGCATCGTCTCCTATTTAATGTGGTTAAACTATTTATTATTGTATGACATATTTTAGGTTACTGGTAATGGTTTTCTCTGAATATTTTTTTATATATTTATGAAATTGATTAAAATTCAGTAATAATCATACGCACATGGAAATAAAAACATTAATTTTTTATGTTCTAACTAAGCATCACGCCGTTTCCGTAGGGGTAGGCAGAGAAGATTGAACGCCACACTCTTCTATCATGGCACACCACTTTTTCTTCGGCCACATTCATAAATCTTCTCATACAAGTTCTACAGTTGTTGCGGCTTTTAACAGGGCCATCCTCAAATTCTTGTAGTATCTGATCGTGCCAGGTCTTTCGCGGATGCCTTTTATTTTTAATTTTCTAAGACGCGTTTCACCTTATGAGGGCATTATCAATCTAAATATTTTAGATTCAACAGCTTGTATTTATATAAAAAGTATTGAAAAGAGATGCTTTATAATTTTAAGAATTAATGATTTCTGCATGATTCTAAGAAACAATTCCGTTCGAACACTGACAGATAATACGTATAAGGAAGAGATGGATTTACAATTTGATTTAAATGTGATATTCTTGGACAAATTATGTTTAGTTACTAATGGTAATTTTCAAATGTGGGGATTTCAGACAGCATTATTCTTTTCATATCTCTTTTCAATATTTTTCATATAAATAGAAGTTGTTGAATATAAAATATTAAGATTGATAATGCCCTCATGAAGTAAAACATGTCTCAGAAAATAAAAAAAAGGTAGGACTTAAAAAACAAGTGTTTTTATTTCTATATGTGTGATTATGGAGTTCTATAAACTTACCTCTTAAACAATAAAAAAATCATATGCTTTAAAAATACTAAAAATGTCTCCAATTTTTCTCTTAATACTATCATTAACATCAATGCCATTTGTTTTGTCAGTGCAGAGATGTATCGATTATGTAATAAGTCAAATGCCAAAAGTAAAAGTTTTTTCTTAATTTGAAGATAGAAAAATATTTTTGACAACAGATGGTGTCACAAAATATTCCCAAACTGAAATAAATAAACTAACAAAATGTAGGTACCTACACTAAAATGGTTATTATTATGTTAATGGTTAATAATTTTAATTTGCATTCCATTGGTTAAAAATATTTTATATTATTTCATGCTGTTAAGAAGGAGTTAATAGTTTTCTTAAAACACACCGTACAGAAGTTTTAACTTTAAATTGGGAGCTGGGTGGAATATCCAATTTTGCCTGTTTTTACAGGTTTTATGTTGTTTCCTTGTTTTATCTTAAAATACAACATAACACAACATTCTTTGTTATATATGGTAAGATACACAGTTTTTACAACCTGTTTTGTAGACAGGTGACTTTATTATATATTTTATGCGTGAGATACTGATTTACCAGGCGCACTAGGTCACAATCTGAGTAATTTCATAAAAAGATACGAGTGCAAAAGCTACCTTTTTCATTCAGGAATTATAATTATAAATTGGAAAAAAATATTTATTTAAAAAGTCATTAGTATTTGAGGGGTATAAAAGTAAAGCAGCATCTCAAAATATGAGATAAATATAAAAAAACTGTCACTACTCAAGGAAATTTCTTTGGAATCTATGAAAACTACATCTTATTGGAAATAAATTTTAAAAAGAATTGCCACTTCAGTGAATATTTAACTTTTTAATATGGATATTGCTGTGTTTACTATTAGTGGACATTACTGTTTTTGCTATTTACCGGCCATTTTGTCACGTGACACATCCTTGGGGGTGGATTGGTTGAAGTGGATATTGTTTCCTTTGCTTTTTACGCTATAAAGATATTGCTGTCCTTGCTTTTAATAGTGATTTTGGAAGGGATAGAGTTATATTTTCTATAAAATCTCGAATTCAGTGCATTCCAAATTAGTAATCCTTGGTGACATCATTCACAATATAATTTTTTTTTTTGATGCCTTCGCTTTTATATCCCTCATTTCTCCATTCGCTCTTCTCCCTTCCAGTCTCTTGATTCTAATAACTATTATAATTTTATTCCTAATTATATGTTTATTATTAAAACAGTATTTTTACTAGTCTTGGTCATCATTCTTAAATAAAATTTTCCTAACATAATATTTTTTGTTATTTTGTTTTTAACAAATAGGTATGTGCTGAATAATCAATTATTTGTATGTATTCTTTTCAATTAAAAAAAAAAATTACTATGGTTATGGTTTTGTATTTTCATTATTATATTATTGTTAAACAATATCTTTTTGTCATATATCTATTGTTAAATCAGTGTTAGTAAATGTTAACATGTATATTATAAAAAAAGAAAAAAATGTTATGTGATAGATAAATTATAAGTTATAAATTTTTCTAAAAATTACATTATAAATCTACTTCAGTACCTCTAAAATGGCCATAGTAATCTTCCTGTTATATGTGAACCAAGGAATACCACTGGTCTTTTGTTTATTTTTTATTTATCTACCTATATGTATTTAAATATGCTGTTTAAAATGTATACTTATGGTAAAATCTATGAAAGGACACACACAAGAATGTGATATATTTGATTAATTTTTATTAAATGGATCATATGTTTAATAAAAATATACGTAAATACCTTGGTAACTAGATTAATAGGGCAAAGTAAAAGATATTTTCTCTGGTGTAGATTGTAATACAAATCTCTTAGGCCCGGTTGTTTCAAGTCGGATTAAAATAAAAGTTGGTTTAAAGCATAGATTTTTACAGAAACGGATCATTTGATTGGTAGGGAACCCAAAAATCTTTGCTTTACATGAACTTTCACTTTAATTCAACTTGAAACAACTGGCCCTTAGACGTGAATATGTAAATTCTCTCGATATATATATAGATATATTATATTATTATAATATATATATTATAATATATATATATCATATATGCAGTTCCCTCATGCAATTTCCTCTCAGGATAATCCGTCACAGTCCACAATCATTCACTATATAGATAAGTCTGTAGATTTTTCCAAACGTTTAGTTTTTGTACGAAGTTTCCTCTTGTCTTGCATGCTTTGGTTAAAGATCTAATTGTGTGTTAATTTATTTGTTTATAATTTTTTTCTTTTATAAAGCACTTTTAAAAAAGTATAAAGACTTTTTACTATACTATAGGTCTCATATTCCCATATATGTTACTACAAATAACATTTATGGAAAACATCAATGACATTACTATAAGTAACATGTATGGGGATGATGAGACCTGATACAGAACACTGCTCAAATTATATTAGGTAAAGGTTAATTACAATATTTGCTCGCCAATTTAATAGAGTATGGAATTTTACATTATTTATGCTGAATGAATATTTTGAGAATGTATTGAAGTTTGATTTTTAATGTTACGATTGGAGGAATTTAGAATATGGTTTTAAGGGGCTTTAGTTTTGATACTATTGGTAAATGAGGCTTGAAAATGCTTATATGTACTTATTAAATAATGAAACTGAATGATGTAGAAATGAGTGTTATCACGACTTAATGTATGACAGAAATTCATTAGTTTAAATATACATTTATTGAATTTAGTAGAAAAAGAGAAAATCTAGATCGTTCAGATGTGTGGGGGATGTTTGTTGTAATGAAAGAATAAGTATTTTGGCTTTTCAGGAGAATGTGTTAAATGGACAATATTGTTAAATTTAAATCGATTATCATGTCTCCGAACAAGAAAACAATAGATATGGAAAAGAATATGATAAATTGCAAATTTAATGGTATGTTTTGATGACATACTGATTTGTACATCTTGTTTTGCTTTTTCATTATTTTCACTGCAGTGAGATATAGGAATGTACATAAGGTGTGAATAATGCGAAGTATGTGTCAAGACGAGTTGTGTGACATCCTCTAGTCTAGGCCAGTGGTGGTTTCCAGCAGCCAATCAAGGTTTTGCTATCTAATGTGAAACATAAGGTGTACGAGGTAGAGAGAAAATCATTCGAAATCGATAAATGTAATGTACTCTTGTTACGGAAGTGGTGTTTTACCTTTCACCAACATACGTAGTATGCGCTGCACTTACGGCACAATGCCGATCACACATTCAAACATTAGAGTAACTGTGAGTGTAATAGTATAATATTTCATCACTTTTCATTTCGCAGTTTTAAAAAAATATTAGCTTGGACAACGCTAGTCCATTACCGGCTGCTCATTTCCCCCTTTTGTTTTTGACAACATTGTCCTACGAGTCTCCCGCACTACATATTCACCAAGGGGATGTTGCATGTCGATCTATCATGAGAAATGAGTTCTCACATGAATTTTTTTGTATGCACGTGTATATGAAGTCTGGCCTGCTATCAATTTCTGAAAGTTTTATTGACACGAATCCAAGCAACAATTTCTTAGTATGCCTTTTTAAAAATTGTTTACACATTCATTTGAGTTATTCATATCTACATTATATATGTATATTGTGGAATATTCCACTTCAAATTGGAAAGTAATTACAGAATTACGCAAATCACATGGTTCAAAAACCACAATTTCAAACATTTTTATATGCATCTATCTTGTTTATTAATATGACTTATTACAGCCATGGAGCTGTTATTTTAGTTTTGCGTGTTTGAAATATGTTTTTCATCTTTGACATATCGAGTCTAAAACCTCTTGATCCCTGTGCATGCACTCCACCTACAGACCATTTGGCCCTTCTGAGTTTGAAATGACTGTAGATAATTGCTTACAAAGTAAATCTATATGGACTTCTGCAGGAATACAATTAAAATATGTACTGAACTAATTAATTTTAATTTTATTACATTTGAAACTATATAACTTAAAAGCAAGCTCTACAAGAAGTCGCTCTAATCAATATGTATAAATTTAAAAAAAAATATTTGTGAGATAAAGATCTTGTAAATATGGTATAAATTGAACTGCGTCTATTTACGTTTGGTAAATCACATTGCAAACATGACTAATTTATGAGGCATTATTGGCGTGTAAAATTATTAAAAACATATTACACATTTCAGACATATATACTCTGATATTGAATAGTCCACTCGTAAATCTATAAAATGGTCTGAAATAATCTAACTTTCTATTATGAACACAATTTTGTCGGGGAACTTCTGATAAAATGTTCTCTATTAAAATATTAAAATCTTTAAGTGTTTGAGGTATAAATTATTGATAATATATATTAAAATTTGTATAGCATATTATTGTTTTCAGTTCTGTCCTAGATTTTACCATAATTAATTGATCACCATTTTATTAAAGCATTGGGAAATGTCGAGTCAATATTTTTCCATTTCTGCAGGAATCTGGATATCAATTTTATTCATTCATAATTTGCACTTGCTTTACTTCTTTTATTATAAAGCAATAATAAAACAAACATTTTGCCTTAAAGTTAAAGAGTTATTACAGCTGTATTAATTGAATATCGTTAGTTGTGTTTGGTATATCAATATTGTTATATTATTGATGGAATCGATGTTATCTTTGTAGAGATTATTCATGATGATCCTCAAAATGGATGGAATAAAACTATGATTACTCTATTTGAGTTTTATATATATATATATATATGTTTAAATATAAGTTTTCGCGAAGGGGTATATGCATTATGAGAGACTTTTCGGGAACCTAGCGGTTTTCCAAAAAATTATTTTATTTTAGTGCAATATTTTGATTATGCTGGGATAACCATTATCGAGCATATCTGATGGTTGAGAGTTAACTCATCATATATCAACAACTCTGGCTCCTTTTGTCAGTAGGTACCTAATTAATTGTAGGCAATCACTACCTAAGCCATGTTTTCTATATTTCGATGTAGTTAGTTTAATACTTCACCTGTGGTGAGAGGTTCCACCACTCTCATAACTTGAATTTATATATATTATACATAATATATTTATCACATAATTAAACTTAAGGAGAGTAAACAGTTTTATTTCATCCATTTTGAAGATCACCAATATTGTTATTCAATAAATTAACATTGTCATATTTTATGACTGGTCAGTAATAGGTATGCGTAACTTTTGTCATCTTTCATAACATTAACTTTGTGAAAAACTGTAGGTGCTCTTTTAGTCTCTTGATCTTTCTAAAAGGAATGTGATAAAAATAAACGTGTAATATATTTTATAAGATAAATGTATCTAGATTCATATTGTGTATGTGTATATTTTTGTTTTTTCAAGGTTTTGCTGATCTATTTATTTTATGTGGAAATATATGGAAATAAACTATGTTAAAATTGAAATTATTTTTTAAATATTGCGGATCCCGTTAGAATCCTGAAATCCATATAGGTGGATATATCATTATGTGCTTCAAGCTGATGCCTAAACTACACTTCTAATGCTTTATTTATTTATTTTCAAAGGAAGACATTATGGTGATTTACTACTTAATGACTGGTATAATTTTGACCTTTCTTCTTCTTCAACTTTGTTTAGACTTAAATCTGCTTGTGCAGGAGTTCCCCCTTGTGATGCTGAATACCAACTATCTCTCCATCGCTTCGAGGGTCTCCCTGGTGGGTGTGGTCCATCTGGTATGGATACTGTCGATGCTTATTCTATCTCACTCAGATTTGTTCATTAGATCCAGTCATATCGAGAAAAAACTTGACTTGAACTGTGTACTTTCCTGCTGAAACTGTATAATTATATATTCACCCACCATCTTTGTCTGCGAGATTTTGTAGTAAAATAATTTTTTTGTAGAATAGCGTTTTTCTTCAAAAGTTCTAACGTGAGGTGAGGACTGCGTGCACGTCACTTACAGAAATGACATTCTTACAAACTCCATAGTTACTTTCACACAACATTTTGTGTGAATTATATTTCTCTTTTCTATGGTGAATTCCAACTGTCAAATCATAAGATATGATCTATATATTAGTTGAGTGCGTTTTTCTTTTAACAATACAAATTTAAATTGTTTCTGTTTACATTAAATAGTTTATGGTATTATATTCAAGAACACATTCTAATTGTGAAGTTGCAATTTTTTTTAGAACAAAGTTGTGTGAAATTTATAACCAAATTAATTAATCAATTAGAAAGACATACAGAAAAATCAAATCTATGAAAAAATATTTGGCTGCTACTAGGATTCGAACCACAGATCGGTTAATTCTGGCATCCACTAGTGGCAGTTACACAAAGTAATTTGTGCCTACCGTATCAGAAAAAGTGGATTTCTCTAAAAATGGATATTCATCCGTATTCTGAACTAAGCAATATTGCTATTTCTGTATCTTGACATTTATTGTATAACATTGTGACGCTGTTTTTTTGACGTTTTAAAAAGTTTTAAATTAATGAATTTAATCAATTAGAAAGCTCATTATTCGTAATTTTGAATAACTTTAGTTTGTTTACGTTTTAAAGCTTTCTGATTGATTGAATTCATTAATTTCAAATATGTTAAACTTAAAACATCAACATTGGCGGCAATTAGGGGAATGCAATCCCGATCCCATGAAATCGGGATCCCGCGAGATCTCGAGGCATTTTATGAGATCAATCCCGAACCGAAAAATCAGACGAGATTATCGGGATTGATCAGTAGCATACAGAATTTGTACGAATGTGGGGGACATAGAGGCCTATATTTAGAATTCGCCTACAATTGTTTACTATCAGTGGTCCCCACCAGCGTTGAGTCGGAAAGGGCATTTTCAGCTGCTGGATATCTAGCATCTGAAATAAATGCCGCCTAACAGATAAAACAATCTATATACTCAGCTTCCTACGAAGTCATTTTCAAAATCACCCTTAGATTAAGTGGATGATTGAATTTTTTTAATGTTCTATATGTTTAATTGTGTATGTCAATAGAACTTTTAGTAAGTTCTTAAAACTTATGTTCATGTCACATTCAAAAAATAAAAAAAGCTTTGAATAATATTTGCTTTATTTTATCAACCTGACATAGTAATAAAAACTACTACTAACTTTACTACATGAAAAACGGCTACAAAAACTTTAATGCGATGATTAATAATGAACATTTTATTAAAATTGCTGATATAAAAATGCAAAGCATTGTCGTACAAAGTATTCGGGATCCCGCGGGATTGGAAATTCTAATTTCGAGGGATCCCAAAAGGGCCAACCCGACTCGGGATTGCATTCCCTAGCGGCAATACAATGTTATTCATACCTTTCGAGATAAAGATATGACATCTCAATATTGCTACTTTCAGAATAGCATAGAATATAGGTTAATCAATTAATAAATGAGATTTACAGATAAGGTGATATGTTCACGGAAATGTAAGAGGCCGCTATAACGTAATTGGATAATGCGCCTGCCCCGGATAGGAGGAGATTCATGGTTCGAATCCCGGTAGCAGTCAAATATTTTTTGGGGATTTGATTTTTCTGTATGTCTTTCTAATGGATTAATTAATTTGGTTTTATTTATGGTAATTTATAAAGAAAGTTCATAAAATGTACGTCTTTGAACATTTTATACGCAATATAAAAATGTTCATTCACTAACTACCATCTGTCTTATCCAATGGTCATAGGTACCATAAAATGTAGGTCTTTGAACATTTTATACGCAATATGAAAATGTTCATTCACTAAATACCATCTGTCGTATCCAATGGTCATAGGTACCATAATGATTATTTACGATGACATTACCATCAATGATATAAAATGTTTAATTTATTTCTGTGAAAAGAAAGGTATATTTGAAATTAGTCTAATTCCCAATTTAATTATATATAAATCGTCTTCGAAATATATTGAAAATTTTTGCCATATTATATTTGAAATATTTATTTATTTAGAAAATCCTTATTTACAATATGTACTTCTTTTACGGTGCAGTTATTTTTGTGGATTAAAGCTTCTTAGAATAGTTCATTATACACAGTTAAAAATATTACAAAATATGTATATACCTATATATTTAAAAATATATAATATATAGTCAGTCACAGCATAACCTAAGTTTATACCTATTGCACACCACTGATGTGCAATAGGTCTAAACTAACCATTCAATATTGATTTGGGTTGGATCTGTAATGTAATTGTTATTATGTAAAAGCTTGAGTAGCTTGTTGGTCTAGTGGTTATGACTCACCTAGTGATCCAGTGGTCGGTGCTTCGAGCCTCTTTACAGGAGACCAGCAAGTAGTCCTATTTTCATAGAACATTTGGTAAGAACATGAATCAGAATAATATTGTACACTGTTTTCAAAATATAAAAAAAAAACATTTATTCAGTTATGGGTTCTTCACATTTTCCCAAATTCATCATTTTTGTGCAGGTGTGCAAAATGAATACAACATGAAATAATAAGTTTGAATTACTCATGTTTATTTTCAAAATTTTGTTCATAAATTATAGTCTCATCAATCATCGTCTAATCTTTGTCGAGTATTTCTTTTTGCTGTGTTGTTTATTTTTCTTTTCTTGAATTCTACTCCACCAGATTCAGAGGTGTCCAGTGATGTTAACTGTTTCTCCTTAAACTTCTTTTCTGGAGGTATTATTATAAGAGGCACCGAGGGTGCCACATATGTTTGCTCTGGCAATTGTAAATCAGTGGGTGGTCTAAAAACAAAAGAAAGTTATTTTAAAATTTTAGTTTTTGTTGCGTTATGAATGGCAAACATATACAGTAGACTCCGGATGGTGATAAAATCCTGGATATTCGAATTCCCAGTTAATTTAAAAACACGATACATGTAATACACATTTAATATTAACACAGGTTTAAAATTTTTACATTTTAGCTATAAGATCCCACAAATAAATAATCTAGAAGTACTTGAAATTAGGAAAAATGTTAATATTAATTCAAATTTATTAAATAAACAGACAAAATTTTTGCATAACCCAATATTGAATATTTTTCCACTTAACATTCCATCCTCTTCAGCTGACCCATAATAATTAACACCTCTGACCCCCTTCCTCTCACCCATCCCTTCATCATAACACATTTGTATGGTTTACTTTTTAAATTTTTAGTACACCAATAATCCTGAAGCAGAGAACATTGTTCTCGAAACATGTAGATTGTTTAATCTAATAAAGTGGTGAAAACAAAGTGATTTGGGTTTTATTTTAATAATATTGTCACCACAAAGTTCAAGCCTTCATACAGAAGAAAAAATATTCTAGGGACATTTATTTTTCTACAGAAATCAACTCATATTTTTCTTTATCATCATTTACACAGGTTGCACAGTATAATTCACCACACATGGCAAAATATCTTCATCATTTAATACTTTGCGAACAGTTACGTCAATTAATTATTAATTAATCCAATCGCATGCTGATTGCGCATCAACATTTCGTTAGGTAACACTGGTAATGATTTTCTTCAAACTCGAGAAAATCGTCATTTTCAATCTGGTTTTATTAACGTTGTTAGTTTGTTACAGCATAAGATCTTTGGTTTCTATAAATGCTTGAAACATACAGATGAATTCTCGTGCAGCCTGTTCATAACCTCTTAATTTTTTGTCTTGAATCTAAACCTGTTAGTATAAAAAGAGTCGATTTCATACACACTCAGATTAACCGGTCGGGTGCCGGAGCGCAGATCTGCGTGAAAATTTTTGTACCCTCTATGTGCTGGAGCGCAGATCTGCGTTCCCTAGACATGTATACGAATTCAGCCTATTTTACCTGCATTTATGGGTTTTTAAAGCTTATCATTGGATGTATCTCAAGTTTTTGAATGAATGAACGAGATCTATTTGTCAAGTAACCTTGCCGCGCAAATCGGACAAAAAATCATTCCAAATATCGTCTTTGAACGACGCATTAATTGTGTTATTTATCTGTTAAAAAAAGTGTTATTTTTTAATAAAGTGTTAAAATTAAGTATTTTTATATTCTTTGATATATTTAGAACGAAAATATTGAAATACAATATCTTTAGTGTTTATGCTTCCATAGTTTTATTCGGTAAACATGTGCGTACATTTCTGACAGTGAATTTTGTTACTTATTTTCATAATTGATGAAAAAGTAATTATTGTACAAGTAATTATTGAAATATAAGTAATTATTGAAGTCTGTATATTGAGAAACCAGAAACTGCAACTTCTTAGCGATTATTGTTGATTTTTACATGAATATAACCATCACAAAAAAGTGTCCAAAAAACAGCAATCGTGTGCGAAATTGCGTGGCAGACAGGGTACACTCCGCATTACGTACGGCCGGCATCCAACCGGTTAAGAAGAAAAGTAATAATTGCTCACACAACATCGATGGTAGTCCATGCTCCATAGGGATCGGCAGCTCGAGGCTGTGGTCCCATTGGTAAAGGCTTCTCTGGAATGTTTAACGGAACTCTGGGATTATTTGCAGACTTGCCAGCTTTCATTTCCTTCTGCTTGTGAGGTCTATAATAAGAAAATAATTTTAAACCAACACAAATTATGATAGAGATCGATAAATTATATAATTACTAAACACATTTAAGATGTTAGCTAATACAACATCAGTGACATTTAAATTCCAATTCAATGATACATAATCTGTATAATAAGGGCACACACAGATAAGAATAACAAACATATTTTAAAAGATTCATGATTCATTAATAAACTGAAATACCAAAGATATTTATATGCAATAATGTACTCACTTTTTGGTATCTTTACCAGGAAAATTGCCAGGTTTAGGCTTTTTTACAGAAACTTTGAGATCGGCGATTGAGACAAATCCTTCTGAAGGAGGCTCCCATACAGTTTCTACAAATGTAAATATATTTTATTACCAATGGTGCAAACCATAAATATATACATAATAGTAACGTAAATGAAGCCTATCAAAAAAAAATTGTGATTATAAAATTAGACTCAGAGTATAAAATTGTACAGAGATGAACTAAACCCCTTCTTTAGGCACGGGGATTGGGACATGGTGAAAGTAAGTCCCGTCTCGCGTATTTTTTTTTATGACATATTTATAATGTGGTTAAAGTATTTATTCTTGCAAAATTAAATCGGCAAGTAAACACAACATATTTTTTACAGTAGTTGCCATTTTTTACTCCCTTTATATTAACACGTGGCGTCTGCTTGTTTGCTTGCCGTCAACAAAAACTTTGGATCGATTTTTGACCCTTTTCCCGTGATCCAATCGAGCTGAAACTTGGCAAGTAGACTTGTGGCGACGATCAAGAAGATCTATCAAATTTTTGTTAAAAAAAAATAATAATTATAGTATAATTTCGGATTTTTAGAAATTTTATTGGTTTTTTCAAATTGGAATCATTAAAAAAGTTTGATTAGGAATGGCGGCCCGATAATGTCGCAGAATATTTTCTAAATTTGAATTACTCCGTCGGTATACATAATAGGTACTTCACTACGAATGTCAAAAATCTAAATCGACTGACAAATGTTTTTAGAATTTAATCTTCAAAGCATGAAGTGCCTTATCAAAGCTCAAAACATCTGACATTTTAGAAATATATTAAATTACTGTAAGTTTAGTGTTATGTTATATGTTTTAATTCGTCTTTAATTGTTGTTATATTTTACAAAGAAAGGGAGTATAATAAAAACTTGGTTTTTATTTGTTACTTTTTTAAATGCATATTTTAAAATTTCATTCCAAACATTGTCTCTTCAAGTAACAACTTCTATTTAATAAAGTGTGACTTATTTACTAAGACACACCTTTATAAGAGTATGTATTTAGTTTGATCTTTTCATAATTGCTACAAAATTTACAAGCTCAGTAATTTTTTAAACAAGTCAAACGTATCGGAACCAGACCGGGTAAAAGAAATTGTTAGTTCACGTCTATGTATTTTGGTGGTCTGTGGTTACACCATATTATTATGAAATCAGTATGTACCATGAGTGTCTAAATTCCAATAGTAAGTATTTCCATCTTCTGTTTTCGCTTGTTGCCATTTTTGTTTCTTTTTACTTGTACTTGCGCTCCCTGCCTTCTCTTCGGGAATGGAATCTGATTTGATGACCAGTGTTGAATTTGTTTCAGCCAATTTTTCATTAATTATCTGAAAAATCATTAAAAATTACAAATATATTCACATGAATGAAAGTAAAATTTAAGAAAACAAAATTCTATTTTTATCATCTTTCAGAAATCGTCCCTTTAATAGTAAAATTCACTACCGCAATATTGGCCAAAATAAGTTATGAATACAAGCTTTCATATTTTTTCGTTTCCTTCACCTTAAGATGTAAAACTCACTAAGATTATATGTACCGCTACACGAGTACTTAAGTGTATCAAGTCAAAAAATATCATTTTTTAATTAATAATATAGTTAGTTAATAATTAGTTAATTAGTCAGCATTTTTCGGTTTGTTTATTCCTTTAACGAAGTAACTTAAATTAAATGTTTTGTTGTAACTGAGTTAAGATGAAAAACATAATTTTTAATATTTTAATGCATTATACAGCAATAATATAAAATGATCGTTGTAGCATCGAGAAATTTAAAAATATATGTAAATGCATTAGTGTGTTAAGTCAAAAGCAATGAGAAATAATAAAAAAATAAATAAAACTTTATTCCAGTATGTGTGGAGGTTTGTGCAGTCCCACACATTCCATATAAGAATACATACCTATATAAAATTATCATACATGCGATATATAAAAATATAAGATGATTTAAATATTAGGTCCTTACATATGAAATTGGCGTTTTGCCGTACTGGCAAATTTGATCTCAAATATCTTCTCATTGGTTAGGAATTCCAAATCCAAATTTATACAGCTATTTACTCATGTACTTGTGTTTTGAAAATTATAATTCATTTGTTTTTTCCTCAATTGTTTTTTTCTTTGCGTCACTCAGTTTACAAAATGAAAAACTTGAAATATCGCGTTATTTACGAGTACGAGTTCCACCGTGGCACCAGTACTGCAGAAACGGCTCGAAGGATTAATGATGTGTATGGCGACGGTGCCGCAAAAGAAAACACAGTGCGTTTTTGGTTCCAACGTTTTCGTTCTGGAAATTTCGACCTGCAGAACAAGCCCCGTGGACGGCCGGAGACCAAAATTGATAATGAAGAATTGAAGGCTATTGTGGAAGCGGATCCATCGCAAACCACATCCGAGTTAGCTGCAGGCTGCGGTGTTAGTGATAAAACTGTTTTAATCCACTTGAAGCAAATTGGTAAGGTGAAAAAGCTTGAAAGGTGGGTACCTCACGAATTGAGTGAAGCAAATCAACAAACGCGCGTTGACTGCTGCGTTGCATTACTCAACCGGCACAATAATGAAGGGATTTTAAATCGAATCATTACCTGTGATGAAAAGTGGATCCTGTACGATAATCGGAAGCGCTCATCGCAATGGCTGAACCCTGCCGAACCAGCCAAACCATGCCCCAAGCGAAAATTGACTCCAAAAAAGTTACTTGTGAGCGTTTGGTGGACTAGTGCTGGTGTCGTTCACTACAGCTTTCTTAAATCTGGCCAGACGATTACGGCAGATGTCTATTGTCAGCAACTGCAAACCATGATGGAAAAGCTAGCTGCTAAACAACCGAGGCTGGTTAATCGCTCTAGGCCACTGCTGCTTCATGACAACGCTAGACCACACACTGCACAACAGACGGCTACCAAATTAGAGGAGCTTCAATTGGAATGTCTAAGACATCCACCGTACTCTCCGGACCTTGCCCCAACAGATTACCATTTTTTTCGAAATTTGGATAACTTCTTGCAAAGGAAAAAATTCAACTCCGATGGGGCAGTTCAAACCGCCTTCAAAGATTTTATTGATTACCGTCCGAATGGTTTTTTTAGTAAAGGAATCGATGAACTACCTATGAGATGGCAAAAGTGCATAGATAGCAATGGTACATACTTTGATTAAATAAATATATTATAATAAAAAAAATCGGCTTTATGTTCCTCCCATACTAAACGCCAATTTCATATGTAAGGACCTAATATATAAATAGAAACTATCACATGCAGATACATAATAGGTAAGATATAACAAAAAATAAGGCATATAGTAAGACTTATTCAAATAAACAGGGCATACAAAGTAAGACAGACATGGTGCGAAGCGAAAAAGTAAGTATCATAGCAATAATTATTAATAAAAAAAAGTAAGCATTAGTAAATAAATAGAATGTATAAAAGAAAAGAGAAAACAAGTACTTATAAGTATTAACATAAAAAATATATCGTATAATAACGGCTTTAGCGAGCGGTGGCATGTCGATTATGTGGATCCAGTATCTTTCTCTATGAAAATGCAAAAACCGTTTATTTTATATTTTTTGTGAGTGATATATGTAACTTCAAATGCCGATATCTTGAAACTGTTCAAGTTTGTGTTTACTGGGGTATTATGCCGTGTTGTTACGACCTTTCGGGCCGACGTTTCGGATCCCATTGCAGGGTCCATCATCAGGGCTGATGTGTTGTCTTGAATGTTGGTGTTGTGGTTATGTATCGGCTTGCAATACCGTGCCGAAGTCATGATGTGTTTGTATTGTGTTGTATGTATGATTCATCTGTTGTCTGATCACTATCTCTGCGGAGTCTGTGACGAGAATGACTTTGAAGCGCCGGATACCAAGATGTTTTTAATTTGAGACCATCATCTCTATTAATGTTTATCGGATGCTTGTAGATTTCTAGTGCTTCCTTGATAAGACGTGCATGGTGACTCTTAGGCTTTCCAAGGATTTTCGGTTCGAATGCAAAATGATGGCCGGTATCCAGAAAATGCTCAGCCAATGCTGATTTTTCTGGATGACCGAGTTTGCATGCTCGTTTGTGCTCGTTGACCCTTTTAGAAATGGTACGCGCCGTTTGCCCCACGTATACTTTATCGCAGTCTTGACAATCGAGTCTATACACACCGTCCGTTTCTAAGCGATCTCGATCCTTTGCTGATCTCAACATATCTTTAATTTTGAAGTTGGCACCAAAAACTGTCTTAATGTCTCTTTTCTTGAGAGCTCTGGCAATTCTGTCTGTAACGCTTTGGACAAAAGGCAGAAAGGCGATGCCTTTGCACTCAGGTCCTGTATGTTTTTCAGGGCGAACAGACCTCGTACTTATGACGCGTTGTATCTGTCGCTTCTGGTAACCATTGCCTTCCAGTGCGTCGCTGAGTGTTATCATTTCCTCCTGTAGATATTCATCTTGGCATATCCTTTTGGCCCTCGTGGCCAAAGTGTTGATGAGACCTCTTTTTTGAGCAGGATGATGGTGGGAGTTCGCATGTAGATAACGGTTGGTATGTGTAGGCTTCCTATAAACTCTATGTCCGAAACTCCCATCTGCTTTCTTTTTTATTTCAACGTCAAGAAAAGGCAGCACGTTGTCTTTCTCTATCTCCATGGTGAACTTCAGGTTCTTATGTAGTGAATTAAGGTGTCCCAAAAAATCACCTAGTTTGTCTTCACCATGCGGCCAGATTGCAAACACGTCATCGACGTATCTCCACCAGACCTTCGGAGTAAAGGATGCTGTGTCCAGTGCTGTTTCTTCGAATTTCTCCATAAAAAAGTTAGCAATCACCGGAGAAAGTGGATTACCCATCGCTACGCCT
Source organism: Agrypnia vestita (assembly GCA_016648135.1). NCBI lineage: Eukaryota > Metazoa > Arthropoda > Insecta > Trichoptera > Phryganeidae > Agrypnia > Agrypnia vestita. Next base: position 97,880 of record JADDOH010024452.1, read on the forward strand.
TCCACTTGTTGGAAGAGCTCACCTTGGAAAGAAAAGTATCCACTCGTCAGGCAGTGCTCAAACAGTGCGCAGATGTCTTCATCATAAATTTCTTCCAACAGACTCATAGCGTCGTCCACAGGCACATTAGTGAAGAGGGATATGACGTCAAAACTGACTAGTATATCACCCCTTTCACACTTTATTTCTTTTAGCATATTGACGAAGTGTGCTGAGTCTTTCACCCATGAGGACGTCTTCCCCGTCTGCATCTGTAGGAGACCGGCCAAATATTGTGACAGCTTATATGTTGGCGCTCCTATTGCGCTCACAATTGGTCTTAGTGGCACTCCATCCTTATGTATTTTGGGAAGCCCGTAGATTGCTGGTGTTTTGGACGCTTGCACAAATAGTTTGAAATGCAAATCGGCTGGAATACTGGAAGCTTTGACCAGCTCCCTAGTTTTTCTGTCGATTCTATCCGTTGGATTCTTCTTGATTTTCTTATAAGTGCTGCTTTCCAAAAGTCCCCGCATCTTCGCTATGTAGTCTACTTGGTCCAAAATCACTGTGGCATTGCCTTTGTCTGCTGGAAGAATCAGGATCTCTTCGTTTGCGCGAAGGCTCTTTATAGCTGCGTGTTCCTCTTTGGATATATTGGGACGCGGAGGCTTAGCCTTTCTTAATATAGCGCATGTATCCTGTCTAATTTCTTCTGCGATGGCCACTGGAATCTTGCGCAATGCCGCTTCTACGCCGCAGATTATGTCGTCAACTGGAATGCTTTTTGGTGCTATGGCGAAATTCAAACCTTTAGCTAAAACTGATATCGCAGCCTTGTCCAATGAAAGGCTGGATAAATTTTTGACCACTTTGGTAGAATCCAGCTCCTTAGTTGAGCTTTTCTTATGTCGGCTGAGTGACTCAAATTTCCGTTTTTGCCGAGTCTCCACCAATTGTTTGTTTCGCCACGTTTGCATTGACGTCATTTTGTCCACTTTCGTCCAATCTTCGTAATTCAATGTACCACTCAGGCTCAGGTGCAGGTCAAAGAGAATTCTTGTTATTTTGTCCAATTCCAGGCGGATGTTGCACACTCGTTCTCTCAAAAATACGTCGGCCCGAAAGGTCGTAACAACACGGCATAATACCCCAGTAAACACAAACTTGAAGATTCTGAGTGGCCGTGAAAACCTAAGAACATTCTTATCTTGAAACTGTATTTTTTGACACAATACACTAAATTACTCATGGTGTGATATATGTACCTACTCATTGTACGGACATTTAAAATAAATATATACCTAAAAACCAAATTAATTAATCGATTAGAAAGACATACAGAAAAATCAAATCCACGAAAAAAAAAATTTGGCTGCTACCGGGATTCGAACCACGGATCTCCTCCTTTCCGGGGCAGGCGCGTTATCCAATTACGCTATAGCGACCTTGTATTAATTTTTATTTTTGGACACATTTGATACAACACACATATATTATATTCCAGAACACATTCTTATTGTTAAGTTGCAATTTTTTCAGAACAAAGTTCTGTGAAATTTAAAACCAAATTAATTAACCAATCAGAAAGATATACAGAAAAATCAAAAATATTTTTTCGTGGATTTGATTTTTCTGTGTCTTTCTAATTGATTAATTAATTTGGTTTTAAATTTCACAGAACTATGTTCTGAAAAAATTGCAACTTCACAACAAGAATGTGTTCTTGAATATAAATATATACCTATTTATATAATATATATTTTTCTACAGGAACTGACACCGTTTGCATAGCCGTTTGATAAAATATACATATAAAGATAAAGTACAGAATTTATTACCTGAGATGTAAGATCTGCATTATTTTCTATGTCTTTCAAGTATGCTGCCATTGCATTTTTTTCCATTTTATTCATTTCTTCTTCAACTTTGACTTGGGATTTGAAATCTTTTGTGCTCTTCTTATTGATTTCGGAGATCTTTTTGGCGACATTCTCTTTATGTCTTTTCCCACCCTCGTGTAATGAAACTGACTGAAAATTTAAAAGTGAATATTTTTATTAATATTTCATTTTTAAATGCCTGGGACATTGTGTGCACTAGTGGTGGTGACAGAAAGAGTTGATATATTTTACAGAGGATACATTTTCCAATAGAGGAATTGGATACTCAAGGGACAAGATCTTGAGAAAACTGTTTTTAGATTTCCTTCAAAGTCTTTTTCTACTCGCTTATAATGCCACACTCTTCTGTCCTGGTTACCACTTTTGCTTCGTCCACTTTCATACACCTTACGCGTCCTCTTTGTTTGTTGAAGCATCTAACAGAGCCATCCTAAAATATTTCATTTATCTGGTCGTGCCAGGTATTTCAAACAAACACTCTGTTTCTGCCACCATCAACACTCACCCATAAATTTTCTTTACCATCCTTTCCTCGCTCACCTCATGTACAGGGTGTAATGGAACTAGTCCACAATACTTTACAAGTAGATTCCTGCTGTAATTATGAGTCGAAAATGTTCAAGAAAATGTGACCTAATATCAATAGTTATGGAGATATGCAACATCCAAGTTGGCATTTTTTCTCAATATTTCTGACTTATTTTTTGTAAAACGTAGGACTATCATTACAGTAACTTATGTCGAATATGAAAAATTCATTAATTTCAATACAAGTTAAATAAAATGATAAAAACCCTGAAAAAATTTGTTTGTCAAGGTCAAAATGTGCGCCATCGGTAAAATTGTTTCTTATTTAACCAGATACCCAGAGCTTGTGTTGGACAAAATATCCAGTAAATATATTTTCAACATAAACTCTGAGTATATATATATAATATGATACTGTGGGCCCGAAGAGGATATATCTAACGAAATCTAAAAAATTGTTCTTAGTTTCCATTGCCATTCAGTCTTCTGGTTTGAGTTTTCTGGGGTATATTGTCATTTTCCTATGACCTTTCTGGCTAATGATGGACCCTGCAATGGAATCCGAAATGTCAGCTAATAAATTCGTAGAAACACGCAGAATACCCCAGAAAACTTCTCACATAGCAATAATGCCTATAATTAGTCAATTCAATCAGACTCATCTTGCTCATTATATCCAAGTTAAACTGTGCATTATGATATTTGTGTAAAAACAATAAAAACTTACTATTTTGTTATCAGCAATCCAACATTTACAGAAGTCGCAATATTTTCGTTCGTTTGATTTCCAATAGTCCGCCCTTAAAAAAGAAGAAAAACAATAAAAATAATTATTCCTCTAACAGTACACGCAGACATACTAAGTGCATAATTTAAATTTAGCTTCATACAAAATTTAATACTCACATTTTTCAAATTGTTAAGTAAATAAAAATGTTAAAAATGAATGAGTAGGAATAATATTTTTTGATAATTTTTTTAAATAATATAGTGGTCATATAAAATGTATGAGGTTTTGAGATGAGACATGACTGTAATGTAATGGATTGTCAAATGTCAAAAATAAATTGCTGGACTGTTTCAGCAGGGCAACAAGAGGAATAAAACAATTGAAAATTTATTTAATGATTGAAACAACAATATAATTTAAGTATAATTTTCAAGGCAACATAAGTACCACTTACAATCAAATATACAAGGGACATAAGGGATGGCAATAGTCATATTTAATTGTCTTGATATTGGAAAAAACACTTTAAAGGTATATAACAATCAATATTAACAATATTAAATAACAATATTTTTTAAGGCTATAAACAAACAATAACACAACACATAAATTTGTAATATAATTATGCTAGTACTCCATAAATAAGAGATATTTGGTAATCATTAATTTTGTATACATAATAAATATTTGGCAATTCATTCATATCGGAGAAATTACCGAAGCAATCAAATTTCAATTATACTAAATTCGATTTCTTTCATCAGGAGGGAAAGTTGATTGATGGAAACATATAATACATATACAAATGACTGCGTACAACTGTAATTGATTTTGTGTACCATACATGCAAAATTCTAATAAAGAGTTCTCTACATGTAAGTAAGTGATCAAAAAGATCAAATGTTGAGCAATCGCGGATCAATTCAAAGTACAGCGGTTCCAGAAATAATACAAAGTTAACATTGATAAATAGTCGAAACTTCCCTTTCATTGGGTAACCATGAGCAAGAGTTCACTACAGCATCTGGTAAACTTTAGAACTTTTTGGCATATTTGTAAATTGTTGTTCCAACAGGACTTTCACAAAAATTATATTTCAAATGGGTGGCACACATTTACATTAAAATCTGTCTTCTTAGGCCCGAATAGCGCAAATTATACTTTTAAAGCGTACTTTAACCTTTAAATCACTAAGTATTGACTCTGTATTCGGGCCTTAGTTTTGTGATATACATTTATCAACCTGTATTAATTTTGAAACTAATTAAAGTTTCAAAATAAAATAATATATATGTAACGAATATAGAGGGAGATGTTACAAATATATGACGTAATCAATTAAGAATATGTAAAATTCACATTCAATGGGGATTAAGCAGGGGTTTTTCTCACAAAACTGCCTTTTACTTCGAAAAGTTTTGATATTGCAGATCTGCAATACAATTACAATAATAATTTTTATACAGCACAATAAGTTTAAATATGATTACATATATATTATAATAAAAACACATAAAAGGAGAAATTATTGACATTCAAGCCGCCAATATTTGTCTATTTTGTTACTCAGATCCTTCCACATTCTTCATATAGACTTTGGTTACAATTCTTAGGCTTAAGGCAAGCTCTAAATGTTCAATCCGTATTCTAGATAGTTCAAACAACAATGAGTGCAAGATAATATAGTGCTAGAGAGAAAACATTAAAAGATCTAATAATCTTAGCAATCTTAGATCCAGAATAATACTGATACAGCAATATTACCAGAAGACAAAAACAAAAAAACACTAACAGAAGTATATTATCAGATGTTTAATATTGATTTAATATTATATCATTTAATAATTTGATGTAGTAATTGAACATAGTTTTGGAAGATGATTATTTTCTGACCAAGATATATTTAAAACAGAATTAAATTGCTGTCGAATGAAAGCAGAGTTAATTAATTGAGAGAAATATGTAAATTAAAATTATAGCAAAAAATGAATAAGTGGTTTTTTGAGTTCATTTGGGGTTCATTGTGCATAAAAATATTGTAATTAATTTACACAATCAGAAGTATTTAGTCATAATCATTTGAATTGAGAATTGGCAACACAGATTATGATTTAACATCTTAATGCCATTTTATAACACTATACCATCACAAATTCATAAATATCAATCACAGTTCATACATAACAATGTCTGAAAGATACAATTTTTGGATTTTGTAAATGAGAGGATGTTAGTATTGTAATTCTTGATATACGTTACAAGAAATATGCTACAATCAGCTCTATCTAATTGTTAAAATATCCTAATGCAAGATGTTTCGGAATAACTAAAGAAAATTGAATAGACTAATAGAAAAGAGTTTCTGCCAGTATCCAGGTGCAAAAGAAATTGAAATATGTAGGACTCAACATTTCACCCAACTTGGTTATACATAGCGTAGAAGTTAGATACATGGCTATTTAAATTACTTATTAAGAAAACACACCTTTTTAAAAGATTTTTTGAACAAAACATCAATACAATGTTAAAAAAAAGAGCAGAGTAGTAATGTGTGAAGGAAAACACGGGGTGTTCTGCCCTCTTGCCTACTTCAACAGAGTTATGTGTGTACTAACAAATTTTTAAAATATTATTAAGTATTACTAAGCACACATGACAGTATCTACCTAAAGAACTTTGGCTTAGTGTGAATATTGGAGCTACATTTCTTTAAAAGATTTACATAATATTATGTATTACCTTAAAATGACTTATTTTGTTAAAGTATTGATATGTTGGCAACATTTTTAAATTTTAAAAATAATTTTTCACCACTATAATAGTCTGACTACATGTTCTACACTTCTCGAGTTGGTCCCATGCAGGACAAGAATGCAGTGTGATAATGTTACTTGAATACTGGCAGAAATTTACAAATACATATTGTATATTGATTCAAAAAGTACCATAAAGTATTGATCTACTCCAGTGGTCCCCAACCTGTCTGCCATGAGTGAGCAGGAAGTGTCCCGCAAGATATTGTTGCATCTAGTAAAATTCAAGCATCTACTGAGTACTATATTCTGCTCAAATTAAATTACGTTTTTCTTTACTTTTCAAATAAAACACTATGAAGTGTGTACTATGAAACGCTCGTCCACATCGCAAAAATGTTTTTTTATTACAAAAACTTGCCTCTGGTTATTTATTTTCAGGTGAAATATGTAAGATATGTTAATTTAAGAAACTGAAAAAGTGATATGTAGTAACCGTTCATCTGTGTACTGCAAAATTTAAAAAATTTGATTGCCATGACATGAAAAAAAGGTTGAAAACCACCGTTCTAAACACTACACATACTGATATACTCTGTTTTCCCAGAGCTCTTAATTTTATCCATTGTTTTTCAATAAAATTTACAATTAATCAATCTTTTAGGACACTTCTTAAAGGATGGTTTCAGTGTTGTATACATAAATGTACCATATTAAAATCATACATCTTAAATTATTTAGTACTATCGGAGCGGAGTTGTGCAAGTAACTAAAACTAATTCAATATAATATGTGGCCTTAGTCAATAAATTAATTTGCTAATACTGTTTGATTTGATTTTGTGCTCTAACGATTAAGGCCTGTGCTATTTAAAAAATATGGAGGGAAAAAAAACTAAATAATAATACTGAATAATGTTCATACAATTTCAATTGAACACATTTTTAATCAATAGTCAAAAACTAAACTTAATAATTTTGGCATAAATGGGAGAATATAACAATAATTAAGTTTAAAACTAATTTCAATGTGAAAACATAACTTTGTTATGCAATAATAAAAATAGGTGGGATTAGACAATTAAAGGGTTGGAAACGCTAGAAGGCGTAAGTGCCAAATTTTTAAAATGGAAATACAATATTATTATTGACATTGAATATATGAATGTAGTAGCATCTCGGCAATTGTTATATGATCCTGTGTAATTTTATCAGAATATTCTTTGATTGGTACACAAATCCTATATAACTTATGGAATTTAAGATACTAAACAGTAAGAGATCATTTAACGCTGATTCAACGTAATGCATTTTTTCTCGAACTAATAACTTAAATATTATATAAAACGTACTGTGATTCTACTGAAGTTTTAAAAATAACAAAATTTATTTATTTTATTTATTGCGGGATTCATTATAATGGATTATCTACGAATCCGAACCAATCAGAGAAAATGCTCAATTCGTTGTAGCTTTGTAATTCCCCTAAATCTACTCTTGTCCCTAGTGTTAGTTTTCCCCATCCCTATTTACTATATGCGTAAATGATTTGTTCCATTTTGTTTAGCATTTTGTCTTCAGGAACCCATCCTGAGTGATAATCCATGTATTATATTGTTGTATTACTTTTGACACATATTCATCCTTATGGCGTAGATGTTTGTCCATTGGAATTTATCTCATATACCTCATTGTTATACATATGTAGTTAACAAATTCATATTTCCGTTTTAATAAATATTAATAATACATAAATTATAATCTGAGTAAAAATATAAATAAATTAAAAACCTGAAGAGTATTAACAGTTTTTGTCCCTGACCAATACGATTTTGGCACTGATGGTTCCTAGCATTTCTACCCTTCAATTAAAAAATGATTGATTGGGTAATCAAGTTACTAAAATACTTAATAATGTACTAAAACTATGTTTCTGCTGGCACAAAATAAATAAGAATGATCTAAGCATGTAAAGGATATAAACAAATATTGTATATTGTTACAATAATAAGGGGATGTTTTTTTTTGCCTACTATGTATCAGCAGTATGTAAATGAAAGGAATGTCTTTTATAACAAGGAGAAGGAAATCAATTGTACATTTGGACTGGAATCTATTTAAAATACTAGGGTTTATTTATCTATGTGAGAAGTGGAATATTATGGAAATGTACTAAATATTATATAAAACTGGCACCAAGAACAGCTTACAAATTAAAAATAAACAATTTTGCTTTTATGATTAACTTTAACTGATTATCCAGAAGAGGAATTTAGAAATTTCAAGATATACATCAAAAATAATTAAAATAATAATGTTAGAACAATATAAATACTAAATATTTAAAGGTATCATTCAATAATTAAGAATACATTTTGAGGCAATACAAGGCTTAAAAAATATATAAACGTAATTCATCACGGTTGAGCTGAGAACTATATATTTCTGTAACAGTACGTAATATCTTTGGATGGTCTCCAAAATATCTATCTTCAAATCTTAGTAACAAATGTAGATTGCCTATCCTATGTCAGTCTTCATATGGCACTAGTAACACAGGAGATCATTGATAGGTGGGTACCTTTTATATTTTCTTTCCTTTTCTATATTTGTAAATATTTTTGAAATATTATTTCTAGTGGTCCAATTAAATTGATTATTGTTAAGATCTGCTACAATATTTAACAGATTACCTCTTATAATTGATATCATAATACAATATATTATGTGATTTTACAAAAGAGGAAAACCTTAACGCTATATATAAACCACACAAAAGGTTAATGAAGCAATTACTTCCGAAGAAAGAGCGTCTAATTCATTATTAACTAGTGATGGCCAAACCGTTATTTTAACCGGTTATTATTGGTGCGGTTATTTGGGATTTGTATCTGAATGTACCTACTGATGATTGGTATCTAAATACAAGGTGTCTCATAGCTAGTTGCAAAAACCTTACAGGTGGAATCCTGCCTTGCCAGTGAGTCGAAAAAAATTCCAGCAACCATGACCTAATATCAATAGTTGTGGAGATATGCAATATCAAAGTTTGCATTTTTTTCAATATTACTGACTCATTTCTTGCAAAACGTTTGACTATCATTACGGTTGTAACGGACAGGATGAATGATAGCCCTGAAAAGAGCCTCCTCAAAGAAGATGACATTGCCGAGTTCCATGGTTCGCTGCGGACACCGAACAAGGTGGACCTGTGACGTCATCTTATTCACGGGCGACCGGGCAGGACGCCGGTGCGTCATCACCACCCTGAGGACCGTAAAGACGGGTCCTATGCTTTGATAAATTTGTGAACAAATTTATGTATGAAAATTTATGAAAATAAAATAGCTGTGACATGTTTTAAATTATTACAAATTATTGTAAGAACCTAAATATTGACATATATGAATGTACTTTGTCACATGTTTATTTTCAATAAACGAGAAAATCGCTGTTGCGATAGACCGGGGTGGTGAGTGTAGCCAACTGTATGGCATAAAGACAGATATAAGAAATATTATTGAATATTTCCGAGTGACGGCCAACTGTATGGCGGAAAGACAGATACAGGAAATATTATTTCCTACGGCTAACTGTATGGCCTGACAGACAGAATTACGAAATATTGTTTAATATTTCTACATATGTATCCGAGGACAGAGAGTTGGTATGCGAAGGAAAAACGGGCTGCAGACCGATTGTTTCCGATAAGTCGCGAAGCCATATCTTGTCAGATCTCGGAGAAATCTACATATAACTAACAGTGTTTTATAGGCCTAGCGACGGGGCTCATCACTAATAAGGTCCCGGGCGCGACAGCCACCGAAAAACGGTATTTGTACCAACAAATACGAGAATTTTCGACCCAAAATTGATTTTCTTATATTTACGAAAAACGAGGGTTTTTTCAATGAAATTGGTATCAAACCATAATATTTTTGCTAAACAAAGCCATTTAGACTAAAATCTAAAAGAAAATCATGTAAATAAAAAAGTAAAATTTTTCACATTTTTTACGTAACCACTATCAGCAGTGGTCCAATGTCGATAAGGGTCATTTTTCAGTCAAAACTTTGAAACTGTCTTACAGACGCTACAACAGCCGGATCAACTTAAAATATTTTTTGTTGAATTCCTTGCATAAGAATCTACCCATTTTACATGTTTTTACATACCTACCTTGTCAGGGGCGCACCTGAAAAATAAATGAAAATTAATTTTTTGCGACCCACTTTGAAATATTTATAAATGACTGAAATTTTATTGTACATAACTAAAACTGATATCAAAAGTTACACCCATGTGGGCTCTTTATAAACTGCATTAACAAACATGTATAAATCATAGTTAACAAATTTTATAAATTTAATTGTGAAATTTTCCTGAGCAAATACCGCTGCGATCGGTATATATTTTTTGATAAAAAATTAACTTCGGTCTTGCGGGTCCAGGCAATCACGTCATGCTATAAGCAAGACATAGCACCATGTAAATGACGTGATGAAAACCCCGGGGGGGTGGCGTAAAAATTCTAAATAATTTTTGAATTCTGTAAATAAAACTTTCCGAGCTATTTTTTAGACAATTTCGCGTGCGCGAACGCGCGATAAAAACTCTCTGTGATTGGCTCCCGGAAATAAGCCGGGAGGTATTAAATTTGTGTATAAATTAAACTTCCGTCGGCGTACAGATTCATTCCGTTCTGTGCTTTATACGCCGTCTGGACCACTTCTTCTGACTTTTACTCAACACCTCTGACCTCTGCTCTACCTACTGTTTTTGGATTTTGGAACTTCAACTGGACTACTTGCAACCGGATAATTCACTTTTGTGAATATTTAGAACAACCACTGTCAGCGGGTTTACGATTACCGCTGTACAGTCTTGGTCTGTTCTACGAGTCAAGTACGGGAGACCTGCGCATCATATCTTCGCGTATTCTGTACGGAACAACGGTAACTTATATCTAATATGAAATATTCATTCGCTTTAATACAAGTTAAATAAGGTGATAAAAACCTTGTAAAAATTGAAAATAGAATATTAGGTCATGGTCGCTTGAATATTTTCGACTCATTGTCAAGGCAGGAATCCAACTGTAAAGTTTTTGCTACTGGCTAAGAGACACCTGTGTAACTGTTGTCTTGTGCCGATGGTTGCCCATGCAATCAGATACAAACCTCAAAAAACAGTTAGTGTGTAACCGGTTAAAATACCATCACTATTATTAACTTACACGAAAACATGTATCTAAAAATATTACGTTCAAAATGGTGTTTATAATTGAATATATTTGTGCTTTATCTAATCATGATATAGGGATGTTCTAAGTGACTTGTTTTTCAAAATTGATAGGAAGGTATTTTCAATTAATTTAAGTACCAAAATTGACCGATTTGGTTTCAGAAATCCATTAAGGCATTCAAGGTGAACAATTGACTTTTGTCAGTTTCAGTAAGATGGGATAATGCAGGCTGGGGTCGTAAGTCAAGTCGGTTTCCACAAGCTTCAGGTGCCTTTCCCAAATCACTTTATCATACTTTTCATTCTTAATGCAGGAGAATCCAAAATGTTGAGATGCTTTTATGAACTGATCGAGCGTGTGACCCCGCTGCGGAGCCATCACGTACGCCACACCCGAGTCGGCCAGATGACACCATATGGCGTTGATGAGATCCTCCCTCACTTCGTCAAAAAACAAACAATCGGCAACTAAAATAATATCATACTGCGTAGTTATCCAAGGAGTCACACAATTTTTCTTTAGATCCTGCCATTTTAATACGGAACATTTAACTTTGCTGTCAAGCATGTTGCGTTTTATTATGATTTGGACATTTTCAATTGACTTGGCGTTTCCATCAGTGACGCATACGTGAGAAGATTCTCCGTATTTAGCAACGATGAGACCGGCCATACAGGACATTCCTCCCCCCAATTCCAGCACTGACTTGTTGCTGAACAAATGCAAATTAGATGTAATGTAAATTGACAAGGTCTCTTCCGACGGCCACACACATATATTTCCTGTGTTATTGAAACCTATGAGATCTTTAGCGGAAAAATTTCCATTCAGATGTTGAATATTCAATGAAAATGTCTTGTCCATGCTGGTGTACTCAAACAAATTGCCTATTTTGGCAGTCGGTGCGAAAACCCCAAATGATGTGAAACGTCTTACAGAGACATCGGCAATGTCTTCTTTGGTACTTTTGAAAAGAGCTTTGGCCAAGATCTTCCATCGCTTCCGAGCAGTGATTTTTGAATTCTCGTCTTCAGACTTTTTTATTATTTCATAATCATTATTATTATTAGAGTTACAAGACTTCAGATCAGTTGACAGATTTTGTGACTTCTGCTTAGGCATCAAATAATTTATTCCGATTAAAAACTCGAAAGGAAATGTTTATCTGAATAATTCATAACCATTTTCAAATGAATTATAATAATGGTTTAATATATTATATATATATATATGGTAGAGTATTTTTGTAGCTCAATGGACGATTAAGAATAATATATGTGACTACATAAGCAATACAAGGTCAATAATCTTACTATCACATTTTTTAAGAAGAATTCTTGAACTCCCAATTATTGAACTATTTGGTTATTGGGTAGTAAGCTTAATGATTCCTGAAAAAATTAAAAATAAGTATCAACTTAAACATTTATCTAATATTGTTTCTATCAATATACAATCAGTTTATTTGATAGAAGAGGCATTGAGCTATTATTAGTCTGCCGACAATATATGCTTTGATGTTCTTTGCCAATTCTCAATATAATGAAGACTCGAAACAGAAAATACAATTAAGGTTAAATGTATATAAACTCACATGTGTTAGCAGTATAAATCAAATATAAATCCAAAAGGGAAGCACATAAAAAATCTAATCACACTAACAAACGAAGCTGGGCGATTTCATTTAAAATGTTCGGAAGAGCTCACGTCAAACGTCAAAATATAATTTTAAATTTCGTATGTATCTAGCTAGTGAATTTGATAGTTCTTCATAGGTAGGTACAATAAAGGCATCCAAATGTAAAAGGCCCCACATACAGGTATGCAAATAATTATTTAAAGTGCAAATGTAACAATGTTTTCACGTAAGTTTAGTCACCTTTAACTAAGTAAATTATTATAAATAGTGTATACTATACTAATAATAATTCCAAATAATAATAATAATTCCAAATAATAATCATCGAAATCATGAAATAATGCAAAATGCCGTAAATTCGGTGTACTCGTATTATTAAAATATTATAATCATATAACGATAATAAATCACTAATATAAAATAAAAAAGAGTATTTTTATTATTTATGTGAATTGTGTACGTAATAATTGTTTTTTTCGTTCCCGCGAAACTTTACTAATTCCCCGATATTATTATACTTTTCGTCATCGCCTTATACAGGATTAAAACTTTATAGGTGAATTCGTGCTTTGATAGTGAGTCAAAAATTTTCAAGCAACAATGGCCAAATATCAATAGTTATAGAGATACGCAATATCAAAGTTTGCATTTTTTTTTCAATATCTTTGACTTATTTTTTACAAAAAGCTGAACTATCACTACAGTAACTTATAGCGATTATGAAAAATTCATTCATTTCAATGCAACTCAAATAAAATGATAAAATTCTTGTAAAAAATTATATGTATTTTAAATTTTTGCAAGGTTTTTATCATTTTATTGCACTTGTATTAAAGCGAATGAATTTTTTTCATAATCGATGTAAGTTTCTGTAATGATGTAAATGGTTCAACTTTTTATAAAAAATAGGTCAGAAATAATGAAAATAATGCATATTGCATATCTCTTTTGCTATTGTAAGGCTCTTTCTTCAAAGTAATATATACCTCACCTGATACTAATTTTGTGGTCCATAATTGTTTATGATAAAAAATTAATAAAGTCCTTATTTATGTAAAAATATAATGAACCCTTTCTTTGTATCATTTAATTATTTGGTAGTGAATAAATTCACGAAGAAATAATTTTAATTTTGAAACATGATTGCAAGACTTTATTGGTTTATTAAGTATCCGAAATAAAATATTGGTAAGTCAGTTTTTTGAACGTCTTTCTGAAATTGATATATAAAATTTTCTTAAGATATTAGGTTACATAATTAAGAAATATTTTTTTATATAGGTACAAGGGAATTCACTTGGATGGGAAAGCTCTAAACAGTATAGATGTCCTTTGTTGAGGCTTCGGCATTCGGATGATAGGTACCTACCTAATTCTCCTGGCCCAACGAGGTTAAACAGTTATTTAGAAATATTTAGAACTGGTTGCATCTTTACCGTGTTAAAACTGGTAAAAACCATAGATTTTTACGAAAATGGGTTGTTCGTCTGTGTATAGTTTTCTGGGATATTCTGCCGTGTAGGTATATGTGACCTCTCTGACCGACGTTTCGGATCTCATTGCAGGGTCCAACATTAGAGCTTTTGTTGATGCTGATGATGAAGGACCCTGCAATGGGATCCAAAATGTCGGCCAGAGAGGTCACATATACACGGCAGAATATTCCAGAAAACTATACGTAGAAAATTCTGAACGGCCGTGAAAACCTGAGAACATTTTTATGGGTTGTTCGATTGGCGGAAAACGCAAAAATTGATGGTTTTAACGAAAGATTACTATAAACCAAGTTGGTGCAACCGGCCCATAATTATTCCATAAACTTAATTATTATATGATTATAAATTGGCTTTATCGTTCTTTAAATAGCAAATAAAAAATATAAATAAGAAGTCGGTACCTACATATTTAATAATTAATGAAAATTGTTTTGACGTCTACGAAAGGCATATCATTTCTTGAAATTGTAATTACTCGCTATTTTTTTTTTTTTTAATCTATTTATTTTCCATATAATTTTTTTGAACATCGCTAGTCACACATAACGTTTTAAAGAGACCTTTGTCTGCAGGATCCATTTTTATAATTTATATTACAATATGATTACATTTTACATTTAAATTTTCACAATTACAATATTATTACATTTCATTTTTGAACATCACAAATAATAACATGATACACATCAATTTCAAATGACACACTTCAATTCATACATTATTCATAGATAGGCCATATCGTTTAACATCAACCACCTTCTGAATTCCACCACCGATTTTGGAGTCGACAGGCATGTTGTAAAGGCGCCTTGCAGTTCATTTAATAGCATGGGCACCAAATATTCTAGTGTTCTCACTTCATATTTGTTTGTTACCCTCGGAACAAGCAAAGCTTGATTTTTGGCAAGTCTTGTATTTCTGCCATGAGCAACCACCCTCTTGTATATTTCACTTTCGTGATTTTCTTTATCTTATCAGTAGAAATAGTATTAACCCATGAACTGGCAGAATATTGACCGATGTAGATATACACTAATTTAATATTTTGCCTTTGTTCATGAACTTGTGGGGTTACGATCTTTTTTACAATGGCAGATTGAAGATTTTGTATTGGTTTTATATTTGATTTACTGGAGAGGCCCCACGATCTTATACCATATCTTAATGTTGATTCTACCAAAGAAATATAAATAATTCTTAAAACAGGCTTTGGTATAATATATTGAATTGTGTCCTAAGGCTCAAGCAAATTTTATATATCTGCTGATCCCATTTGAAATGTAGGTACATCTATGAGTAGTCCAAGGTATTTGTGAGTTTTCACATATTCCACTGTGCTACACAAGCACTTATTTTCAATCCTTTTGTGTATGCAGTTGAAGACTCCTCGGGAAAAACAATGAATGTCAAGAAATGTTCATTTAGAGAAAAACAGTATTTTGTAGTTTCGAAGTCCATATATCTTTCACTTATGCTCTTTTTATATAAATATTGAATCAATTTATTACTATATAAACGAATTCTATATATGTACTGTCAAATTGACAACGACGTTTGTTGACGTTCGGTGGGCGGATATTCCTGTTTCTTGCGATGGATAAAGAGATATAAATTGAACTATTACAGCGGACCACAACGGTTTTACCCAATTCTGATTTATTGTATAAAATAATACCCCAAAAAGTCAACAGATGGCATTAAAAGGTCAGTTTTACAAAAAAGTACCATTCATTGTTTTTCCCGAGAAGTCTTCAGTTGAAGTCATGAGCAATTATATGAGGTTTGACCATTGACGAGTTTATTATATCATTGGGTTTGACATTAAAATGAGCGTGTGGGATCTTATAAACATGCATTTGTTTTTTTGGCATTAATTATTAGTCCCATGTCATGTGACCATTTCAAAAGTTCATTAAAATCTTGTTGTAGGTACCTAGTAGGTATGAAACTTAGTGTAAATTTTCAAGAGACATGACTAGGCGGTATATGAAGTATTACACATAATTTGAATTATTTCAACAAAAAAGTACTAGACTAGTCAATTAAACATTTTTGCAAAACAATGAATTTAACATCCGCGTTACCTAGAAACTAACAAAAAAAGTATTGAACCATACGTGT
Organism: Agrypnia vestita; assembly: GCA_016648135.1. NCBI lineage: Eukaryota > Metazoa > Arthropoda > Insecta > Trichoptera > Phryganeidae > Agrypnia > Agrypnia vestita. The sequence goes on from JADDOH010024452.1 coordinate 114,274, forward strand.
TGGCAACAGTTATCACTTTTCACGGCTTGTAATTGACAAAGGCTTGAATTGAGGAGACATGAAATGAACAAAAAATTTTCCGCCCATGCGGGAAAATGAAATGATTAAATTTTTAACACAGAGTATGTTTTTTCAAAGTCTCCCACAGTACCTAAAAGTTGTCTCTAACAATGTTATTGTGTTTTATTTCATACTTAATTTCAAAAACATTGTAAAGGTACCTACAAAGTCAATCCCGGTACCTTTCTTGTGCGAGCACGCTAAGATCTTAGCTTCGCCCCCAGTTGGCTGCTGTGCCCAATTGTTGTATAATAATATAATCCTGATTTTATGAATTAATCATTGTAAAATAAAACAAATTAATAAAAATGTTTTTTTTTTAATTAACCTAGAAGTAGTTGTATCTGAGGATTTCCTAGAAATGGATAGAAAGACCGATAGAAATAGCGCGTTTGAAAATTTCGAACCTCCTATAAAACGTTTTATAATGTGCTTGAAGGTTGACTGCTTAGAGTAGGTATATACAATCTTGTATATACTCTATGGATGACTGTAATATACATGTATGTAATATAACGGGTATTTAGATACTGAGGAAGAAATATGTACGAAAATATATTTTACGCGAGGGTGGTGCTATACGCCTAAGCTATGTAATGAGTTTTTTTAAACATTATTATTATTGTTTTCGTGTCACTAAATTATTATTTATATCCATTTATTAAATTTGTTAGTGTAAATATTAAATAACAAGTAAAGAGGCAAATATTTAATGTTATAGCTAGACCGCAATCAAAAGAATGTGCGCAAACGCACTTTCTTTGCCGTGCGCAGAAAAGGCGTGGTTTATCAATTCAAATTCAACGTTTCGAATAAAGTTTTGTAGCATGGTATGCAAAAGCCCAGTTTACACGGTGTTACGATCGTGAAAATTATTATTATTGTAGTGAAAAAATTTTTTCAAGAAACTTCCAAAACATTATATTATTACCTAGGTTACTACGGATTATTATTTGATATTATTATTTATTGATTTATTGATTATTATTTGATAACGAATTTCATTATTTTCTAGAAACTTCCAAACACATTTTTTCATAATGTTCTATATGTTTGAATTTTTGCTTATACATGAAGTTTTCAAATATTTTGTGTTCAGTTCTTCCGAATAAACCGACACTTTATCATCTTACGAGTTTTGATTTGTAATTATTTAAACCGAAAAGATAACGGAAACTAGTGCGAGAAAATATACAGCAGTGAAAATTCAAGCAGTGCTTCCGATACGCTATCCGAGTAATGTGTGGTTTTTGTTTACTGGTTTGATTGAATGTTTATTTTGTTGTACTGGCTTAGTGTAAAATAAAAATATGTGTGTTGTTACAATGCAAAAAATGAACACAAAAGAAGTATTTCTAGTAAGTAACCTTTTTTTTAAAATATTTTATAGAAATTAACTTTATATACACCAATTTTTATTGAAAAAAATTCAACATGTTTCAAATCCAATGGCTTCTTTATAAATTTGAATTATGGCTTTGAAACATGTTGAATTTTTTTCAATAAAAAAGTGGCGTATACAAGGTTAATTTCTATAAATTATAATTATAATGCCACCACAAATTAATTTTGCTGCGTTTGAAGAAGTAAAAAATATATATTTATTTGGAATATCATATTGAGGCTTGTAATACGGGCTTGCCATTTTCCCCCGCTTTCTTCACACCGGACAACACAAGGGAATGGTCTTTTGAATGTGGTAGACCTATAATAAACACCTACTTGTATAATATGGCCGATACGGTACCCCTTTTTTTTATATCAGTGTTAGTCTGCTACCTCATTTCCTTTTTGATAGAAATCTGTCTGAATAACTCCGAGCTAGAAAAGATAATTATGATTTTTATAGGGATTAAGGTAATGGAAGATGAGTTGTGGAGTAAATATCGTTAATTAATGACATTATAAGCAGAATCGGACTTTGACCAACTTTGAAATAAAATTAGCTTATATTTTAATTCATCGAGAAGTCTTGGGTAATTTTTGTCTAATATGTGTCCTCTGGTTTGAGTTTTTTAGGTTGAACGTTGAGGCCGACGTTGCAGATCTCATTATAAGGTCCATCATCAGGCACATATTTGAATAAATACCAAACTGCCAAAAATAGGTCTTAATTAATTTATTTGCTCATTAAACTCTATTTCATTACTATTCAATACACCTACGCGGACATCGGTATATATTCCTACTCTTTTTACTTTCGGTATTGCTTTTGTATTTAATAATATCTACTTGATTTTTTATCCATATATTATATTTATACTTAAAATTAATTGATTAACTTTATAATTATATAGTATTTTGTTATCACTATATTCTAAGCTGCGACATCGTACCTAGTGCATCGACGAGTGGCTCTTTTTCTAAGAAACGTGTAATTAACGTTTAATTTCTGGGTTACAATATAAAGGTGTCTTCTAGCTAGTAGCAAAAATTTTACAGGTGGATTCTTGCCATGATAATGAGTCTAAAATGTTCAAGCAACCATGACCTAATATTAATAAAAAGTCATGGAGATACGCAATATCAAAGTTTGAATTTTTATCTCAATATTTCAGACTTATTTGTTGCAGGAAGTTGAACTATTATTAAAGTAATTTATATTGATTACGAAAACTAAGTCGTTTTAATACAAGTTGAATAAAATGCTAAAAACCTCGCAAATATTGAAAAAATATTTTTTTTACGAGAATTTAATAATTTTATTTGAGTTGTATTGAACCTTATGAATTTTTCGTAATCGATATAACTTACTGTAATGATAGTTCAATTTTTGGAAAAAATAAGTTAAAATTATTTAAAAAAAAATGCAAACTTTGATATTGCATATCCCCACAACAATTAATGGTGATGGTTGCTTGAACATTTTCGACTCACTATCAAGGGAGGAATCCACCTGTGAAGTTTTTGCTACTAGTTATGAGACATCTTGTAGGTACGTATGATTGGAAATGTGTCAAACTGAAAAAATACACGGCGACGTATAATCTATATAATGATTGCTTCTAAAAGAGTAGCTTGTTGGTCCTGTGGTTAGGACACTCGCCTCGTGATTCAAAGGTTGCGGGTTCGAACCTCACTCCAGACTAGCAAGTTAGTCCTATTTTCATAGCACAAGCGATTAGCTTAGTTTGAAAATAGTAAGAATATTGATGTGACACGTATTCCGTGTTCGCATCTCTATTTAAAAAAAAAAAAAAAACGCAGTAGGTATATAATAGCCGCGCAGCTGCCAGTATAGCCGAAAGCCGATTGCAGACACTAATGGTCGCATAGCTAGCGGGCACCAATTACCGCGCAGCAGCCAACATAGCCGCCCGCAGGGCCTAGCATCAATCGCCAACCAATTGCTGAATTGCTAGTATTTATATACATTTAGCATCAGATCTAATTTTAATAATTTCCGATTTGGAAAAAAAAAGTTTTTTGGAAACATAAAATTAACGAAAAATACGTTAAATTGGGAGAAAACGTGAAAATTTGAAGAAAAATTACTTTTTACTTTTTTTTACAAACGATTGTTACCTACAAACAAATGACTTATGACTAAAAATTTTGTATGTTACATTATAGATATTTCATTTATAAATAAGTATATTACCTTACTTTCTATTTCGGACAAGCAAGTGCATTATGAAAAGTTTCATCTCAGTCACGGCAGAGGAGTTCCACAAGAATGGGCATGACGCGCTCATTATGTTGTTTTTCAAATGGTTTTCTATTTCCGTGATTTTTCACGGGCGTACGGCTAGTTTAGGATAATGATTCTTTGGTTTGTTAAAACTTGCGAAATTAGGTTGCTTTGATTCTCACACTAGGAATTTACAGAACGAAATTGTGAGTAAACTCATGAATCCACAAACTATAAACATATCTTCAATGGATTTCAACAATTATTACTGTTAGTGTACTCACACAATCATTTGAACTAACTGTTCACATTTCGAATCTACTTCCTGCTTTGCGTTTGTCACGAAAGTCATGCACGCGAATTATTTTAATTGACCGCGGCAAACTGAAATTTTTTGTCAAAAAGTTGACAGATTCCATCATGCAGTCATTTCCTTTGAAAACGAAATATATCACACTGAATGCAAAACAAGCGACTCGTATTTATTATACGTACGTTAATTATCACTTTTTACGAACAGAAAAAATGTGATAAAATAACAGGAACACGCTTAACGATGTCATCGCTGTTTGGAAGTTTTTTGAGGGTTAAATTTTGAAGATTGATTGAAGAAAAAATTGCTGGTGCTATAGGTCGACCACAATCAATAGACCATTCCTTAGCTTTGTCTGGTAAGAAGAAAGCGGGGGAAAGTTGCCAGGCAAGCCCGTATTACAAGCCTCAGTATGATATTCCAAATAAATGTATAATATTTTTTAGTTTAATAAAGGTTTGTGTTCATTTTTTGCATAGTAACAACACACATTTTTTGCGCACATTCTTTTGAATGCGGTCTACCTATAACTTAATTCTCTCATAGTTGAAACTCACAAATCAAAACAAAAATGCAACACGGAAGGTATTACGTCATCTGTATGTCTTGCACGGTTTTTTGGAAAAACTTTATCATACAATAAGATATTGTTTCAACCAAAGTAAGTTGAAACAATATCTTAAAAATTCAGATTTCATGATTTTTACTTTTATTAAAAATCTCTTCCCCCTTCAGTCTCCATGGCGTTGATTCACGTATTAAATGCTTAGAAACTGACTTTGGCGTTATGCATTTTATATTCCGTGAACCAAATTGTATAGGTGTTATTCACACAAAATGAATTCAAAAGTTTACGTTAAGTCTCGAAACAATTAGAGCCAAGTCAAATTCATTACAGATTTACTGTTCAGTACTAATTTGAATATTATTGGCCGCTTTGTCAGGTAAAGTGATTTATCACGGCCGTTAGGCCAGTGTCGCTAGACAAAGGCGGTCTATGATTTCTGTATTTGGTGACATAGTATTTACAGGAAGACAATGGTCTCGACATTACGCTCTTGCGAATCGAACGCGGTGAAAATACATCACACGGCGTTTTAATGTAATTTTTTTTTGATGTTCAGAATATTTATTTTCATAAAAGGTTATACCTACCAATTAATATTCATATCATTATTATAATATTTAACGGCATTTTTTATCTTATCGATTTATTTAAATATTAAAAGATGTACATATCAAAATTAATATTAAAAGAGCTTGTACCTACCTACATAAATCGCATATCCAGATTTAGTTGGTAGGTATGCTAAACTCGCGAAGGCAGGACACATAGTGTAGGTACCTACACGAATACAGAATGTACCGTAAGTCGTATTCATCGAGGGGTCCCAAAAGGACGGAGATCTCTTGGCCAGACGCTTGACGCCAATTTGTACATCTGGCGAAGACTCTAAATAAGTAAAAGGAAATATTTTTAATATAATATTTATTATAGTAATTATCTGTCCATCCTGGCGGCCGGTTCGGAAAGCTCCCCTATCGACCAGTCGATGTAAAGCCCGCCACCGAAGAGTATAGGTTTTTTCATATAGTGAGTTAGTGTGGGTACAGTGCGTAATAATTGTCTCTTTGTGTTACCTAAGTTTACGGATATGCCCCTCTCGTATCCGTAAATTTAACACAACGAAACAATGCGCGTATTATGCACTGTATCCACACTAACTCAATTGCAAGCTTATATGAAAAGTCAATCTCTCGTGAGGAGTGATGGCTGGTTTCTTGTTCGTGTCTTTTCTCTCGATCACCATGGTGACCATTTGGAGGAACGCATTGTACGTCGTCTCATCCATTCGTGCCAATTAGAAGACTCGGGCTAGAGTTCTTAAAGCAAATTCTAATGGGTTAATTTTATTTTAGCTGAAAGCCATCCTTTCTGAAATTAAATTTTTTCTTTTTTTTTTATATAAATGTCAACTGCAGCGGCAGCTAAATGATTGAATTTTTCGGTGTTCAGATCTACGATTGATTATTAAAAATGCGTCACTTCACTGTCACAGTTCAATGCAACTGGCCTGGCTCGATATGGACCCGAGTGGGTGGATTCGTCGTGAGTGAGTGACCCCCTAATTTTGGACTGAGACTAAAAGGACTCGCGCCAAAGGACTCGACCTAAATGGACTATGTAACTCCACCTCCGAGACCCGTTGCTAGATGGCCTCACCTGAAAGTCTCTTCATAGAGCTAAATATCAGTGTGTCTTCTATTGAAGCTACTAATTAAATTATTTTGAATATATAATATGGATATAGACTAAGCCTATGGCAATTATATGTTTATTTATTAATAATAAACGCCTTAGTGGGCTTGTACCTACAGTATAAAAAAATTAAAAGGGTTTTTATATACCTAACATAAAACACGTTTTACAGTATTGTGTAAGGTAAAAAAAACATTTAAAAATGATAATATTAATATAACATATTTAAGATAAATTAATAATATAAAATGTAACAATATAAATGTAATAATATAAAACAAAATAAAATGAACAATATATACAGGTCGGTTAACTAAAGCTGGCGTGTACAACACATTCACACATTTCCCCGCGCATGCGCACGGGGTGACGTCGCACTGCATACGCATCTCGAAAAATCTCTCTATCTCTCTCGCACTAAAATAAAGCTTACGAGCGTGACAGAGACTGTTATTGTTCTTTTTTTACTACTATTACGAAATACAGCGTGATGTCTTTTTTAATTCCTTGTTTGGTTTGAACCCGTCCGCTAGTCAAAGTCAATCGACGCACATTGTTGTAACTGGTTTATTTAGAGATTAGAATAAAATGTTATCTGGAAAAATTGGATCAGGCAAACCATTAAGAGGACAATCTCGTGAATTAGTGAATAACGATTTTAACTAATTTTTTTTTTAAATAGAGATGCGAACACGGAATTCCTGTCACATCAATATTCTTACTATTTTCAAATTAAGCTAAACGCTTGTGCTATGAAAATAGGACTAACTTATTACACGCATCATTACAAAAACAGTGATGGAAGTAATCTTTTTATGAAGGATTTGTTAGATTTAACATCGCAAGCGACTGGAGTAAGACATTCCGATGGTGAATCATCAAATTCTTCTAGTGATGAAGATTTAAGTGGCGTAAAAGAATTAATTAGTTATTCTGATTAGAAGCAATACTGTAACAAAATAAATATTATATTTCTTACAATATCCCATCGTTTATTTTATTTTATACGCAACCCACCCAATTGACTTTAAAAAACGGTGGTTTAATATAACAACCCTTACATAAATGTAGATTATGTGACAATTATATCAAACGTCGACATATCAAATGCCTTTAAAAACCTTTAAAAACATTGCATTTTTAATCAGTTAAAATAATATATAACAATTTTTTTATACATGCTGTATAATAAAAATGCATTGGTGTGAGTACCTACTGTATACGTGCCAGCTTTAGATAACAGATCCGTATAAATGATGATTAGTACCTACACAGGCAAAAAGTAATAATAACAAAGGATTGGTAAATTCAAAATATTCTTATACTAAGGAGATATTTGGATCATCTAAAAATTAAAGCGAATCAGATATTTACATAAAAATTTAATAAAATATACATTTTATAATATTCGGTGCGAATTAAAAAAAATTCGCACCGATTCAAAATAGATAAAAGGATACCATTGTGTCCGTTTAGAGAAGATCCACCGCAGTCGTATTCATCGTAATGTATCGTCTCAGGTAGGTTCTTACAGTGATATCTACGGGCGTATGTAACTAAAGTTATCGTAAGGTCGCGCGTCCAAATTGTACAAAATGGCTACTTAAATCCTCAGATGGCTTTGTTAAACTGAGATTAAATACGTCCATTGGTATTCAAATTAGGTTAGTATAAAAACTGCACAGGTAGCAAGCGGACTCAACAATTATCGATCTCCGTGGCTTGGACTTTGTTCAGATCTGCAGTACATTGCATATTTCTGAAATGTTTAAACTGGTGAGTATATAATATAATTAATGCTAACCAAACTTTACAGAATGTGAGTATCTTTTTTTCACCACAGAAAATAATAATTTTTCTCCAAATTAACTCTAATTACTATTATGTATAGATATTTCTATTACCTACACTCTTCTAGCGATTTTGCAATTTTGAAAATGCTCCAAATACTCAATGTTTAGTTACATGAATATACATGGATATTTTACCACTGTTGCTTCCAATTTTCGCATCATTAGAAAATTTTCAAATTCATTTGTAAAACAGCTTTTACAAATGAATTTGGTATTTTTTTGAAAAACAGCACAATTTTTACTAACTGAATCATATCAGCTTTTGACTTGATTACGTAACAGCCCTCATTTGAATGTAATCGAGGAAAATATATGGTAAAAACCATTTAATTTGTTAAAAACTTAAAATTCTAATATGTTTTTTTTATAAAATCACCTATTCAGCTCTTACAGCAGTAAATATTACAACTTTACCTAAATGTAAAAAAATACTAGTACTTCTTTAATATGAGCAAAATGACTTTATGGCGATATTATTAATATATATAAATAATAAGAATATTCTTTATTTTTAAAACTAATTTGTTGAATATAATTTGATAAATTAACTAATTTGATGTTAGAATTAGGAATACTTAAGGTGTTAAAGTAGAAATAATTATTCCGAATTTTCTAATCACGTTTTAGAAATTAATCAATCTTTTGATTTTTTGTTGTTTTTTGATTTTTTACCCCAAATTGGTGTTGAATCGATGTTTCCCCATTACTCCAAAATGATGATGAAATTAATTGAAAGAAAGATGACAAATGCCTCAAATAAACCTGAATAAGGGTTTACACTTTTTACGTAAAATTATACAGGATTACATTTGGATAAATTGTAAATTTTGGAAATAAGAAGTTTTAATAGTAAATTGAATATTACCTTTTTACAAACAGTTATCTTTTTAATTTGTTTTCATATTAATACCTACATCATTTTATTTATTCACCTCCGTTATATTTATTTTTTTATTTTGTTATTATTTTTACTTCGATTTTTGATTTTTATTTTTTAGTATGCGTTGTATCCTATCGCCCCCGAAAAATGTTAGTATTTTCAACAAATTAATGGTGAAAACAAAGGATATTCATATTAATTATATCAATAATTAGATCAACTGTGGGGTATAAAAGCAAATGTAGCAATATCCAAAAAATAAATTGAATGCAGTAGGTAATTCAGGATTACTAATTTATAATGTATTGAATTAGAGATTTAATAGTAAACACATCATGTAAATTTATGGAAAACATGATTTTGGAAGGGATCATTAAATACAGAATTCAATGCATTTTAAATGAGTAATCATCGGTGACTGCATTTTTGCAACAAAATGAATGTTTTTTTTTGCAGAGTCTTCTCTTCTTCGCAGCGATATGCTGTTGTGTTTCGGGACAAGTCTTGTGGACCTACCCCAGTGCGTACAGCCCTTACACGGCTTATAATTACAATGCGTATTATACACCCTTACCCTACGCGTACGTTGATTCTGTGCAATACGCAGCGCCGCTTACGTATGCCAGCAACTTCTACACATACATTTGAAGATGTCGTTTGTTGTGCATGCCCGATGTTAAAATAACTATTATCAATACCAAATATTAATACATTTGCGAATTGTTGATTTCAAAAGCTAAAATAATGTACTTCTTCTTCAAATGCAGCAAATTTATTTTGTGGTAACATAATTATAATTGTTATAAATTAACTATATTATATTATCATTTTCCATACATAACTTTTTAATATTTTGATCTATACTTCGATTTTTAAATATTATTTTTGTTTTCCTAACGGAGAAGCCATTGGCTTCGAAACATGTTGATTTTTTTTTTTCAATAAATAAGTGGTTTAAACAAAGTTAATTTATAACAATTAAAATAATGTAATTTGTATATTTGTTTCCTTGTACCTTACGTCCATTATTTTATTTTAAAATAAAAATCGTTTGTCTGGATTTGTTTTATTTTTATTTCATATTAAATTATCTAATATCTAAAACATTTATTACAATTATTCGATAATATATTGTGCTAAATATGTTTATTTACATACAAGAATTAAATATTACATCAATGGTTATATTATTACAGATTTATAAACAAATACTGAACACGTATTATCTATCTGACTTCATAATGTCGGTCTCGAAACTAAAATTAGTAGGTATATAAAATAATTTTCTACCAAAGTTTAATGAGTTATATTATGTTTTATTAGAAATATCAGGTGAAAAGTAACTCATTTTGCTATTGTGTGTTTATCATTTTACTTTACGTGTGTAGCATATCGTTAACATGGTTTGTCTAAGCCCAACTGACAATTTTGAGGAAAATGAGTCTTGTTTTGTAATCTGATCGCACATTAGTTATTACATATCGGTGTTTCTATTGTAGTCTTCTAATATTAAACATTTACATTTAAATATAAAAAATGATTGAAATGGTTGAGCGTTAAATCCCATAACTCAAAGTAATGTGCACTAATGACTTTGTCAAACCAAACTAATAATAAGTTACAGTTTTAGGTAGATCACCAACATTCATACATTATTTAAGTATTTAATAAATTAATTTCTCTACGATTTTTATAAACAAATAAACTCCTCTAAATCGTGATATTTATTTTGATAGAAAATCATAATTTTCCAACCATTATTGTAATAGATTAAAATCGAAATCTTGTTCAGATTCCTTGTTAATGTAAATTTCAAATGTATACCTACTAGAAATTTTTGAGTAGACTTTTTTGGGCTAGCATGCTTTGTCTCTCTGACTACACGGTCCATAATCGGTGCTTGGGTCGTGCTATGTTAAAGTAACCCCTTAAAAAAAACACTTTGGGAGCCTAAATTTTAGGTAGAAATTTACAAGGTGGTGAAGAATTATTGACTACATATATTTATTAACCTACACATGCGGCTATTATTTTACTGACAATTTTTTAATAAAAAAAAACATAATGGTCGCGTCATGTCCATTCGCTCAGCCGTGACTGAGATACAAATATCCCCGGTGCACATCCCCTTTGCCAATAACAGAAAGAAAGTCAAGTACTTATTTATAAATGAAATACATATAATTAAGCATATTCGATTTGCCAAAAAAAAAAACGTAAAATTAACAAAAAAAGAAAGCAAAATTTTCAGCAATTAGAAAAAATTCTCTTAATTTTTTATAAAAAAATGTTACAAACAAATGACTGATCGTATTAAAAATCTGTGTGCAATATTATAGATATTTGATTTCTATGTAAGTACATGACTTTCCTTTCTGCCTCGGACAAAAGTGCACCTGCGAAATATGCATCTCTGTTACTTAATAATTACCAATAAAAAAATTATCACCTTCTTATAAAAATCACTCAATGTCTAAATAATTTCCGAGACGGTGTAACCGCTAAATCATGTCAATGACAGGCTATTGCGTTGCGTGAAAGATACATACATAAGTACATATCGTCGCTGTATATACAGGGTTAATTGGAAAACATTAATAACCTCGCAGGACTACATTCCTGCCTTGATTATGAGTCGAAAATGTTTAAGCTATAAGGACTTAATATCAATACTTAGAGATAAGCGACATCAAAATTTGCATTTTTTTTCAATATTTCTGACTTATTTTTTGTAAAACGTTAGACTATTCGTTTGGATACAAGTTAAATAAAATGATAAAAACCCTGGAAAAATTCCAATTGGAATGTTTTCCAATTGGAATTCGAAGGTTTTTATTTTTTAATTTGACTTGTATTAAAGGGAATTAATTTTTCATATTCGATACAAGAAAGTAATGATAGTCTAACGTTTTACAAAAAATAAGTCAGAAATATTGAACAAAAAATGCAAACTTTGATGTCGCATATCTCCTTAACTATTGATATTAGGTCATAATAGCTTGAACATTTTCGACTCATAATCAAGGCAGGAATATAGTCCTGCGAGGTTATTAATGTTTTACAAATAACCCTGTATAATAAATCCTTTGTGACGTTTAGTACATTCTGAGATAAACGAATCAATTTGTCAATTTTTCATAATTGCACAGACTAGATTTACTAAAATATTTTAAATAATTACTAGGCAGACTTTCCAGATCATCGGCACTTTTTTTGTGTATGTCCATTATTTATATGAAAAATTGACAAATTGATTCGTTTATCTCAGAATGTACTAAACGGCACATAGGATTTATTATATATACAGCGACGATATGTTGCAGTCTCTCTGTGTGAGTAAAACGTCGACAATTCAAGACTTTGATTATATCAAAGAATATCAAGAATTTTCCAATTTTTGGAACTAACACTAACCCTGATTATAGACTCTGTAATGATATCGGCGAGAGAAGTCACAGAGGCAGCAGAATTATACAGAAGTTTCTCAACGACTGAAAAACCTGAGAACCGTGTAGGTACTTGAAAAACACAGACCATCAAAATATACAGACATGAACTAGACATTACTGACAGTAATATCTATGTATAACAGATAATTATAGAATGCAAATTTCTTTGTATGCCATTTGGTGCTAGCCACGGCTGGTTCCGATTTGACTTGTTTGAAAAAATTCTACGAGCTTGTAAATTTTAAAACAATTATGAAAAAGGTCAAACTGAATAATCTTAACAAGTTTAGTAACGAATCAAAAAATACATGCTTTTCTCTGCATACATTCGTAATCGATTTCGTAACATCACTCATGCAGTATCCAAATATTAAACACATTGTTTTAAAGATTAAAATAAATTTTCGTACGGTATGTTCAGGTGTTTCTGCGGCTCTTTGATAATGTATGGTGATAATGATTGGTGAAAAATCAATTACAAGATTCCACCACAACAAACAATACACAAAGAGAGTTCAATAAAAGCATGTAACAAAAAGTATAATAAATAAAGACGTTTTTACTTAAGAGACTCGGCTTGGAACGATTTAAAAAAATACGTTTTGTTCGCTGGGGGATTTAATTATTCAAGAATACATACATCAGTATTAATGTGTCTTAAACATACAGAGGGACATTATTCCGCTGTGACCCAACCCTCTTTTATAAAGAACGGGTTTAGTTCATCCGTGTAAATTTTTATATTCTGTATTGACAGCATAAATGTTGTAGACATTCTTTTTCAACTTCTGCCGTTCACGAACATAATATGTAATACCATAAATTTAAGGAGTTTATTTTTTCTATAATTTCAATATTTTTATTATACAATATTATACAACATCATTCAAAAAATTTACACACTTTGAAAACTTGTTAACATAACTATTCTATTTTGATCACAGTTTACATATTTTTAAATATAAATTTATGTACATGTATGTAGTAGTATACCGTTTCAATTATAATTTTTTTAACCACAGATTTCAACCTGTCTATAATGTACAAATAAAGCTAAGAATGACAATCGCAAGATGTGCGACTGAGGCCCGAATTCAGAGTCAATATTGAAGGTTAAGGTACGCCTTAAGTGTTATTTTGTACTGAAAATTACGCTTTTAAGGCGTACCTTAACATTTAAATCATCTAAGTATTGACTCTGAATTCGGACCTGAAGCTGCTTTCTTAGCTGGCGATACACAAACGCGTCATTATCGCTCTTATAAAAGTGCTTTCAAATCGTGGCATCGTAGCCCTAAAATACTCGCAGCTCTCATATTATGAGCTCTCATTGCAATTAAAATATTATTAATTAAGATAAATTATAGAAGTCTCACAGACACGAAGCAATTTACATGGGGAACGTGTATGGAAGTCTTTGTAGGGTGGCCTAGGGCTTGCGACCTGTACGAGCTGGCATAAATGATGCAGTGATAAGTGAGGCTTGCGCAATGAAATTGTTCACCAGAGAAAAGAAGATATACAGAAAAAAAAGAAAAATATATTTAAAAAAACGAATATTTACAAAAAGAAATTAATGAGGCTGAAGCACCCAGGCTTAAGAATGAGGGTAGACTTTTACAAAAAAGGCTTTACAAAAAAGTAAATAACATGAGAGCTGAGTTTAAGCCAAAAATAAATATATGCAAGGACTTATTCAACATAGCCTTAGAAAATGTTATTCGTGGCTCTGACATTGAAATAAGAGCAATGATATTTGACAACTCTGCGCAACTATTGGCCTACGCTGATGATATCGACATAATTGCGAAAAATCCAGATGCTTTACGTAATGTCGACATAAATCTTGAAAGTTCTGCCAAAAACATGGGTCTCATAGTAAATCAGCAGAAGACCAAATACATGGCCATAGGATGCATCCAACAAACCTTAACTCTCTCATGAAGTCAAAATTTTGAAACGGTACCAAGATTTACATACCTAGGCTCAAACAACAGACAAAATAATACTACAGAGGAGATCCAGAAGCGCATAGTGAGCGCAAATCGCTGTTTTTTCCGTCTACAAAAGCAGATAAAATCCAGACTGCTATCCAGAAACACTAAGATATTAGTGTACAAAACTCTTATTAGACCAATGCTCACATACGCAGCTGAGACATGGGTACTAACTAAGAGGAATAAGCGAGCACTGGACGTTTTTGAAAGGAAAAGTTTGAGGCCTATCTTTGGACCGGTTCTAGAAAATGGACTTTGGCGCAGACGTTATAACAATGAGCTCTATACTCTGTTTAAGGAGCTAAACGTCACTGAATTTATGAAACTGGGAAGACTTCGGTGGCTGGGTCATGTGGAGAGAATGACCGAGCATCAAGCACCAAAGTCCCTGCTGAACTCAAGACCGATAGGGCGAAAGAGCTTAGGAAGGCGAAAATTGAGAAGGAGCGACAACATCCTCAAAGACATATCCATTACCAGCTACGAAATCTAAGTATAATATGTCATGGGTAGAACTATAGATGTCTCTAGTAGGTATAGTCCTTTCGAATATATGAAAGAAACTGATTTAGAACATAAATGCAACTTAAAAAAAAAATTATAATGTGTGGACGTTCTTACGGTGGAATTCGTTAACGTTACATTGTGTAAAGAGATCACTTAAGCCAGCTGATAAAGGTCATAAGCCCTGGGCCACCCTATAAACACCTCCATACACGTTTCCCATATAAATAGTTACGCCTCTGTAAGACTTCTACAATTTATATCAATTCATTATTATTACAATTAAATTTATTGTGGTATAGCTGCAGAAGCGTCGATACATATTTACATATTTGTGATTTAAAACTAGCTGTAACCCGTCAAAAAGACGGTACTTAAAGAATAAGTATTTTACTCATTTATAGCCGACACCCATGAAATAGTAATAACGACTTTTATCAAAATATTAGAACATTTTTTAATAATTCCCCTGCAGGCAGTTAAATGTACTATTCTAAACCCTGGGCGATTGGGCAGAACATGAAATAGTTCGCGTCTTTGCTAAGTCCTATATATACTCTATTTTTGACGGGCAATGCAGGCTCGGCGATAGCAACATCGCTATCGTGGCCGGACGTTACACGAAGTTACAGACAGACAGATAGACGGACAGACGGACGGACGAACGGACAGACAACGAAATTATTATGTTTGATTGTTAAATAATAATCGTGTGAACAACTTTTAAGGTTGAAAACAAATTAAATTGGCATAGATACAAGATCAGATAAAAACTGAAAACGAAATATGTTGAAATTTTCGATATTTTTATTCAATAGGTATATTATAATACAACAAACAGTTTAACTTTTGAAAACATGACTAATCTAATCTTATAATATTCTTTGAACACCGAAATAATATTTTTTAAATAAATCCATCATGCGGATGGATATAGGAATGATATGTAATGAGAATGAATTATATATATTTTTTCATTGCGTTGAAGAGTATTTATTCATCATTAATATTTGTAAAATAAATGTATGATTTAAGATGCTTACTTTTTTTTAAAGTACATTGATAACCGATTGTGATATTTGATGTCGATTAATTTCTAAAAAATATTTATATCTCCTAGTATTCAAAGGAGCAATGAAGTTGAATAGTTTCTCATATTTTGTAAGAATTTCGATCCTATCGAATTGTAATATATCTGTAGATGAAAGGAACCACCGAATGAGTAAAAAAATGCAGGTTTTCAGGAGAGCCAATACAAAATTTGGGAATTCCGTATTTCTATCTTATTTTTGCACCAGTAGACTTTTTTTGTTTTGCACAATAACATTGAACCAAGTTGCCTAATGCCGTTTTGTCTTGCCAATTTTTTCTAATAGTTTATCACGTCATTTGCCCTTTTTCAAAATTTTTTTTTTTTTGTATTTTATTTTATTTTCTGACTCATCTAATTTTTCTTTACTAGATATGTATCCAAAGAACAGCTATGCATGCGTTACTCAAAACTCGATTTTATTGACTCATTCCGATGTTCCTTCCACCCACACATATATATGTTCATATTGACCATTGTTGTATACATAATATCAACATTATATTCATACGCAGAATATTAAGACAGTATTACAATCTCTAATAATATTTACATAACATTTTGAAAAATCCCTTAATGGAATGAGATTACATAGTGTTATACAATATGTACAAACAATCTAGAAATTATTTAATTACTAGGGAAAGCCCGTCAACAATGACAGGAGAAAATACTATTTTTAAATTTACACAGAATAGTAGATAGTATACCTTCCGGTATCCAATTTAATTTAGTATTGAACACATGGGAAGTGGGTACCTATTAAGGTGGGATACTCAAAGTTCAATTGATTTTTTTTAAATGGAACGTCCAGAAAGAAATATATTTTCATACGCATTCAAGTGAAGAATGGCACCTTCTTTAAGTATACGAAGAAGAACTGTGAAAAGTTATGATATGCCTACATAGTACTTTATACACTGTACGTAGCGTGCCTTGAGTAGATAAGACCTATTACAGTTAGTTTGTATATCTTTTAAAGTCTATTACGTCGAACGGAACAAATGTTTATCTATAACACAATCTATTTACGTTATTGCATTGAATTATCAAAACGCACAGGTCAGTTATCATGACATCTTTCAGCGTTGGTTCAATATTGTTCCGAATAACAGTATAATTTGGTATTGTCTCTTCCGTCGCTGGGAATGTTCGGATCGTCGGGCAAAACTTATGACCGGTTTAGTTAAGCAACTTCGAGATCCGAAGAGTCTTCGTCCGAGTAGTGCAGCGGGGGGAGGTGCGCGGGCGCGGGGACGGAAGCGGAAGTGGGGGCGGAGTCCTCCTGCAGCCTGCGCAGGCGCTCCTGCTCTTCCCGCTTCTGCTTCCGCCACTTGGCACGCCGGTTCTTGAACCACACCTGGGAACACAAAATGTCATATTTTAATATTTTCGATCGATAACATATATTACGAATATACCCTTAAATCGAATGCAAAAACAACTGTTTTCTGGTTTACTTCATATTAAAATCGTAAAATATTTTTTATGAATTTGTATAATTAGAAAAAACTAATGAATATCTTTTATATACAAAGAAGGTACAGTAGTATTTATTTTATTTTCATTTATTGGTTTTCTTACAGCCATATAATTAATCAATCTTGAAAAAAAAACAATAATTGATGTACAGAGTCTTGGGCCAATTACAAGAAAACACAAATACACAATAATATTATACCAGGATCGATAAAAAATAAGAAAAAACATGTCAAATAGTGAGTTTGTGTGAGTGTGTGTATTTGTGTGTTTTTATGTGTCCGTGTGTGTATGGGTTTTTATGTGTTCGTGTTTGTGTTCACATGTGTGGGAAGAAAAATGTCTTCGCGCGAGTTTATACGTAAGGGATTTTGTAAACTGCTCATAACTTAAATTTAAAATATCGAGATCTGCAAAAGCAGTGTCATAGGTTATTGAAACCAGTAGATGTTAAAAATAATCAATGTGGTTTATACAATGTTTGTTAGATTTTTTAATTATAGACTCATTACTAGCGGGGTTATGAGTTGAAAAAGAAAAATAAACTTTACTTTTTTATTTTATTTTATTAGGTCATCCAACGGAGAGACACAATCGCTTGGTAAGATAAAATACAAAAAAATAGTTAAAGGATAACACAAATAGGACATAATCATAGATAAGTCAATTTGACAATGACAGATAAAACAACTTAACAGTTTCATTTAACCGATTGTTCCAAATTTAACTTTAACATAGACAAAAATGGGCTCGCGATGTATATAATATACATGATCAGAGAGGGGGACGAGTTTCTAGTATCTGCCTCACCATATGACGATACTCTTCATATTTAGTGTAGAGTAGAGAGAATAGACAAAACAGAAACACATTAGTATTTGGTGAAATGGAATCGTTAACGAGATTCGAATCTCTTAAATACTGTCACGGGACGTGGCTGTGGGAGGCAAATGAAAACACTGGACGTTAATTATTGATTTATTAATTATTTTAATAAATTCACAATGTCACTGGACACGAATTAAATTTAAGCACCATTCTTAAGTTCACACTGTTTTCAATTAATCACTCCTCTGTGAAACACTTTATTATCGCCTGCTAGAATATTCTGTTTAATTCTTCACGTAAATACTTCGCCCGATGTCTGTCGCTTAGATTAATCTGTTATCGTTGGTATCACGAGTTTTCTCTCATTAATATTCCGCATTTATATCGCTGGTATCACTGTTTTCGCTCATTGATATTCCGGTTTTATCACTGATTCATGTCACGCCGGTAAACGTGAAAATAAATATGATTCGCCGCTGCCCCGGCTTTTCCTTTTTATACGAAACACGTGAATTTTTGGAACTTTAAAGATTATACATTTCTAGTGTAATGCGTGAATGTTCCTGTGGCTTCCAGACTGTTCCAGTCGTTTTCCGAATATTGTAGAAAATTCCAGAATGTTGCAGGGCGTCCCAGAATGTTGTGGAATGTTCGGGAGAATTCAATCGTGCTGTCGTCCTCGAGAAGCTTTGGCAATTATCTCGTTACAATACGTAATAATATTAGGCACACATTTTTTTCATGCAAGTACAAATGTGGGTAATCTTTTCGACAGCCAACAATAAAGTGAGCATCCAATATGGCTATTAATATCAAGATACGCCAGGAACAAGTGTACCAACACAATAACAATAAAAATTGTGACAACGTGGAATAATTTCTACGTACTTTATTTTCCAAACTTCCTACATTGCATGCATCTATATTTTGTCTAAATTTATATCTGTAAGTATGTATAAGGTATGCTAATTACATAATGCTTAATTGATGAATTTTTAATGATAAATGGACTAAAAACTAACCTCACAATTTTCCAATTAAAAATGCCAAAGAAAACGGCGCAGGAAAGCTGAATCGAAGCGGAGAACAAAAAAAACTTAATTGCTTTTCTAAATTGGTCGAACTGTATTCAACGGCAATGCGATAATGTTAATACAAAGTGAAGTTAATTCGTTCTTTAATAAGATTCTGTTGGATTCGGAAGCCCCAGAAATGCGAAACAAATTAAAATCCACAGCCACTGAAATGATTCTTCAAATTAAACTGCCTTGCTCGTGCTTGCCAAAGCTCTCCCTATTTTACCGACACCGCATTTTGTTTAGGGGGCTTTCGACTTGTGGAGGCTTCGTTAAAGTATCAGATTTATCAAGAAAAAACAACATTTTATTCTATTGACCTCAAAATTTATGGAAATTAAAAGTCCCGAACTGATTGTGAAGTCGGGGAAGTCTGCGGAATGAATTGTGCATTCAGTATCTCCAGCGCGAAGCAAAACAAAAATTGTTACTTGAAATAATGACGAAAATCAAAACTCCTCTTTTGAAGTAAAAAATATTTTTAATCTTACTTTTTTCAAGTAATTCAAGTCATTTTTTTTATTTGAAATTCGCATAGAACGAGATCCAAGAAACAGTAAAAATCTATCCGTCACAATTAGGGTTAAAAGGTGGTATCCGGACCATATCCTTTCTTTTCAAATGAGTTCTTCTACTCCTGAACTGTCCTCCTTCCATAGAATTAGCACCGTGTTATGTGATTATTAACATACAATCTGTGCTATTCTGAAAATAGCAATATTGAGATGTCAGATCTTTATCCCAATCTTGACAAGTATGTATAACATTGTATTGCCGCCAATTTCGATGTTTTAAGTTGGACATGTTTGAAATTATTGAATTCAATCAATCAGAAAGCTCTAACGCGTAAACAAATCTTAAGTTATTCACAGTTACGAATAATGAGTTTTCTAATTTACTGAATTCATTAATTTCAAAATTGTCAAGCATAAAAAGTCAAAAAAACGGCTTCACAATGTTATACAATGGCTGTCAAGATACAGGAAATACAAATATTGCTTAGTTCAGAATACGGATACATGTGCCTTATCTAAAGCTTTCCCAGAACGTTAAAAAATATCAAACATTTTTGTTCTCCTTGAATTAGTACCATTCTAAATTTGCTTTTTACTTAATATTTTTTACTATAGGTACTTACTACATTTACTATATATTTTTTTTAAGGTTTTATTTATTACTGTTTGCTTTTGTACTAATCATTATTTATTTTTTTATTTTAAAGTGTTTAAATGAATGTATGTATACATTTATTGGTTTATTTTTATGTTATTTATCTAGTATTTTGGTTTTATTAACTTTACTATTATTTTCTTAAAGATTTTAATTATCACTGTTTACTTTTATACTAATGATTGTTCATTTATCTTTTAAATTTGTTTTGTCTCTATTAATTTTTTGGTTTATCATTATAAAACGTGTTTTATGTTTAGGTAGGTATGTAAAAATTCCTGTACTTTATATATAAACTGTAAATATAAAAATAAATATATAGATAAATAAATATAGCAAATAAAAACATCATAAAATTTTTATATTAAATGTGGTACTACCAATAGGCGGTTTGGGGGTGGACTATAATACTTTGTTATGTTATGGGTATTTAGTACCTATATTTGTGGACACCAACAAAAAATAAATGTGTAGGAAAAAAGTATCTATGCGGGGGTAGTATAATACACGTGCCTCAGATTGTAATGAGTCTGCCTAGTGGCAAAAATGTATTTAGTATGTTTCTCGAATAAATTTTGTATTTATTTTGAATTAATTTTAATTTTAAAGGAATACCCCAAAAATAGTCAGAAATGTAAATATTTGATAGATGTTGCCATTTTTCATCCCAAAACATCTAAAATTATTTCCTCACTTTGACCGTAGTATTACCATAATTTAGGTGTCTGCAATTTTCTCTGCAAGTTTGAAGTAGGTAATAAAATAATTTTCCTCAATAAATGCTAAATGATGGTGTGGTGAAACGGAATAAAATAGACTAGAATATGCAAATGTTGACGATTGATTTTTTTTTCTGTGTTCAAATAATTTATCTATTGAAATGAAATAATTTATATAAATTAACTTTGTAAACACCACTTATTTATTGAAAAAATTCAACATGTTTCGAAGCCAATGGCTTCTTCGTCAGGATAACAAAAATAAAATTTAAAAATCGAAGTATAGATCAAAATATTATAAAGTTATATAAGGAAAATGATAATATAAAGTACCTAGTTAACATGAAAATAAATTTAAAAGATAACTATTTGCAAAAAAGACCTGATTATTTATAACATTCAATTTACTATTTACACTCTTTCTTATTTCCAAAATTTCTAATTTATCAAATTGTGATTCTGTATAATTTGTATGTAAAATTTGTAAACCCCTATTAATATCAAAAGAATGATCCATAGCCAAAAGTTGGTTAGAAAATTCGGAATAATTATTACTATTTAAACACCTTAAGTGTTCCTTAACTCTAATTTCAAAATTTCTACACGTTTTTCCTATATAAAAATAATTACAATCATTACAAATTAATTTATAAACACCCGATTTTTTAATAAAATTATCCTTATCTTTATTATTTAATATGTATTTTTTTATATATAAAAAGCTGGTTGAATAACAATTGAGATATTTTTAACTATTGAATTAGAAATTTCATTATTTATAAATATAATTTTCCTCCAATGTTTATCAGAATCAAAAATTGAAATAAAGTTGAAATATCGCGCCATTCCTGATGCGCAAACCTTACACTCGCTGCCCCTAGGAAATACTCCCACAACTGTTGGGGTTCCATTACAAAATAATCATGGGGGGGTCTTTTAGAAGCGGTTGTTCCCGGTATTATTCGTATGAAAATTAGCCGGTGCTTCGATGTGCTTTTGCGATAAGTCGCCAGCCGTCGCTATTGTGCCATTTAATTTGAAAATCAAAGTTAAGCATGTTTTCTAAACCACATTCATGCTGAAGTGTGCCAGATAAGTTCTGGATGAAAACAGCACAACCCTTTTTGATTTGATGCAATAATATAACAAAAGCAATCAAATTATTAAAACATTTAAATAAATATACAAACAAAGCTTTGAATACCTATGGGAAAACGGATTTAATATTAAAATCTTAAGACTTAAAATACTTTGGTTCCGTTTAAAATATTTAAAAAACTTAACTCTAATGTATTTCATATTTTCAAAATATAATACAACGTTTATGTTTTTTTGACGTAACGCATAAAAAGATACCGACGTAGCCCGAACAGCTGTAATTTTTTTTTCCGAAACAGAGGGTTGAAGTCGGAGACTCAAATATGAAAATGATTGCTAAATACGTAAAACAAAATATTATGATATAATTATATTGATGTATTTTTTAGGCTTACATTATACTTGTATGACGGAATGGACTAGTAAAATGTTTTTTTTTTCAATAATATCACGTAGTAAATAATTATCTTTAATAAGTAAACATTATTTTCAATTTGTTCAGTAGGTTTTCCTACAATTTATGCATTAAAAGAGATTTTTTAATAAATAATTTTTTTTCTATTTATTTTTTTTATTTGAGTATTTTTTAACCTATTTTACAAAGTTGAAACTGTATAAATTCAATAAATGAAAATAATGGTTTGTTGGTGTGGAGGTTGTGACTCCCGCCTATTGATACAATGGTTGGAGGTTCGAGCTCCATTCCAGGACACCACAAAAAAAATAAAAATCTTAGTCCATATTCTTGATTTCAGTTATGTAATCAAGATACAAAGTATTTAAGACACAACAGTGGCCGGTAGATCGTCTTAATCGCGTAATTCATGATGTAGGAGGGCTAATTTTAAATTTAGTATCGCAATTCGAATTTAAGTAAAAAAAATTGTATTTAATCTTCATTGTTGAGGTGTATTGCGAAACTTTGGGAAAAAATAACCCCACGCAGAAAAAATTCGCCCTGGTTTATAATTAGTTATTCTATTTTTAAAAAAAATCTGTAGATCAATAAAGTATTACAAATATTTCCCTCTGATTTCTATGTCAGTAGTAGTCCTTAAATCAGAAATCCCAGGTTCAATCACATATATACTGGCATATTGTTCTTTTATTAGAATGGCTTGCGTACTACAAATTGTAACAGTCTATTTTACGCATATCTAAAATAAAAATATGACTATTAATTCAGAGCCATAATCAAAATAATTCATTCAATTAAGTAACGAAATACCTGTATTGTATTAACCAAAATATAATAAAGTAGAAACAGGAAAATTGAATGAAATACAGTTATTTTTATACCGCTCTTTGAGCTTCATTAATTTGATCTGCAGCATATTTTTAGACCCCTCACCTCTCCACCCCATAACTGTTCGGATACTCGAACACTTTCTCCCCTCTCGAAATTTTCTACGAATTGGTGTTCTTCATACCTCACTATCAGAAAATTTCATCCCCTATGAAAAGGGTCCATTAAATCTCTATCCGCTTCACAGCTTTCGGGCGCCAATGTGGGTAATGAAGGGTTTTGGCCAAACAACATTTTAGATTTGGTGTATGATTTTAATATTTATAATTATTATTCAAAAATCGGTATTATCAAAATTTGAGAATTATTGACAGATTTAAAATTACAACGAGATCCATCCAATAATGTATATTTAGATACAAAGGCATAATATTTCTATAAATTTTAAAGCAAAATTATTTCACATCTGGTTAATTATGCGCGTTCACTCTGAGAAGTGGTTATACCTACGAATGTAATGCGATATATCAGTTGTGCACATATTTTTTACATATACAAACATACATTTTGATGCAAAATGAATTATTTATTTGACAGAATTAATTATATATAAAATTTGAATACTATGATTGCAACTATAATAGGAATATTACAAGAAAAGCATTTTTATACAGGTGCACGCTTCATTACAAAATATGAATTCATGCGTCAGTATACTCACTGCACGCCGCTATATAAAAAAACCTGTGTAAGGTAAAATATAAAAAAATTAATAAATAAAAATTAAAGAAATTGAGATAATCTGATTTTATGAGCAGATCGGAATGGAAAGCAAAAATGAATTGCGCGTCGTCCGAAATCCTTTTGATACGTCATAACACTATCGAAGGATCGAGAACGGCCTATAACAATCTACAATCAGGAAACGTCTAGAAACGCCTGGTACAACCGGTAAGCAACGAGAACCTTCTCCTAAACACTAGAATAATCTAACAGGTCGGAACAGTGTTGTCGTATTTGACAGCTCGATTCAGTGCGAAGTACGCGTGAGCCGCGAGACGACACCCAGGATGGCTAGTCGTAAATTGCGGAGTTATATCGAGCGAAGTACCTAATTAGCGAAATAAATACGTTCTTATTTTTATAACTAAACTTAATGCTTCCTTGTCTAAATAACTTAATGTAATGTCTTACATTATATTTTTTTCACTATTCTATAAATTCTATTCTATTCTAATATGATGCTACTAATGATTACATTAACAGTATGTACCTATACATATATGACAATACCCCCCACTTTTAAACACGAGAATTAAATTGTCTATTAAAAGTGGGTAATTCAATTAAATAAATAAAATAAAAAAATAAATGCAATAAATATTATGTGTGAGAATCGGATGGAATGTTCTAGTGAATGTTAAATACCTGTTACTCAGCGGTAATAAAGTGTTCATTTACGAGTGATATATTGCGAAATAGTGTAATTAAAAGAAAAGCGTTAAGTGTAATTCCTTTTAAGTTACTTTGTAAATTGAATGATTAATTAATCATTGACTAATAAATCGCTAATTAATTTCCGGTGTTTTCATTTACCCTCCCGAAGTCACCGCCAGGTGAAGATATATTAAACTTGTTTTTAAAAGCAGTTATCAACTGTAAAACGTACACTATTTGCCAGATAATCATTTACAAGTACGTCACCCTTTATTTACGTCAATTGCTCGGTGGTGGTTTTGTTTCTACATCCCTCATATGTTATATGTTTATGTTAATTTATATAGCGCCATTTTTGCGTAAGAGACGCTTCAAGGGCGCTTTACAGGTGCGACATCCCGAAAAAACGAGTTTTTAGGCTCTTCTTGAAGTGTTCCTGGTTCTCCATAGATCGCAGCACTGGAGGCAGCTGATTCCACATAGCTGGGCCCGCAAAGCTGAAAGCACGTTCCGCAAACTTGGTGGCTCCAGGTCTCCTTGGTACTACCAGCCTGCAGAGTGCCTCCGATTTAGCTGACCGCAGTCGTCTTCCAGTGATATTGTCTGGGATACAGAGGTCGATCAAATATTGTGGTGCTTTTCTTTGAAGACTTTTGTACACCATCAGAGAGAGTTTGAAATTTATCCGCTCTGGTAGGTGAAGCCAATGTAGCTGCTTCAGCGTTGAGGATATCCGCGAGAACTTTGATGCCTTGAATATAAGCCTAGCCGCAGCATTCATCACACAGTCGAGCTGTGAGCAAGTTATTTTTAATGTCATACCTACTTTATAGTATATAATCTAATAACATATATAATGTTTTATTCTACAAAATAAATCTATATACCACTTTGCAATATATAAACGAGAGGAGTTTATTAAACATATTTATTTAAACGTAATTACATAAAGCTTCTTCTGAGTGATTCGTGTTACCTGTTTGATGACTTTTCTCCCTCTCATTTTTCGTATTTCGTAAGGTTGGTGACCTTTTATGGAAAAATAATTAACGGCATATTATTGTTTGTGTTAATTTTATAAACATTTGTACAAGATTTTCGCCTTTGAAGAATTTGATGGAAAGCGAAGAGAGTTAATTTATTTTTTTCTTCAAATTTTTTGTGCACGTGTAATTGACAACAATTCACATTGACGGAATGTTCATTAACCCCTTTAATTAAAAGCACCCCGCCATTGAAACAAAAGAAAACACTTACGTATATCGCAATTGTTCTCGTTGGACTTTCCCCCTCCAACTAGGATCGGACGACGCATTTTATATATTATATACATAATATAAAATTTATATTTTAATTAAACTAAATTAAAATTTTTTCAAGAGAATCAGTCCTTCGCATCATCAGGTGAATTGATATCTAACTTAAATACAGAATTTTGTCAACTTATTCGAGTACGGTAGTAGGTCGCATGGAGGAGTTTTTTGATCACCAGAGGGAACATATTTAATATCGGAGACGTCTGGTGGAATGTGATGTTGTTCACAAGTGTTTTTTTTCAAAATTAAAGTCCTTTAGGATTTCGACCTCAATCCTTTATGAGGAACCGAATGGAGTAGTTTTAATTATCAATTAAGGTAAATTATAGAAGTCTCACAGAGACGAAGCTATTTATAAGGAAAACGTGTATGTAAGTTTTTATAGGATGGCCGCGGATTTACGCCTTACATAAGGTGGCTTACGTGATCACTTTACCCAATGCGACGTTCATCAATTCCACCGTAAGAACATCCAAACATCAAATTTTGAATGTTGTATCAAAGTTATTTGGAAAACATTAATAACCTCGCAGGACTATATTTCTGACTTGATTATGAGTCGAAAATGTTCAAGCTATTATGACCTAACATCAATGGTTATGGAGACATGCGACATCAAAGTTTGCATATGCAATTGTCATAACACCATTTCATCCGACTTTATGTCGTCACATATAAAAATCAGGTACATACAATTCGTTATATTTTACTCAGAAAACTGCCATCTTAGCTTTTGATTGGTGAGCCGTGACTATATATCTATATGTTCGAATCCAGAATATTTCATATATTACTTTGACATCTGCTGGTGAAATCCGTTGATTTTTTTCTCATTAACAAGTTAGTGTACACAGATGGAATTAGGTGTTAAAATACTCCGTTCCATGGTGCGTGCGCATTTAGTTGCATCCTAAAATTTCACCCTCAACGCACCTAAATAACACGAAAAAATGCGAAAAAATGAAATGCGTTGGCTCTCCGATACGCGCGCATCTCTCGCTCCATCCCTGTCCGAAAGGGTTGCTCTCCGCGGGGCGGCTCGCCCCCCCGACGCGAATAAAGGGGCACTTGTCAGCCTTCGGAGGATTTGTTCGGACCACACGGGAAGCTTGCCAAATGTTAACATACAAATTTATTGTATTATAGTGACAACAATGCAGCAAATTATTTTGTTGCTGCCAACAAACGCGGCGGCATCCCTTGCCAGGGGTTTCTTGGGAGAATAATGGTTTTGTGTTGCGGGAGCTCCGGCCCGTTGTGTTTGGTTCAATTATCGTCTGCCGAACCCCGCTACGTTAGCCATATCGAGGAGAACAATCTGTGGCGAGATTCAACTCATTCAAGTGACGAGATTTTTTTACACTCCAGTTTATAGGCCAACAATTCTATTAGATCGAGCAAGCGTATCTTATAAAGATACGTGATTAAAACATTGACTAACAAACTGCCTAGTATATTGGCAGTGGCGTGCAGCGCATACAAGCAAAAAAGCTGTGCATTAGTAAAGATTCTGAGAAACAAATATTAATTAAATAATCCTTATCTTAAGAAAAAGTTTAAAATTTAAAATTCTAGCCGTTATTTGGTCCTACGGCTAGAAGTTTTATTTCTGACGTTTCCATTTAACGTGACGTATCTGTTTTTTTCGATTTAAAATTCTAGCCGTAATTCGTCCCTATGGCTGGAAGTTTTATTTCCGACTTTTCTGCGCTTAACTTTATGTCAATTCTTCATTTATTTCGCCTACCAATTTGTTCCACAGATATAGTCAACTCGAGAAAAAAACCGTGTATTTTTAATGCTGCGAGTTTTGTGTAGTAGCGTTCTTCTTCGAAAGGTCCCATGCCAGGCGCACGTCATGCAGAAATGTTATTTTTTACAAATTCCACCCAAAACTTTCGGTGTAAATTTTATGTCTTTTCTGTGGTAAATGTAAATACGAATACGACAAATATCATTTGTCATCTGTCATATAATGATATCATAAAATGTTTGATTTATTTTTGTGAAAAGAAACGTATATCTGAAATTAGTATTGTTCCCGATTTAATTATAGGTATATAAATCGTATTCGAAATATGTTGGAATTTTTCGAATTTCGCCACTGTATATTGGTATGCGAGAAGTCGTTTGGATTATGAAACAGAAACATAAATTTTTATTTGTTTATTCACTTCATTACTGACAATCT
The DNA here is from genome assembly GCA_016648135.1 of Agrypnia vestita. Classification (NCBI taxonomy): domain Eukaryota; kingdom Metazoa; phylum Arthropoda; class Insecta; order Trichoptera; family Phryganeidae; genus Agrypnia; species Agrypnia vestita. Next base: position 142,871 of record JADDOH010024452.1, read on the forward strand.
GGACCCTGATACGGAGATCAAATGCAGAATAGAGACAGCCAGCGCATCTTTTAATAAGATGAGAAGTCCACTCTGTAATGACGACTTGAACTTGAAGCTCAGACAGAGGTTGACTAAATACTATGTATGGCCAGTTCTACTTTACAGTGTTGAGGCGTTCGAAATGTGGATACACCGTAAAATGTTAAGGATATCCTGGATTGACTTGACTAGTGATATTGAAGTTTTACGTAGAGCAAATACAAACAGACAGTTACTCAACACAGTAAAGCTCCGTAAAACTTCATAATTTGATCATATAATGAGAGACGAAAAGTACTCCATCTTTCAGCTCGTCATGAAGGGGAAGATTGAGAGTCGCAGAGGGGCATTCCTGGCTTGGAAACATCCGAGAGTGCACCGGGATAAGAAGCGTGGAAGAGCTATTCCGCACTGCCCTGGACAGGGAAACTTTCACCCAGATGATCGCCGACGTCGGGGGGACCCGACAGGGCACATAAAGAAGAAGAATTCACCTTTTGTATCTGTACATATTAATAAATTTCTTGTATAAATACATAATTATTACAGCTGACAATTTCTTTCAACAAATTACTAATAACGAGAAAAAACTCACTAAATAGTGGTTTTAAACAAAGTGTTTTCTAAATTAATCAAGGATAAATTATAGAAGTCTCATAGAGACGAAGTTATTTTTATATGAAAAAAGTGGATGGAAGTCTCTTACACGATCGTTCAAGGTCTACAACCTGTATGAGCTGGCTTAGGTAATCACTACACAATGCAACGTTCATCAATTCCATCATAAGAACACCCAAACATTATCAAATTTTTGAAAGTTCTATATATCTATATGTTCGAATCCAGAACATTTCATATATTACTTTGGTGTCTGCTAGAGAAATCCGTTGATTTTTTTCTCATTAACAAGTTAGTATACACAGATGGAATTGGTGAACGTTGCATTGTATAGAGTGATCACTTAAACCAGCTCATACGGGTTGCGAGCCCTGAGCCACCGTATAAGAGACTTACATCCACTTTTCTCGTATATTAATAGCCTCGTCTCTGTGAGACTTCTATAATTTAGCCTTAATTAATTTAGAAAACACTTAATTTAAAACCACTATTTAGTGAGTTTTTTCTCTTTATTAATAATTTGATGGAAGAAATTGTCAGCTCTAATAATAAAGTATACAAAATTTTTAATAATATGAGAATAGATATATAATTTTTTAATAATTTATATAAATTAACTTTGTTAAAACCACTTATTTATTGAAAAAATTCAACATGTTTCGAAGCCAACGGCTTCTTCGTCAGGATAACAAAAATAATATTTAAAAATCGAAGTATAGATCAAAATATTAAATAGTGACATATTTTTTTTGTTGTAATATCCAACTACATCGCGTACCCACTTACTTACAAATATTAATGGATTAGCCCTGACAAAAGATTACGAGATACCACAAAAGCCTTTAGTGTTGTAGATATTTCACACGGTAATTACATTTGCCTTAAACCTTACTTAATCCAATAAAGGAGTTCGCAACTTTTTGGACCCAGTCATTCGTTTCGTTTCTTGTTGGCCGCCGCGCAAGTGTTAACTCGGCAACTTGAAAGAATGTCCGCAACAATGGGTAATGGATATGCACACGGTTCCTACCGTTAACCTGTTAAATACCACTCATTCAGGCCCGGAACGGTCGTGGCAGTATGATGAAGACATTTAGTAACTTTAGCCGGATCGCTTGTGGAAATAGGTCACTTGAAAAATTTGTGTTTAGAGCAAGCTTTCGAGCTTTCTGCGCAGTGCAGCTTTAATATGAATTGCTGACGTCATTGGTGGCAGTGGTGTGCAGTAGCCATAAACTGTGCAGTTAACGACTATGTATAAAAAATGTACATGTTTTATATACAGATACGACGGCAAAAATGTCTAATATACTTCGAAAATGATTTATATATAATTAAATCAGGAATTAGACTAATTTCAATTAAACGTGCCTTTTCACTATGCGACAAACGAAAAAATGGTTATCGATAATTTCTTTTTTGTTACCATCAGTGATAACAATGAAGACAATGCCGTCGTAAATAAACGTATATACCTATTTATAAAAATAAATATTGCATATAAAATATTCAAAAACTTAGATTTGACGAACTTTCCATACAGTACTGTTATCGACTATATATAAAAACCTAAGATGAAAGTCAGTCTTTATTGTTACCTATATGTAAAAAAAAAAATATTTTTATATCTAATATTGATTTTATTAATAGGTAGGTACGATAGAAAAAATGTCTAATATATTTCGAAGATGATTTACATTGAATTAAACTGGGAATTGGCTTTTAACAGGGCCATCCTCCAATACTGGTAGTATTTGATCGTGCCAGATCTTTCGCGGATTCGCTATATTCTTGTTGGCTTCAACACTCGCCCCATATATTTTCTTAACCATCGTTTCCTCACTCATATGTTCTACATGACCAAACCATCTCAGCACTCCTTTCTTTATTCTATCTACCACACTACAGCCAGTATTAGATTCACTTCTAATATGTTCATTCCTTACTCAACCGACAAAGATTTTATACAAAAGCGTCTTAGTGACCGCATTTTCACCGCATTTAGTCTACTTTAATTCCTTTTTTGCCAATTCCGGGCTTCACCTCCATGCATCAGAGTTGGCACTAGATCGCCATTATATATCGCTAGTCTTGCTTCCTATGACAGACTCTTACTTGGCCATATTGTATTTAGAGCACCATTTACTTTGTTACCCGCAGTCACTCTCCTTTCGATATCGTTCTCAGCCTTGTCGTCTCTACCTACTAAAGATAGGTACTTCCCAAATACACAAACTCGTTCTAAGCATTCGTTGTTTACAATTACATCACACTTAGTCACTCTTTCGTCTCTCTCGAATACCATCACTTTCGATTTGCTGACATTCATCAGAAGTTCACTCTGCATGCATACATCGGATATCCTGGATACCAGGTACTGCAGATCAGCTTCACATTTAGCCACTAATACTAATCAAAAAAGAGAGTTTTACATGGTGATGTGAGTGTATAGCTTATTTAATGCAAGCGATCGTTGGGGTTTAAGAAAAAGCACCCTTCGTTTTTTGTTCGATTGACACGTGTAACGTGTATTCTATGATCGCTATTAGTAATGTGACAGTTATATTAATACCTTTTTAGTAATTTTTTAAAATTTTAAATTTTTTATGATATATTCACTAACTAAGCTGACCTTAGCACTTGAAAATAATTAAAAAAGGGTCGCTCAGGTATTTTGGGCATGTTGAGTAAATGAATGAGGGCAGATTGGTAAGAAAGGTGCATGTAAAGATATATGCAAGTGCTGATGACGTCAGAATGACAGGGTGACCGCGAAAGACGTGGTACGACCGGATTAACCAGATGCTGGAAGATGGTTCTGTCAGGAGCCTCAAAACCGTCGAGTTTGCATGCGATGATGTGGGAATGTGGATGAGGCGAGAGTTTTGAGTCAGAAAACGAAAAGTGTTTTTCTCCATTTTCTCCATTTTCTCTGCCTAACCCCGGAGAAAAGGCGTGATGGTAAGTAAGTACTTTTTATTCTTCGTCGCATTAAATCTTGTAATAAATTCGAATAGATTTAATAATATATAACCTTTCTAATATTAAAAACCGCCTGATGTCAAATAGACTGATGTCATGATGTGCGATGAAAAACGCGTCAACTACGACCCGTAAAAGATGGCGAAACTTGGAGAATACGATACAACGAGGAGTTGTATAGCATTTTCAAGGCTCTCAAGCTCTCTGTATATACTCGACTAAGTAGGCTGGGATGGGCATGTTCAGAGAATGCCGTCGTCGCGGATGTCCAGGAGGATCCTTGAGGAACATCCGGGCCGAAGAAGAAGAGCCGGCAGACCTAGGCTGCGATGGAAAGATGAGGTCTGAAGACGCGAATCAAATACTGCGGGTGATAGACTGGAAGACCGCAGCGGTAGACAGGAGGAGTTGGAGGCGAGGACAAATGAAGGCCAAGGCTCGATACGAGATGAAAAGAGTAGTTGTAGTAAGAAAGTGAGTTGTCATCCGTAATACGTCTCTCTGCAAAATTTCAGAGCGTTTGTCGGTCAGGAAGTGGGTCATGGCTTACAGACAAATGAAGCTAAAATAAAAGTATTAATATTATTAATATTTAAAGCATTGACTTTGTGGTTAGACATTATAACAGATTGTTAGTTAACTTTGTAAAAACCACTACCAGATTTTAGGTTTACCGGTTTCGAGACGTACCCGTCTCTTCGTTAGGACCAACACCACACCACTACATTCACAACACTACACACCTCAACCATAGTATTGTTACACTTCCACCAATAATTGATCACATGCGTGTTAGTCTTGTCCGTGACGTCTCGAAACCGGTAGACCTAAAATCTGGTAGTGGTTTTTACAAAGTTAACTAACAATCTGTTAAAATAAAAGTGTTTAAAAAACGCTTTGTTTAATAAATACAAACCATGTGAAAGCGTTGATTTAAATTTGTCGGCAAATATAATACCGCAAAACATCAAATGCTGAATAAAGGAATAACAAAATACCATATGCGGGTAACTTTAATCCGGGTGCGATTTCATATTTCTTTCTTATCTTCCATTTGAAAGGAGGCATTATACAAATCCCGATATTGATTTGCAATTGTATGGAGTCCTCCCCGTGTTACCCATTGTCGCTTGAGTTGTGTTGATTATATTGTTACACACTCCCCGGTGAAAAGAAATGGACCGATATATTTATATTATAGGTTTCCTGGGCTTGTAACCTATACGTAAGTGAAAAATAGTTGTTGTTGTAACTGATTCTTCATATTTGACAAGCGAATAATTGGGTACAAATCTCACACAGTAGCTTTAAGATGTGTGGTCCCGGGTGCGTTTTTAATGAACTTCATATTTTTTCTTTGTTAAACGAAAATTTATATACAAACATATTATATTGAAGAAGTTTTCTTTAATAGGTATAATAAAAAAGAAAGAAAGAAGTTCTTTAATATAATACTTATATGTGTTGCAGATTTAATTCTGGCATTCTCTAGCGACAGATACACAAAGTAATTTGTGACAATCGCATTAAAAAAAGTGGACTGCTAAAAATGTATAATATATGTGGGATATAAAAGCAAAGGCAGCAATTTTCAAAAAATTTAAAAATGTTTTGAATGCTATCATCGAGGATTACTAATTTAAAATGTAATGAATTCTAAATTTCATGTATCTATCCCTTTCATAGTCATGTTTCCTATAAATTTACAGGCTATGTTTCCTATAAAATCTCGTATTCGATGCATTATAAATTAGTAATCCTCGATGACTGCGTTCGATTTTTTTTTGGATATTGCTGCCTTTGCTTTTATACCCCACATATGTGTTAATCAATTAGTAAAAAAATACTTGCATATAAGGTCGATAAATTAACGGCAATGTACGAGGCCGCTATAGTTTAACTGGTAAAGTGCTTTTCCCCGATAAATTGGAACGCCGTGGTTCGAATCCTGCTAGCAGCCAAATATTTTTTTTTTTGATTTGATTTTTCTATATGTATTTTCTAATTGACTAATAAAATTGGTTTTATAAAATTTATACTTTTCATGCAAAGTATACTGAACCAATAGATATACAAGTATTTTTTTATGCAAAGTATACTGAGCCAATTATTAAAGACATTATTTACATACTAAATTGCCGTAACAATACATTATCTTTATTCTCACAAAAAAAAAAACAACAAAAAATGTAGCGCTTCTTTGAAACAATCGTTTTTTTAGATACTTAGATTGTTGTAGCACATTAGCGAGATCTTATCGATTAATAAATAATTCGCTCAATTAACTAACAACTAATAATTGACCAACAATCGAGAAACAATTAAAATCGAAATCGTCAAAAGTGATGCCAAGTAGCGTCTTTTGATCAATGTATTAAAATCGCCCTGGGAGAGTAAACTTTAGTTAGAAATTGGGCGATTTTTTAAAAGGAGGTTATTTTTTATTATTATTGGCGATATTTCATTATTTATTATTATAGATATTTTATTTCTTAATAAGTAGGTAAATGATCTTCTTTTCTGTCTCGAACAAACATGTACCGGGGAAAGTTGCATCTCAGTCTCGGAGAAGGAGCTAGACGGAAATAGAAATGACGCGGCTATTTTTTTCATTCCTATTTTTCCAATAATATTACTTAAACGTGTACCTTAATAAATGCCAAAGAAAAAATAAAACAATTTGTCACCTTATTAATTTTGATTTATTAATTTTTTTTTGTATATATCTACCGGTTGTGAAACCGCTACATATTCGTCAGGACGGACGCATATGGTAGACGTAAATTTACTCCAAGTGGTTTATACTAAGTTTTTAATTAATTATATAATGATTTTTTTTTATATAATAACGCTATGAACATCAAAAATAATTAACCACCTCTTTGTTAAAATCACCTAACTTCTATCTAAATTCCTGGCTCAATGCATCCTCTTAGGATAAATTAATCTTCTTCTTCCCCTTCTTGTGGCCTATCCGTTTAATGGACGTTGGCTACCATGACTCTATTTACTGCGACCGGAACAGCTCTTCAGTAGACTGGACAAACAATTGCCTTAGGTTTTTCAGGTATGATATTCTCCTTCTTCCAGGGCTCTAACTTCCGGTAATATTTCCCTGCATTATGAGGCAAGATATCATAATTTTCTGGATGTTAAAATATTAAATTATCTTATTTCTATTGTTTTAATTATTTATTTGCCTTTATTCTACCGAACCATAACATCTTCATCAGTAACTCTGTCCATCCAGCTGATTTAAGGCCGATCTTATAAACGTCCGTTAGTTAAATTTCAGACCAAATAAACTAAAATTTGATACAAACGTCACTTTTTTCGTCTTATAACAATCCGTTAGCCAAATTTTAGTAAAATTTTACCGACGGCCGATATCGACAGTCGAACCACTAGTTTACCGTCCATTAGTTGAAATTGACAGATGTATGACAGATATTCTTTTTTAAGGTTAAGTCCGCTGTCAATTTGCGTTTAATGCTGTTTTTTTAACATGTACCTACATATATACCGTGCTGACTGCTGCTACATTTTCAAGGAAAAATGTTTTCAGATAGTGATGTCGAGCTATTATTGTATTTAAGTTCGTCGGATAAAGAACTTAATGAAAAAGTGTTCAATATACTAGTGGATTATTTTAATATTTTAGATGACGAAGATTTTATCTACCGCTTTTGCTTGTCGAAAAGGTCTGCTTAAGAGCTTCTAGAAAATATTGGGGAAAAAGTAAAAAGGCGCAACCCTAGGAATCTGTCATTATCATCAACTACAAAAGTGCTTGTTGCCTTGAGATTCTCTGCTCTTGGATTAATACTATTAGTTGCTGCAGACTTAGTTGGGGTTTTAAAGGCTACTACAGTTTCCGGCAAACTTTTTGAAATTTTTTGGCGTAGTGGGTGAATGCGCAGAAGACAAAATTTGGATCTCTTTGGTGGAATGGTACATACGCAAACTTCCCCCCACTACGCCGTAAAATTTCAAGATGTTTGCTGGCTACTGTGGAAAGTATCCCAAAAATCCGTTGCGAGCGAGAAATTTTAGGTTATATTTATAAAAGTTGTGTTACGTTTCCATAGAAAAGATATATAATTCGCCTCTGACAGTTCTAAAATTATAGACATGAGCATTACGATATTGTGATACTTACGGACGGTCAAAAAAGTTTTATAAGACGAGCGTCGGTAAAATTTACGAACGAATGGCAATCCGTTCGTTAATTGTCGATTTACTAACGGACATTATTGGTCTTTCGTTTATAAGACCGGCCCTTATAAGTAGATCCATCTCGAATGCTTCAAGTCGCCCTGTCAAGACGTTCGGTAAGCGTCCATTCTTCAATTTTATAAAACAATATGGAGAACACGTAACATGTGAATATATGTATATGAATTAATACATTTATTTTTAAATATCATATGACCGATTTTTGCATTTACTGTAGTTATGTACCTACATCGAATTAAACAGTCAAATGTACAAGGCAAAAAATATGGGTAATTTCCATAGTTCTTACATATTTGGTGTAATCGATATTTAAATACAATCATTATATAATAACTGTTAATTTATAATAAAAATATTGTATTACGAGGGTGCCCGAAAGAGTCCATTAGGGTTCAAGAAAAAAATTGAACAAACTATACGTCACGGTCCCTTCCCCCCCCACAGCGCGCGGATCAAATTACTTAAGAAAACATAATACAATGTCAATAGCTCCTCCAAATCATATGCCCTACTTAATAAAACAATCGTCGCGTAGTGGAGGCAAACAAAAAGGTCCCTATCATCTCACCCCCGGGCAATTTGTCGGCGGGGACGGGGCATTAATGTGCGCTTAAATATGTAAACAGAGCATCTGGGAGCAACTTCGCGTAAGGGTGCGAGTGTCGAGCGCAGGACCGCAGCGGTCTCATAAACACCCTAAAAAATATTGTAATGTACAAAAAATGAATTAACATATTTCATTCAAGTAATACTATAAAAAAATCCTTATTTCCGTCCGCCTACGTAGAAAAACGTATACTGACAGCTGTTAGTGTCGAATTTTATCACATGAAATTGCGCACATACCTATCGTATCAAAGTCAATTATTTCTCTTTTAGATTTTTTAGATATTCTAAATAAATCATAGTAAAAAAGGAATATGATAATCAACATGTCCAGGAAACTATTTACAACTATGAAAGGAAGGAAAACTACATACTTCGGACAAATTTTCTGGAATAAGAAATAATTACGTTCTTTTAACTATTTATGTGGGTGAATGTGGCAGCGAAGGTGTAGGTAGAAAGATACTATTTTGATTACGTAACCTCAAAAAGAGAATGAATATTAGAAATACCAATGATCTTATAACATCTTGCATAGTTTAAATTAGCAAACCGGCAAATAGTCGCCAACTTTCGGTAGGAGACCACAAACAAATGATTTCCCTTGATAGTTTATTTATATTTTTACATCCTTTCTTTTAACTCGTGGCGTCTGCTTGTCTGACGAAAAAACTTTGGATCGATTTTTAACCCTTTTCCCGTGATCCAAACGAACTGAAACTTTGCAATTAGACTCGTGGAGACAATCAAGAAGATCTGTCAAATTTTCGTTAAAAAATAATAATAATTATAGTATAATTTTGGATTTTTAAAATTTTTAATGGTTTTTTTCATACAAATCAGTAAGTTGTATGGAGATTCCGACGCATGTGGTAGACACGAAACCCGAAAATGAGAAAGGGAGTATGGTAAAAACTTCAACAAAATTAAAGCGTGCACCCACCTCGAAAATTAGTTGCGTACTGACCCGCGCTGTCAGACAATCGCGGCGAGGTTAACTGCTCATAGGTAGGTACACTCTTAGTCCGGTCAAATCAGATGACAAAAAGCCAAACCCAGGAAAAATTCTCGGGAACCTGAATTTTGGCATGGACCTTGATATAATTGTTCTACATTAAATGTCGAAAGTTCCCATAGACACAAATGTCACAAAATCTGTTACTCTAACACTCATTAATCACATTAACACACATTAACACATTAACACACAATTAACACAAATTAGAAATTATTCAAATGTACAATGATTCACTATTTTCTAATAAAAAACTTATGGTGTACCAGTAAAAATACCAGTTTCATTAAAAAACTTTATAAATGTTCCATTTTTGCCTTCGTTCTCATGTAAAACACAGTATTTTTAACTTTTCTATGGGCTGTGCGATTATTATTAATATATTATCTGAAGTGTTATTTTGTTATACAAATAATATATTATATACGAGTATATTATAATAATATTCCAGTGGAAACTTTTCCAGTTAACTTTAAATTCTTTTGAGTTTTGATATATTTTAATAAAGTTTTGATCCGTAAAATTACTGCTTACGCTGTTATATATGGCAGATACTTATTTGTTAAATGTCTGATTCGGCCCTGTCAGACCAAGTACTTAGTATCTAGTAACTCAATTACAGTCCTCGCGGCTGATAGTGGTTACGGGGAGGGCTTTTAGGGTCGTATCGTTCGTTTTAATAGGGCTTTTTATCTCCGTTACGATACGTGACAAAAGTGAAAAGCTTTACTTAAAATTAATTTAATCTTAAATGGCTAACTTCCGTACAGATAAATAATAGAATATGAATAATAAAATATGAATATGATTGGGAGAAATTTCAAGTCTAATTGCAATATCTTCTGTCTGAGAAATATGCGAACAATAATATAAAACTATTTTATTTACAATAAAAAAGAGCATTTTATTATAAATATTAAATAAATAAATTCATATATATTAGGAAACGCATTATTATTGTGAAGTTGCAAATTCAGAACAAAGTTCTGTGAATTATTAATCAGATTTTTATTAATCAATTAGAAGACATACAGAAAAAACAAATAAAGAAAAAATATTTTAGCTGCTACTGGGATTCAAACCAACGGACCTCCATTATATCCGGGGATAGCGCGTTATCCAATTTCACCACGGCAGTTTGGTAAGTTAACGAAAATTTTACGGATAGAATGGAGGTCCTTGGTTCGAATCCCGGTAGCAGCTAAAATATTTTTTCGTTAATTCGACTTTTCTGTATCTCTTTTCTAATTGATTAATAAAAATTTGTTTACATAAATTCTTTTAACATAAAATATTAATCAGGTTAAGTTTAAAAAATCATAACTATTACATATTCAAACATAATATTATAATATGAATATTTCTTAGAATACATGCTTAAGTTTTTGAAATTTGATAAATATCTTTTGCTGAAACAGAGTATTGAAACGATTTGTGAAGCTAGAAAGTAAAATTCGAATCACTGAGATTTTGTTATCAAGTATAGATGCACCTGACGTTTTTCGCCAGTCAATTGGTATTTTGTCAATATTTCGATTTTCAGCCGATGAAAATTAATGAGAACATTTAGTTTTAATAATTTCTTAATGTGTAAAAATAATAAATCAAAGTATCATTAATTGCACACAAATAAAAAAGGAGAAAATATTTAAAGAAACTTATAATGACTAACAGTGTTATTTTATTATCTAACCGCGATTCTGTTTAAACCACTTCTCGTGATATGATTATTTAAAGATGACATGGATCATAGCCAATTTTTTTTCATGCTATTTTCGACAGATGGCAGATATTGAAGTACTTGCCAGTAGGAAAATATTACTGAACCAAAAACGCACTGTGTTTTCTTTTGCGGCACCGTTGCCACACACATCATTAATCCTTCGAGCCGTTTCTGCAGCATTGGCGCCACGTAAATACTCGTAAATAACGCGATATTTCAAGTTTTTCATTTTGTAAACTGAGTGACGCAAAGAAAAAAACAATTGAGGAAAAAACAAATGAATTATAATTTTCAAAACACAAATACATGAGTAAATAGCTGTATAAATTTGGATTTGGAATTCCTAACCAAAGAGAAGATATTTGAGATCAAATTTGCCAGTACGGCAAAACGCCAATTTCGTATGTAAGGACCTAATAACAGTGATTTCTTATTAAAGTGCTCTTCTTGAAATTGCTATTGGATTAACTTCATTTAAAGGATACTAAATAAAAAAATTAAATTCGATATTCGTAAAAAGATCTTCAAATCATAATATGTAGATTTGATAGGAAGATACGCTACTTTGGTCTTCTTTCTTATTGGCAATAAAGACGATGTTATAGTAGGTACTTGGTTCATTTAATTGACGTAATACTAACAGGAAATAAATTACATTTCCTGTTATTGTCAGAACCGACAGATGTACAGTTACCGAATACGCCGAAAGCTTCCAGTTAATGTAACAAGAGTGTGTTGTCTTCTTCGTGCGCACGCTAATAAACAAAAATAAACACGATAATGTTGATGAACTGATTCGGAATCGTGTTTTCATTCAAAATATAATGCAATCGGCGGTTTTCGCACCCCTGTTATTGGAGAGGGCAGAGCTTTTAGGGCGGTATCGTCTGTCCAACCCTCCCCTGCTTCCCGACGCCTATTTGTCCGTTAATTAATGAGACACCAGAGTGGGGTTTAAATGGCGGATGATATCCGGATTGCCCGCCCCGCACCCCGCGCGGGTGGGGGAGGGTTCATTTACATCTGCTAATAGATTAGTTGACTCGTATTGCGATCACTGTCACACCACCGTACAATTTGTTAAAAAGATTTCATGCCCATGGATAGAATCTGTATTTATAAGTTTCTGCTTCTTATATATAAGCTGAATGTTGATAGAATCACTGATCGATTGAAAAAGCTTCTGGATTGTGTTTTAGGATTCATTAAAAAATCTAAAATATACATTCAATATTAATTTTAAATTAATACAAGATAATATATAGGAGTACGAAAGCTAGTAGCAGAAACTTGGTGGGTAGATTCCTACCTTTGTTATTAGTCAAAAATGTTCAAGCAACCGTGACCTAATATCAATAGTTATGGAGATATGCAATATCATAGTTTGCATTTTTTTCATGATATATGATAAAATCTTGTAAAAAAATTTTTTTTTCAATTTTTGCAAGGTTTTTATCATTTTATTCGACTTGTATTAAAGCGAATGAATAGTTCATAATCGACATAAGTTACAGTAATGAGAGTTCAAATTTTTGCAAAAAATAAGTCAGAAATATAAAAAAATGCAAATTGATAGGTATTGCTTATCTCCGTAACTATTGATATTAGGTCATGATTGCTTGGACATTTTAGACTCATAACATAGTCAGGAATCTACCGGCCAAGTTTCTGCTGCTAGCTCTGGTACACCATGTATATTATAGATGTCTCATAGAGACGAATCTATTTTTTTATGGGAAAGTAGGTATGAAAGTCTTTTATTTTTTTGGGCTTTCCTAAGGCTTTTGACCTATCGTACGGCTGAATAAATAAGTAAATATAAAATATTAAAGCGCTAATACCCAAGGGAGTGGATTCATGGTGATTTCAATGTGAAGGGTTGATAAAAGATAAATCAGTGATTAGTAAATATAATAAATACCTATTAGGTTTTTATTATATTTACAAAGTTAGTTTTCACTAAAAATATATTTTTTAGTAAAATTTAGTCAAACTATCTACATTAAAAAATGGCTAATCTTTTTGTTTGTAAAGCGTACGTACCTATATGGTAAAATAGCACGCTATTGAGTATCGTATGACGGATATTTTAATATTGAGGGCTAAATACAAAAAATTAAGAAACAAAGATCGTTAGCCAAATATATAAATATATAAAAGTTTGCGATTTTTTTTCAATATTTTGTACTTATTTTTTGTAAAAAGTTGAAAGATATCATCACAGTAACTTATTTCGATTATGAAAAATTCATTCGATTTAATATAAGTCGAATAAAATGATAAAAAACTTGTATTAATGAAAAAAGTTTTTTTTGCAAGGTTTTTATCATTTTATTTAAGTTGTATTGAAGCAAATGAACATTTCATGATACTACCCTACTATAATGATAACTTTTTGCAAAAAATGAGTCAGAAATATTGAAAAAAAAACGTAAACTTTCATATTGCACATCTCCATAACTATTGATATTAGGTCATGGTTACTTGAACATTTTTTTTATTTTTTAGTTTCATTTATTGGTTTTCTTACAGCCATATAATTAATCAATCTTGAAAAAAAACAATAATTGATGTACAGAGTTTTGGGCCAATTACAAGAAAACACATATATACAATCGATAAAAAATAAGAAAAAACATGTCCAATAGTGAGTTTGTGTGAGTGTGTGTATTTGTGTGTTTATTTATTTATTTATTTTGATTTGGGAAAATTTTGAAGTAAAACAATCTTAAAAATTTTCCACTGAATTTAAAAATTTACTTTAACATACATTAATAGCGAATGGAGAGGGTGGAGGGGAATGTGGGACGGGAGTAGAAGGGAAGATATAATGTACAAATTAGTTTGGGTGCGGTAGTGTAGATATTGTTTGTTTTATGTTTCTTATTGTTGCGTTGAAAATGTCAATGTGGTGATAGTTTGTGTTAAATGAATTTGTGGATCTGTACATAAAGGAGTTTTGTTTTGAGTTGGTCTTACAAAAGGGGAGATGAAAAGTAGGTGAATGTCTGTTATTGCGAGTTGGGATGTGGTAAGATATTCGTTGAAGAAGTTCCGGACTATCAACTAGATTGTGTGTTATTTTGAATAGCATCACCGCGTCAGCTTTTAAACATTTTAGACATGCTAGACATTTTAGACTAGAACACAGGTAGGAATCTACCAGCCAAGATTCTGGTACACCCTGTATTTGCAATAATCTTCCACTCGCTTTCATTATTATATTTCATAATCATACATAAAGACAAATTTTCATTTGTAAATAGTTTAGTTAGTACCTATATATCTACTATAAAAATCCAATAATTCAGTAACATTTAATAATGAAAATGTGTTAAAATTTTTATGCGTCATATTTTTCCAGTTATTAAAGGAAGTAAAGAATAAAGATAAATTAAGTCAGAGCAATCAGCTTAGATTAACTGGATATTGTCATCACAACAGCGACAGGATGAATTATCTGAAAGTGGTGTCTCTTTTTTTTTATTAATAATTTAAAATTTATTTTTGATAATTTTGAAACGCGTCAGTAAACATGTTCACGTCAAATATTTCGTTTTGTGTACTATGTTTACGAAATTAAACAAAAAACACTTCCAGAAAAATGAGCAGAAAGTCTCTTAAGGTGTCGCCTAAGCGGTATGGACACGTGATGAGAAGAGACGATGCACACGTGGTCCATAAAGCGCTCGTGCTTTCGGAAATAAAAAAAGGAAGAGGACGCTCCCGTTGATACGGTGGACCAGCATGACGAAACTAACACAAAAACAACCCGATCTGACGATCCACCTTAAATAGACCATCTTGGCGCAGAATGATTAGGAGAGCTATCTAAAATGGGATGATGCAGAGATAAAGAATAAATTTTTAAAATTGAACAAGTGTAAAAACATATTCTCTTTTGTTTAACAGATAGAAAACAGATCAGGTAGGACAAGTTAGGGTTTAAGTCTAGATATAGGTATACCGTATTTAATAAGAACATGGAGTAAACATCCAAACATAGCAATATTGGGATCTTAAGATTATTATTCCAAAACTTAACAGGCGAGAATAAAAAAAAAAGGATAAGCAAATATTCGTCAGACGTTAAAATATATATATGCGAGTCCAACGCAACAATGACAATTTTGCCATAATTTTACATCAGGACGCTGTGGGAGAAGAAATTAATAAGTGCATATTTATTTTATTTATTAATTAACGCCCTACAGGGCTTTTGCAACAGATAGGTGAAGTGTACATTAACAGAATATATAGTTTAAAGAAAAATAATAATAACATGTACCTAAACATAATAATGACATAAAGAGGAAAGAAAATACTTAAAATACAGACACAAATATATAGAGATAAATATAATATAAATTAAAAAGCAAGTATATAAAAAGCAGAAACATGAGAAAAACATAATATAATTTAAATTTAAAAACAAAAAAAGTAATAATGTAGATTGAAAAGATATAGCACAAGCTTTGAAAGTCATATTATAATAAAAAATATACATAGGGACAAATACAAATCAATTATTTAAGTCCAATTCTACAAATACTAGTAATCTTTCAACACACCTTTTAATATATGTTTGAATAATACACAATAATAATCTTTTTTTATAAGCTTTAAATACAGCATTAGAACTTATTTCACGTAAGTTAAGTCGAAAAATTAGAATTGTGAGGTTTTTTTTGCGTTAGGTAGGTACTTAAAGGTATATAATTTGAGAGAGATGTGTGAAAATATACAAATTTCCTTATTTGAGTACGACAAACACCGAACACCGACGTATACCTACAAACTACATCTCGTTTATTTTTTATTTTTATTCTCGTCTATTAAGTGTTGAGATAACAATCTAAAGATCACAATATTGCTATTTTCGGAATACGACCGGTATTATACTTAGCGTCATTGAGTTACCGAGCGATAAACTGCGACTTGTGAGCGGCAATGGTTTGTACAATACATTTTACACATGTATTTTATTTGACATTTTCATTTTGTGCAATCAAGTCAATCTTACGATTATTTATTTCCAAAACTCAAGTTTATCTCATTTAAATGATGTTTAACATTTGCGTTTAGCTGCTGTTTTTATAATATACAAAATTAATCGAATGAGAACGGTTAGTCGATACAGGCTTGTGAGAAATCCTCAATCGTATTACGTTTAATTTTCAAAACAAAGTTAATTTAGATGGTAATTTCAATAGGCGAGTAAAGCTCAGGTGACAATAGTTGAACCCCAGTACACGATTTTTGTATTTGCTCTCGATTTGCTAAATTTAACGTAAACTTATTAAATCATTTTGCAAAACCCATAGCTAAACAGGCTTTTAATCAATTTTATTATGATAGATCCATTTACTCTTGAAGCATTTCCTTAAAAAAATATGAACAAATTGTTATAACATCAAAAAAATTATAACCCCGAAACACTATTTTAGTTTTCATGCAATAGAGTTATCTTTGGTACACTTAATCTCTATATTTTCTAATAAAGACCATATATTTTATTTACAAATTGATTGTAAAAAGTTTGAAAAAGAAGTGGTGCTATTCAGACATTAATATTTTTCGACAAGTCGTTAAATATATCGTTTTAAAAAAGACAAAAATTAAACGTTCCGTTTCCTATATTACAGTATCCATAAAACCAATAAAACATCGATTATTTTAATTAAATTTTACAGGCGTACTAAGAAAATTCACTGTCATTAATATAAAAATATTCAAAAAATTATACCTCATACTCAAGAATTCTAATTAATCGAATCGTATAGTGTATTAAAAGATCATTTTTCTTTCAAATCAGACTTCGGTTGGACTCGGGCGCACTCGGCTCCGCTCGGGCCCGGCGGAGGCGCCAATCTAAGGCGCTTATCTAACCAATTATAACAATATATTTGTTGTTTGCCTGTTTAGCTATGCAAAATGATTTAATAATTTACGTCAAATTTAGCAAATCGAGAGCAAATACGAAAATCGTGTACTGGGGCCTCTTAAATTCAAACACATCCCCGACCTTTGACAAAGTTTCAAGAACTGACGAACCTGGCGACATTTTGATTGCCAATATTCTCCAATTACTCAGATTTGAGAGCGAGATTCGACAGTACAACGCGAGCATAATACGAGTGCAAACATAACTAAACTTTTCAATAAACGCCCGAGACTTGAGACTGGAGTTGGAAGGAGTTGATGTCCCTCGGGAGGAAAGGGTTGAATTAAGAATTCCGGGAACAATACGGCGACAAGAATGCGAAGCAAGCCGCATAAATAGAGTAGTCCAGAACATTCGGGGTACGATTGTCAAGGATCCCAGCGGTACGACGGGATAGGTAGTCGTATGATTTCAAATTTCATGGGTCATAGAAAGTTCTGATGAAAATCGCGAACTGGGTCTAGTATGCGAAATTTCTTAATCGAGGCATGGCCAAGTGTGCTTTAGTAAAAATATTGATGATTTCGACATAACGGAAATAAATTGATAATTTTGAAAAAACGGAAAAAAACTAACCCATAAAAACCAAGTTTTTATTATATTCCCTTTCTCTTTTACTAGTTGAAACAGGTTTCGCGCCTACCCCACGGGTCAGGCTCGAGTCGGGCAACGCCACGAAAGGGAGTAATAAAAAATTTCGAAAAATCTAAAATTATACTACAATTATTAAATTTTTTAAACAAAAATTTCTTTCATCATTTTTATCGTCACCACGAGTCTTCCTGCAAAGTTTCAGCTCGATTGGATAACGGTAAAAGGGTTAAAAATTGATCCAAAATTTTTTCGGCAAACAAGCAGACGCTACGAAAGGGTGTAAAAATGATAATGATTATAGCAACTGATATTTCAACATGATAAACAGTGCCACGCCTAAAAAAATTTTTTTTGTAAGGATTTACAAGTGTAATTAAATTTTTTAGCAACTAATCGTTATTATCCTACTGTTTTTGTATACCTTAAAAACAGAACGTGGTATCAATCTCCCAGCCTACTTCTCTTAGTGATTGAAAATGTTTTTGAATATTTAAAAGGCTTCCTTCTCTATACCATAGTAAATTGTAAAGAAAGTTTTGATAAATTTATATACTTTGGTATCACGATTTGAAAGTTATTATTTAATATGTAAAAATGGTAGACTGATAAAAATTCACAGTAGCCTTTGCAAGATTTGAAAGCTCTAAATAATATGCCGTTCAAGACAATTAAATGGAAGTATCGAACACATACTGAATCACTAAATAATTAGATAAATCGACTGAATGTAGTGTTAAAAAATTATAAACCAATTAGAAGTAAAATTGATATATTTTTCTTAAATTGTTTTTCATAAAATTATTAATATTGTTGAATAAAATTAAATGGTGACTTCACAATACATACCTATATGTTTCTTTTCAATATACAATCAGCAATGTCTTTATTCTTTTGAAAATCTTCTCTGGATAAAGATATATTTTTTTGAATAAAATAATTGACACAAAAGAAAATGTTGTCTTTCATTTATTCACAACAATTAGGTCTTATCCAAAATTTAGTTGTTAAAAACAAATAATAAAATTATCCATTTTAAGAAAAGCGATAGAGATTCTATAATAAGTTAAAAAATGTACTAGTTTTTCGAAATACCTCTCCATGGCATCAAAATCAATTTATGCTATTCGGGAACAATAACTTGATATGCGTTTAAATTTAATAGTCATTTCTTCAATAAATAATAGCAATTTAACTTTACATTATTTATATTAATAAAAAGGAAACAATTTGTATGAAACCACTAGGTAATTATGTTTAGTATACGTTGAACCCTAATGAAGAGACCATCGGCCCGAAACATGTTGATTATTCAATAAATAGTGGTTTTGTACGAGGTGTTTTCTATTAAATTATATTTGTGCGATGACGGACGGAATCGCCACCACCGCACGCGGGTCGGGATTAGGAAATAAATATTTTCCTTCCCGATCTCCGCCGATAATGATTGATCTCCTGACACGGCCAAAGCTAACTACGTCCACAGCCGACAAATTATACAAAAAAAGCGAGGATTCAATCTCCAATTCTCCCGGCTTCGTCGAATCCGGAACAGATCGGTCTGTCTATTCCAAAAGGCCGATGTGAACTTCTACTGCGTCTACGTCGGATTCGGATACCACACGAAAAAATAATGTCGGTTCTCAAAAGAAAAGGACACCGGCACACGCGCTTTCCAACTTTCACTGGTCGGATTTTTAAAAGTTTACATTCCGGCTAGCGGTTGGCGTAGAATACGTCGGATGTTAGTCTCGACCAATCAAAATTATTTTGCGTCCGGCGGTCAAGAAACAAATATTAGTAGTCATTGTTTAAAACAACATAATTTTATGTTATATCTACATAAAGTGTGATAGATTTTATAATAGTAGGTAAGTAAGCATTGAAATACTTTCCACGTAATTTTACTACCATAAAGTGATGTTAACCGACGTAAAATGAATTAATTAATTTTCATAATTTTTAGATGAGCTCGCGAGTGGCGCTGTTCCGGCGGTCTCAACTTCCAAGACAATGCGCACAATGTCTCGAGAAGTTCCGCCGCACACATTTCCCTTATAAAGGATACCGGGCGGGGGGCGGAGATTAATTTAGTATTGTTCACGGTCTGTACCTAATTCTTAAGTGAAACATTGACGGAACAGCTGAGAGGGGCTTAGAGAGCGCTTTGATTACTTTACCTATTTGGAAATGTTATCAATTATGGAAGAAACCCGTATCGATCGGCTGCTGGCAATCGGCCGCTGTTACCCGGGTGACTTTTCGGACGGAAAATTCCATGGCCGAACGTTTATTATTGTCCAGACACGGTGGGATTTGATGAAAGTTGCAGAATATTTTAGAATGATGCTGATGTGAAATCTTTAAAAGAAAATATTTCGACGAATTTACGGACTAGTTATGAATATAATGGAGGAATTTTGGAGATGTTGCCATAATGATGTCCTCTTCTAATTCATGAAGACTTCAATGCTAGTGTGACTTGATTGTGACTGTGATTGATTTTTTGCCCAACAGAGTAAAAAAACTCTGTATTCATAATATTGTGAAATGATTGTGTCGAAGAAAATAGGAGAAGTTTACTGCAAGAATGAGGCAGAGGAGCTTGCCACATAGAAACGTATTTAGGCTTTAGTAAATGGATGTAGGTTGACGATGTAGTTAATTATAGAACATTTTTCGACGGATTCTCATCTCTCCGGTGGAGCCTGACCGCTAATAGACGCGTCCCCGGGTGGCTGATAGGGGAACACTCTGTAGATATACAGGGTAGGAGGGAAATAAAATGCTTCTCGCGGACTATCAGGTATGTAGCGTCCGATCTAGAGTGGGCGGCTACAAACAGGGTCTGTTCCCCATGTTAGGGGCGGCTGAAATAAAAGATACCAACCCGTCTGGCAAGCGCGGTATCTAATACGACAAATAGGAGAAATAATTGAGTCATATACCTAATTGTGTGATTCTGATTGGATTTTTTTGATAGAATTTAATATTTTTTAAGGACGTTCTAATAATAATAAAGGGGTAAGTATAGGTAATAATGGTCTTGTAAATGAGGAGTTTTTTTGTTTATTGATAGTTTATTGTTCCCGCCATTCATTGGATATCCAGCTGCACATGATGCAGAATTTAATCAGGAAATTTATCAAAATTTCACGATTCTGGTATTCGAGGCATGTGATAATGACGAGCGGCGATGGAGCACCCTGAACCTGAGGGAAATAAAAGTATGAGAGCCGCAAACTTCGCGAGATATTGTCATTTTATACATCCAGTATTGGAAATCAAACTCCAGACAAAGACCATAACGGGGACCTTTGCTCTACCAAGTCTGTCATGTCAGTGATGATGATAAATGATGATGGTATGTATGTCAGTGCTGATGAAGAAGTGAAACTGCTTAGCCGACACCGACATAAAAAATTTAGAATGGAGTTATTTATTAACATCTTCAAAAAAAAATCAATTCTTTTATTTCCCACATTAAAAGTATTTGATTATAATATAAGCTTATTACATTTTATGATTAAAATACATTTCCGTGTAAACATAGATACAGAAAAGTGTACTTTTAAACTTGGCATCCTTTTTCCATATACCTACTTGGCTTACATTATCTGACATTGTGTAATTCATATTTAAATGTTTCGTTATATTCTATTTCGATTTATTTAAAACAATCTACACTATAAGGCAGGTGTATCTAAGCTAGATACACCTGCCTTATTCGAATAATGAAGTTTTTTTTTCTTAAAATTTATGTTTCAAATAATTCTTGTCATACATATTTTTCTTGGTACTATCCACCCACTGAATAGGTAATTGTATGATTAAATTATTATCCTTGCATTATAATTATTATATTTTCGCTGTGAATCATGTACCTACCTACACATTTAAATTTGCTGTGTGCTTTTTCTCCAATTAAATAATTTTTTTAAATACATCTCATTTACACGCGTCGCATATCCTTTTGTCAAACCTCCGCGTCAATGATTGGGCATTATAACGTAAACAAAAAAATACAGTGTGCACACAAATTTAAACAAGACACTTCTTTTTCGTGTGCTGTCTGTCAAACATTGGCCACCAAGTTGGAGTATATATAAGAAAACATGCAAAAAATACAGATGTCTCATTTACCCTAAAACTAACTAACCATCACGCAGTTTCGCCGTAGGGGTAGGCAGAGAGGATTGAACGCCACACTCTTCTATCCTGGCACACCACTTTTGCTTCGGCCTACGGTTGTTGCGGCTTTTAACGGGGCCATCCTTAAACACTTGTTGTATCTGATCGTGCCAGGTCTTTTGCGGACGCCCTCTATTTCTGTTGCCTTCAACACTCGCCTCATATATTTTCTTAACCATCCTTTCTTTGTTCATACATTCCACATGACCAAACCATCCCAGCACTCCTTTCTTTATTCTATCTACCACACTACAGCCAGCATTGCATTCATGTCTAATTTGTTCATTCCTTACTCTATCGACCAAAGATTTTCCACACAAGCGTCTTCGTGACCGCATTTCTACCGCATTCAGTCTACTTTCATTCCTCTTTTGCCAATTCCAGGCTTCACTTCCATACATTAGGGTTGGCACTAGAACGCCATTCATTTACCCGACAACTATAAATGTACTATTTCATTGTATTGTATTGACAAATTTTCAAAAAATAAAATAGATGGCGATAGCTCAGATGTTCCAAAACATTTAAAAATAAAGTGCATAAATAACATATATACAACTTTAAAAAATTGACAGATGTGGGTTGTTGTTCTTGGGTGGAATCGATGAATGTTGCATTGTGTAAAGTGATCATTTAAGCCAGTCAAGACTGGTCTAAGCCCTGTGGACACCCATAAAGACTCCCGTATGTATATGCCATACTTCGTTTCTGTGAGACGTAATATTTATCTTAATTAATGATTATCCCTCTGTGGACAAGATCTATTATTTGTTCATTTATTAGAACTTACTAATAAATAAACTTATTGTCCGTATTAATATCCTGTATTCATAAACCCAATTAAATACTCTTGTACTGGTAGGTATAGTAACATATTTTGATCTTTAAATTGTCCAATAGATTTATATACGGACATAGCGATCCAAAAAATAGAGGGAATATTACTCCGGATCGTCTGAATGATCCTTTGTTCATTAGAATATTTTGAGTATGTTCAAATTTTTCCGAACAGTACTGTATACACACATAAAGGATTTTGCTAACAAAACTCCAAAATCAATATAGATATCTCATTAGTGACATCTGTGGTCATTTAAGGGGAATGAAAAAGCTTTGGTGCCGGCCACGCTGAGGATTGTTACAACTCATATGTGAAACGTGGCGTATAATTTAAATATATACAACTTCTAAAAATTAGTAGACATGGTATTATTCTATCATGGGTGGAAATGGCGAACGTTACATTGCGTAAAGTGATCACTTAAGCCAGCCGTACGATAGGTCGTAAGTCCTATGTACACCCAAAGACCTCTATACCTGCTTTCCCATACCATAAAAATACAGTTTCGTCTCTGTGAGATGTTTAAAATATACATTGCTTTATTTATTACGTTAAAACGATTTCATATACCATCACCACTCGGTAAATCCAAGTCGTGCACAAATTAATTTCCAAGTTTATCTCTGCTCAAATTAATACGAGAGTAGTTTTTCGTTAGGCAAAATAGCTTTACGGATAAGCCTACAATTCAGATTCCGCCTATCCGTACTAGCGAAGGGAAAAACTTCATTTCAAAATGAAGACTACAACACACACTTTCACCAGTTTGAAGACTACAAAGTGTACATCAACTTTCCAATTTTTCACGTAAAAAATACACTATTTAAAATGTGTTTCTCATACTTTCGTTAACTTTGAAGTGTATGTACTTTGTAGTGTTTGCTTTGAAATGAAGTGTACTATTAGAAGTTTATACTTTCAATAACTTTAGTGTTTGTAGTTTGTAGTGTGCACTACACATCAAAGTGTGCGAAGTGTGCACTTCAATGTAGTGTAGTACTACATTGTAGTAGTGAGTACAGAGCGGACCCATCACTAATCCGTACCCGTTGGAAATAACATGCGGGCAAAAGCTTCGCCAGCGCCGCGGCGCGTGTTGATTTTGGCGTCGATTTACCGAGAGACGCCGTCCGACAAAGCTTTTAGCGCGACAAAGCCCATCAATAGGGCCGGAACCGGAGGGCAACGCGCGGGAACAGAGTAAGCCGATTTTTTGCGATACGAAACGCCGAAACTCGACGGCATTAAGCGCTGTTCCGACTGGCGGGACATTTAGAGCGCTTTCGCATCTGGTAGTTTAGGAATTAGGTGAAACATTTGCGATGACAACGTCACGAAGACCAAAAATTTTGAAATGCATTAACAACAAGAGTTAACATTTAATAAAAAACTAAAATGAAGAGGGGAGACGTGAAAATAGCAACATAAAAATAGTAATATTCAACAATATTCTTATGGAAAAGTAGGAATTATTCAGAAATTCATCCATCACATACTTAACAACAATTCAAAATGCTTATAAATAAAAGTAAATAAATCATTTTTCATCATATTGTAATTAAATACACATAACATACTGATTACTTATATATGGAGGCGCTGCGAATTTCATAGTAGACCGTTATTATTATACCCGTTTGTTTAATCTATACCTATAAAACTCAATGTCTGTCTGTCTGTTCTCTATACAAATCTACATCGTTTGTCCGATTCGATTCAAATTTTGCATACTTATGCTTTAGGACCCGCGGGTAACATAGGCGATATTTCCCCCCTATTATTTTACCTCTTCTCTCCTCCTAATATATTTTCTAATATCTGAACCGTTCGACCAATCGGACTCAAAATTTGGAAACTTATTCTTTAGAACTCGGCGGGTAATATAGGTGACATTTCTCCCCTATTATTTTATCCCTTCCACTTTCCTTGATATATTTTCTATGCAAATCTATACCGTTCGATCGATCGGACTCTAAATTTGCAAACTTATTCTTTAGGACCCAGCGGGTAACATAGGTGACATTTCCTTCCTCCCCTTTTTTCCCTTTCCCCTCCCCTTGTTATATTTTCGATTCAAATCTATACTGTTCGAATCATACCTTTGTTTCCCCACACAAATTTATTTTCAACTTAATCCTTAACCCGTGCAACGCCGGGTACGAACAGCTAGTATCTTATATAATATACATCACATCTCCCTTTTCTAAATTGTGTAACCGATAAAACCTTAAAAAACGGTCTATATTATATTGCCATTTCCCACTGTATTTTTTACTTTACTATAATACACTCTTTTGATTTCTTGTATATACTATTACTTAATTGGTGCTTTTTGTAGCGTATGTTGAAATAAATAAATTAATTAATAAGTAATGATTTTACAAATCACATGAAAAATAATATCATATTTCTTCTGATGTGGTAAAAATTAACATGTCTATCTACTCGTATATTGACAGCTGTTTGTACAGCACTCAATCATGTGAAAATATGCGGCTATCACGTTAAACATTTAAATTATTTTGATTCTGTATTTTTAAGTTGACTTTTTGAATAATAAACGTTATAAAAATGTTTAATTCTCCAACGATTTCCAGACACAGCCATATGTACAATGTACCTACATGTGTCCAATTATATAAGAACTAGCTGTTCGTAACCGGCGTTGCACGGCGTAAGGATTAAGTTGAAAATAAATTTGTGGGGGAAAACAAAGGTTTGATTCGAATGGTATAGATTTGCATCGAAAATATATCAGGGGGAAGAGAAGGGGTAAAAAAAGAGGGAGGAAATGTCGCCTATGTTTCCCACCGAGTCTTAAAAAATAAGTTTCCAAATTTTGTTTTCGATCGGTCAAACGGTACAGATTTGCATCGAAAATAGATCAGGGGGAGGGAAGGGGTAAAAGAATATGGAGGAAATGTCGCCTTTGTTACCCGCCCTATCCTACAGAATATGTTTCCAAATTTTGAGTCCGATCGGTCGAACGGTACAGATTTGCATGGAAAATATATCATGGGGAGGGGAAGGAGTAAAAGAATAAGGGGGATATGTCACTTATGTTACCCGCCGGGTCCTAAAGCATAAGTATGAGAAATTTGAATCGAATCGAAC
Organism: Agrypnia vestita; assembly: GCA_016648135.1. Classification (NCBI taxonomy): domain Eukaryota; kingdom Metazoa; phylum Arthropoda; class Insecta; order Trichoptera; family Phryganeidae; genus Agrypnia; species Agrypnia vestita. The sequence goes on from JADDOH010024452.1 coordinate 168,753, forward strand.
AAACGATGTAGATTTTTATAGAGAACAGACAGACATTGAGTTTCATAGGTATAGATAGGTAGATAATGAAACATTCTTGTTATAGTACTTATTCTTTTTTAAAAATTTGAATAATGGAATAATGTAGTTATTTTACTTTGATCATAATAATACGTAGGTAGGTATATGGTAATAATATTTTAAACATATGGTCGTTTGACTTAGATAGCGGCATGTCTATGTAAGATTTTATAATCTTTATTCAGGTCTCACTAAACGAGTTTTTATAAGTATATTTTTTCTGATAAATGTAAATTTAAAAAAATCTGAATTTATTTTATAAGATAACATCAGTTACGATATTTCAACTCAACTGAGAAAGATTTTCTTTTGTTCAAATGGTTTATGATCAATGAATTAAAACGGAGAAGGTATTTTGTCTCAAAAGTTAGTTAGGTATGGTTGGGTCAATCTAATTTGGATTAATGGAAGAAATGATAATGCTAATTTATTGCAGTTTAAAAGTATACATATACATCTTTCGATTGTTGCGCGGTATGATCGATAATCCTGAAATTATGTGGAGCATCGGTTTGTATGCTCCCGATAATTACCTAAGACAGCGTCAGCATAAATTGTTTCACATTCTAATATACAGGACCAATCTGCCAATGGTTATGCCTGTTGGAAGAGCCACAGCTACGCTGAACAATATTACTCTGTATATTAATCTGTTCCATGTCTCTGAGAGGGTATTCCGAAGCAGGATTCTCCTACACCTTTGATGTGAATGATTTTATATATGTTTAATATTTGCTTTTGTTTATATATGTTTCTATATTTCTAGCATTTACGAATTAAATTTGTGTTTGTAATGTAAATGTTATATAAAAAAATAAATAAATTGAAATTGAAATTGATAAATTGAAATTCTCAATGAGTCAGAAAAATTCTCATCAATACGATTAGGAAAGTTGAGCGGTTGAATTAAAAACAAACGCAAAATTATAATCACATATTTTTTTTATTAACCCTTAACGTTGAAAATCACACACATTTTCTTCTTCTTCCTCATCAGCTTATGCTGAACAAATGCCTCTCTTAAAGTCCACCATTTCTCTGTATTTTCTGTCTTCCTCATTCAGTTGCTTCCTCCAGTACAGGTTCTCCATTCTATAACTTTTTATTCACAGTCATTACCTCGGTTCCCAATAGAACTGAATTCATTATACGTTTTTTTATTTTATTTTATCTCGCAAGGACCTCCGACCTTGCCGTGCTTGAATATGTCGATGAGGATCGCTGCACTACCAGATTTAAGTATAGAGGGGGTATCTGCATTTTAGATAAAATGTAGATCTGGACCCCAGATATTTGTATCTATGCCGATATAAAATTCTTGGTTTAAAATTAATTAATTTGATGGAAAATATTTATTATGGCTGTTGTAATGTAAATATTTTTATCAAAACTTAAACCTTATACCTACATACAATACCCCTTTCTCAAAATTAAAATAAATATTCTTAAAATGTGAAGCTGTGGATCTGTACTGAAATAGAAAATTGATTTAATCCAGAAAACGTAGTAAGCATAGACAATTTTATTTATTTTATAATATATAATTTTTTTTAGAAATATATATATATTTTTTTTTAATAAAAGTATCTTTTTAAGAAGTTAATAACAATGGATTTCTAAATAATTAATGAGGATAATTTTGAAATATTTGAATTAAAATGTTATTCAATTGAGAAAGAATAGTGGTTTAATTAAAATACACGTTATTGTAAAATAAATTTCGGCGAATTAAAAAAAAATTTAAAACAATGAACTTGTTTTCTGGCAATTTCTCAAAATATTAGGCAAAATTAGCGTTATCCATAGTAGAAAACACGATTTTTGATAAAAGTCGCAGAAATACCTACTGATATACATTGCCCTTTATCTTTAGTACCTACGTAAGTGTAATTATTCTACTATTCAATTATGAATATAGAGCTACCATTAGACTGATAATAATGTTCTATCATTAGATTGATAATAACTTAATTATATAATATTATTTTGTGTGTAACTTTCGTGCGTCCAGCACATTCGGATAATTATCTATGCGGACAAATGCTGTAGTAGGTAATTATCAGGCAGTAGATGGAACCTTAGAGTATATACTCTAAGGATGGAACAGTGATATAACGCCACAAAAAATCTTGACAACACTTGTCTCCGACACAGTATCACCACAGACTATATTAAGACAAACACCCTGCTTTCGCCATGGTACTGCAAGCCAGCACTTAACCTAACACAAACTTGGACACACGCTGACATCGGTATGGTATTGCAAGCCAATAATTGATGATGGACATCGCAGTGGGAAAGGAAACGTCGGCCAGAGAGGTCAAATATACATGGCAGAATATCCCAGAAAACTACACACAAGATTCTGAACGGCCATGAAAATCTGAGAAAGTTTATAATTATATTGTCTTGTAATACAACATTTCTTCGAAACCGGCAAGGGATTCCGTATACAAAATATTACATATTTTTACTAATACGTGTGCGCCGTAGTCTAAATCACGCTTTATGAGAGTTGGGCCTCGGAATATGGCATTAATAAATATAATCAGTGTGTGGAAGTAACGGGTAATGTTTGCACAAGCCGTGCGCGGCTGCAGTTCGTTTTGCATAACAAATTCAGAACCAGCCCGGTTCAGCAACCGCTTCCCACAAGCGAATCAAAGCTTATGTCGAAGTTTGCAATACGATGGTATATTTAAACCCTCGCTTCAAATGCTCTGGTGGCAAGCTTGCGCCAAACGAGGTCACGGGTTCGATTCTAATGAAAAATTGTTCTACTTCGGGCGCGTTGAGAGTTAAATTTTAGGATGCAACGAAATGCGTGCGCATAAGCAACAGAATATTTTCACACCGTAAAGTTACGACTCACCGATCAACAGCTGAGATGGCGGTTTTCCGAATGATATTTAACCAATAGCAATTTTCATAAGTGACGACATAAGTCGTTATGAAAATTGCATATTATCCGGGCGCTGTTATTAACAAAATGCTGTTACGAAAATTGAACACGTTCCGGGCGCTATTATTGTATTGAGTTTCTATTTTATGATGTTTTTTCATAATATAATTGTGATCAAATTCATAGTGCGTTAGTATGGTGATTGAATTATGTGCTTACTTTTTCATTTTCTCTTTTTTATACAAACGAGATTTTTATCCGTTGATGGAAAACTGTCGTTGATAGAAATTTCAGCTTATGTTGTATACCTTGAGTTGGAACGTAGTTCCACAGAATGCGCATGTACATTCCAAATATATTCCAGCTATGATCCAACGCAAGGTAAATAGCTTAGTTTGAAAATAGTAAGAATATTGATGTGACACGTATTCCGTGTTCACATCTCTATTTTTTTTTTTTAAATAAAAATAACACGAAACGTGGCTTTTTAAGTATGGCAAAGAAATACATATAACTTCTGCGTACACGCTCCTAATTTTTTTAGTTTAGTGAGAAATATTAAGCGTGATATTGAATATTTAATGCCAAAAAGGAAGTGTATGACATTTTATGTCATACACTTCCTTTTTGATGTATGAATGTGTAATGGAATATGAAACATGTATGAATGTGTAATAGAATACAGCAGCACTCATCTACAGAGAAAAATTATTAAAATACTCCGGTGTATGTACCTACACGTAATTCCGAAATTTATGTTATTTATATGTTTAAATAAATAATTATATCAAAACACAAAGTTAACGCCATAAATAATACAAATATATCATTTAATTTTAATAATATTTTTTTTTAATAATTTTAAATAATAATAAGTAATAATTTTTACGAGTTTTAAATTAGATGTTATTCGTATTATTCTATATATCTAAGGAAAAATCATTTTCAAACGCATGCTTTGGATATTTCCAATTATGTGTAAAAGGCTTATGTACCAGAGTGTACCCAAAGTTACATATGATATCAATAATTCAGATTTCACATGGATTTTTTTGTACATAATATATTACAAAATCTATCTTTAAAAAATCCGAAGAAAAACCATTGATATAAAATGATTAATAAATTACTAAAGCACTGTGTGCAAAAACAACTGTTTAATTTAAATGCTTATTATTAACAAGAGTTCGTTAAATCTGGAATTGATAAAAAAAGAACGAAAGTAGACAGAATGCGGTCGTTTAGACACACGTGTGATAATTTGTACACAGTAAAGTGAAGAATTAATGAATTAGCTTTTAAAATAGAGCTATCTGAATAGCAGTTGATAGAACAATGAAGGTGTCGCTGAGCTGGATTGGTTTTGTATTATAAAGAGAACATAGGATCGAGGAGAGAATGTATTTAAAGTGAATGTTGTAGGCAACAGGGATAGATACATAGATGGGATGTTGAAGGCCATGTTAAAAGCTTCAACAACCGAAGAGCTTGCATGAGAAGATGTATGAAAGTGCAAGGGTAGGGAATGGCGGAAACGATAGTAAATTAGTTAGTAAATATTATTGATTAATATGGCAGTTAGATACTTTGTGGTGCAACATCATTATTTTAATTAATACTAAATTGAACTTTGTGATTCACCCACGTTGACTTATATTCATCACTGTCACATCATTTTCGAGAGCTGCATCGTCATTAGGTGAAATTATGTGTAATTAATAATTATTATCAGGTGTAAACTAGTTGTGAAGATGAGAGATGCTCCTCTCGAAACTGTAGTAGTGATAAATATGACTCAACGTATGCGTATTCTTCTTCTTCTTTGACTGGCTAGAGGCCTTTTAGGCCTGTTTGTGTAGAGATTGCTGCCTCTTGTGATGTAGACATCCAGCTGTCTTTGCATCTAGTTTCCCATGCAGGGCAATGTGAGTTAGTCTTTGGCAATCCATTCCTTCCACAGCGTGTTTATTACAAAGTTTAATTTAGTGTAAATAAAAAAGTAAATAATAATTTAACCTATCATAAGACGCAGGTCTTTGAAAAAAATATTTAATAATATATTTAATATTTATGTTTTTGTATTTTGTACAACCGTGGAACATTTGATATCAAAGTTGAACAACCCTCGATGTGGGGTGCTATTGTAGTGAAAATAGACCAACAGACTTCTGAATTAACCCTCTGGTATTTTAGGCTAAACGTATCTGTAAGTGGGAGAAATTGCAAAATTGTGTAAACATGGGTGAATTGATTAAACAACAAACTTCCCTCGGAGGATCCCCTAAAGGAGAAACCACACGGAAGGCCACATTCAGAGACTACCCCCTGAAAAAACGATATGGGGTGATTTAGTTGAAAATGCCAAATCTATTAGGGTAAACTATATTTGAATATCTAATTTAAAAAAAATAAGATTTTGTGTCAAATGTTGACTTGCGAGCCTTTAAAGGAAAGATCAATTATACATAGGTACCTATAACAATAGTGCGTGGTGATGTCGGAGATGAATAGAGATGGTCAAAATCGTTATTTTAATAGATTTTTTGCAATTTGTACACTAGACATAAATCCCAAATAACGGTTATTGTGTAACCGGTTAAAATAATCCTAGATCTAGAGTTTTCACCATCACTACAGAAGAATACACGTATTTACAACTCCTACTTAAATAATGTCTTCCCTACCAGACCTCGGGTTGTACCTACACATATTTCTAAATAATACTAATTTTTTCGTTTTACAATATACAGGGTGTGACAAAGCTAGTCCACAATACAGATGGATTCCTGCCTTGATTATGAGTCGAAAATGTTCAAGCAACCATTAAAGTTAAGGAGATTGTTTTATTTTTTTTTGTAATATTTCTGACTTATTTTTTGCAAAACGTTGGACCATCGGTAATTTATATCTAATATGAAAAATTCATTCACTTTAATACAAATCAAATAAAATGATAAAAACCGTTGGAATGTTTTACAATTGGAATTTTTTCAGAGATTTTATTATTTTATTCAACCTTTATTGAAACGAATGAGTTTTTCGTAATCAATATAAGTTACTGTAATGATACTTCAACGTTTTGTAAAAAATAAGTCGGAAATATTAAAAAAAAAAAAAAAAAAACGAGCGAGCCTTACAGTAGTCGCATTTGATGTATAACATTTGACAAGGCATAATTAAAAATATCAATTGAGCAGTACTTATGAATACTGTCTATATTTTTATATTAAAAATATCAATTGAGAATTTGTTTAGGTAAATACAAGAAATCTGTATATTTATTAATTAATAAATACAAGTAAATAAAATGTATGTGCATTTATTTATTGTTGAATTTTGCCGTACTAGGTAGGTACCGTATTTTTGTTTTTTTACGTACGCATTTTGTTTAGAAACGTATTTGGTCAATTATATGTTTTTATTTATTTTTATAGATGGCGGAAGTGTGCCGCCATACATATTGTATGAAAATTTGAATAAATAATAAAAAATAATATATATAACATAATACATAAATTACATAAAATTTATAAACGATGATTTTTCGTCCATCGGGCGTGCTCATTAGTTAAATGAAATTGCACGAAATAACTGCCACAAATTGCAGGAAAGCGAGAAGAAAGATGTTACACATCAAAAATGCAAACTTTGATATTGAATAACTCCACAACTATTGATGTTAATTAGGTCATATTGCTTGAACATTTTCGACTCATAATCAAGGCAAAGAATCCACCTGTAAAGTATTGTAGACTAGCTCTGTTACACCCTGTATTATAGATACTGAAATTAAATTTTGTATTTTTTATAAAAATTTTAATCGAAATATTTCAAAATTCTTAATCAATTAGGTATAATTTTTTTGTTTTATTTATTCATGGTATTTGTTTAGATTACATTTCAGTAAAGAGCAATAAAGATTATGCATTTACATATACCTACTTGTACGATCTCGAATTTATTTAATTAAAAAAAATAATGAAAGTGATTTTGTCTTCAAAACAACCGTTAAACATGGATTTTGTGGGTAGCTAAAGGGTTAATTACACAAATGATACAAAAAAATGTTAAGGCATCAGATTGACTTCCTCCTCAACACTAATGATTGGCGAAATTGGATAACGCGCCATCCCAGGATAGAACGAAGGTCCATTGGTTCGAATCCCGGTAGCAATTAAAATATTTTTTCCTTAATTTGATTTTTCTGCATGTCTTTTCTAATTGATTAATAAAAATCTGTTTAAGGCGATCGTCTAGCAGAGTGAGCAAATTTCACCATTTTTTCTCATATCTTCTCATGCGTTTTTTATCACATTTTTGTACTGAAATATCTCATTTTAAAATTTATTCATCAGGTTACGTACATTTTAAATATGAATGTCTTGTTAAAATGTCACTAACTAAATTATATAAATGATAAATAAATGACCAAACCTTCGATGTTTTAAAAATGAAGAAAATTGCTCCACTTCGTGGGCCTTTTATAACTGAGTGGCCTGATGAGATGTCTTTTTTATCCAATAATATTACAAAGTAAACGTTTATCTTAAGTTTACTACAATTATTGCAAAATCTGTTAGTTTGTTTACTTGCAATTTTTGTTTTAAAAAATACTGTTTTTTACGATCGCCTTAATAATTCGCAGAACTTCGTTCTGAAATTGAAACTTCACAATAACGATGTATTTTCCTTAATATAACATTATTATGTATGTCAAACCAGGATATGTTGTGTTTCGATACGCCTGATCCCAAGAATTCAGCCCTGAGTTTTGGGTTGCGGTTTCACATGGCAGCGGGAGGGGTGATTGCGGGAGGTGGTTGGTGGATGTGGGGCCGGGCTTTAATTTTGTTTAGTCTCAAAACATTTCATTGTTTCCCGCCGCGCGCCGGATCAAAAATTCAACGCGCTGCGGAGTTTAATTGGATCGGAGCCATCGATCGCTCAGCCCCCGGCCTTTCCTCCTAGGGCCCGCTATACCTCCGAGACACTGATTTCAAGTCACTATACCTACTGATAAAAAAGTTATATTCTTAGTAGGTATTATAATGACGGATTTAACGATTAAACTGCATTCAATATTGATAAAATCGATCGCTATACAGGGACCCTCAATATTCGTCCCGTTTTTTCTTAATTTTAGTTTGATATTCGTCCGAAAATTCGATATTCGTCCCATCTGCCGCGTGAGTCAGTCTCGGGCGGATAATATCCAACATTGAATATGTTGCTTAAAAAATTGAGTGCTGGTAAATTATTTTGAAATGCTGATGAAGCATCATGAGATAGATCAGCAGAATCCCTTCCAAAAAATGGCCTATCCTCTGTGAAATAAAAACATGTAAAATTTGCGTCCGTTCTAACGAAGATACGGTGGTATCGAAACCGGTAAACGTAAAGTTACTAAAAGTGGTTTATACAGAGTTTTTAATTTATTAAAAGTAATAATTATGTCTAATCATAAAGTTAAAAACACTTAACAATCATAGTTTTATTCGTCCAAATGTTAAATTTATGGTTAAAACTTTTATTTGCATATTAGAAGGCCTGCCGATGAATGAATCTATGTCATAATGTTAAATCATTAAAAAATAATGGTTGATACATAGGTATGTGTTTGAAGTGATTTCCAAAATGGATTTTTGAGTGAATTTTTTTAAAGAATAGATTGACAAAATTCGGGGCTGAGAACTTAATTTTTTTTTTAAATTCCAAATATATTATTTTAATTCCAATAATACGTTAATGCCAATGGAAAAAATTTATCCTTCCCTCGGTAATGGATAAAGGACGAATATTGAGGGTCCACTGTGCACTATTGACAAATTTATTCAGAGTTTCATAGACATAAGTTTGTAATTGAGTTTATTTCAAATCGGATCAATCAAAATAATTTTGAACATAAACCTCTGTGGTTAAAAGTCTTCGATTTTAAACTGTATATTTTCATTCGTTATCGGTTTTACCATCACACAGTTTCCCCGTGGGGATAAGCAGAGAACATAGTCCTGACATACAACTCTTGCTGCATCCACATTCATACATCTTCGCATGCAAGCTCGATGATTGTTTGGCTTCTAACGGGACCATCTTCCAGTATCTGGTTAATATGGTCGTGCCACGTCTTCCGCGGTCGCCCTCCCTTTACTTGATAATATTTAAACAAATAAACAATAAATAAATACAATAAATAGATACGATAACACATCAATCTTTGTTCTTATTAACATCATTTGAAAGGAGACGATTTTTTTTGGGAAACTTTGTGTGTTATATAATAAATAATCTTTGTGTAAAATAAATATCAAAATTTTATATTCGTTTTGATTTAATTTTTCGTGTCCTATTATAATTCCACAATATTGACCTTTTGATACCACCATAAATACCGATAAATTACCGGTAAACCCGTTAAATGTCCCTTTCCGATAAATTTGCGTCCCTCAATTTCCAATATATAATATATTTATATTCAAATGTATTATGGTGTTATATTGAATGTACGCACCGAGCAAATGATAAAATGTCGTAAAGTGCAGTATTGAGAATGCTCTGACCAATGGTAGTGTAGGGGGCGTCCGAGGATGGGAGGGGGGCGGAGTCGTCGCAGTCGGCAGTCCAAATAGTTTACTGGAATTAATTAAAGTGACGTCATGGTCACCGGAAGTTAACCACACCGAGATTGCGAGCATCAAGTCATAAAAATTACCGATAATTTATCAATAAAAAGAATAATTAATCAGTGCGCAATAAGTTATGTAGGTCGCTTACGACAAATATGCGGATCTAGAATATGAATTTTACTGTTCACGGCATCCTTGGTGCATCAGAATTTTTCCATGACATCCTCATTGTCCCTCAGTAGATGTCTTTTCATATTAAAAAAAATTATGCTTGCACGGAATACGTGTCACATCAATTTTCCAGTACGCAACAGGCATAAAATGAATTTTAGCTGTGAGTAGGTAAATTAAAAATATATATTTTTTATATTATTCTGTAAAAATGGTAATATACTTCGATGACGGTTTATATATAAATAAACCGAAGAGTGGAGTAATTTCAATTACCTACATATTGCTTTGCGACAAACGAAAAAATGGCGATCAATCAAAAAATTAATGTTGTCGTTGTGTATAAACGTATTCAAATTGCGTATAAAGTGTTCAAAAACTTATATTTAACGAAATTTATTTACAAATTACCATAAAATTATTCATAGAGTGAAGCAGATTGAATTTAAAATAAAAATTGCAATTAATGAACTCCAATAAGATAAAAGTTTTTAACAAAATTCAAACAAAGCTAACGATTATCTGCTTAATCTGTTTAAATAAGATTTATACTGATTTAGCGGATGATCAGGCAATTTGACCGTTGGAATACACAAAAAAATAAAGTATGTCAGTAAATATGGAATCAGTAGCAGTGTAATTAATACATCTAAGTGATGTGCGCGCAGTTCTCACTGAAAAATTTACTTGCCAGCTACATAAAAAAATATATATACCTAATGTAGTATACGGCTTCAGTAGGAGAATATTCGGTTCATACGACAGACAGATTTAAGAAACAAATTTGATGAGCGCAAACAGAATTTTCTATACTGAAACAGTCATAAATAAAAACTTTAGCCGTGGCTAATTATTCGTGGCTACGGCTATAATTAGCTTTTTTGCTTGTATGCACTGCGTACTACTATTTTTACTATTATCAATTAATTATAAGAATTTGAAATTATTTAACCAGAATTACACCTGATTATATATTTATTTTAAACTAGCCGTAATCCGTCAAAAATAACGAAATTTTATTACATATTTCGGCCACCAGTTAAGACAGCGCTATCCAGAGTACGTTAGTGGTAGACATTAAAAAGAGAATTTTGCATTTTAGCTTCTTACACCTCATTATCATTTGAGCCATCTGAAAGCGTTAGTGATGGACATTGTTACGCTGAAAATTATAAACTTTTTGTTGATACCTTATTTTATACACCTCATCATTATTTGTGCCATTCGGTAGGGTTAGTGATGGACATTGTTGCATAGAGAATGATATATTTTGATTAAGGATTAATACCAATGACGTATGCCGTACAATAGTGGATGCACTTACTAGTTTTAATTATCATTAAACTGAAATATTTAAAAAAATCATAAAATTTAAAAAAAAATCAGAGTATTTTATTAAAAAAGCATAAAGTCAATGTTTTCATTTTATTTAATAATAATTTTGAAATCATACTAATTTGAAAACGAAATCAGATTAGCTATTGGATTCTAGTTACCTACGTTTACGAGTAGATTTCAAAATAATGATTTTATTTGGGGATTTCAAACATAGCTAAACGTCATCGCTATGAAAAATGGGATGACTTGGAAAATAGGAAACTTGCTGGTATTGAATAAGGCTGGGAGCCTCAACTATTGGATTACTAGACGAGACCGACCTACTAGACCAGCGATTTCTAACCTGTGGTACGTGTACCACCGGTGGTACGCGAGTAGTTAGTTGGTGGTATGCGAAAAATAATCAGTAATGGCGGATATAAAAAGTAAAAAAAAATCAGTAATAAAAATATAATTTAAAGTATTGTTTTATATGATTGGTAGGGTCGCAGTGGTACACTCCCTGCTGGAAGGAATGTGCCTATAAAATGCTGCGTATCGCCTCGTTGTATACCATCTGCAACACTACCAATAAGTCCGACTCTCTAGCGTCCACGAGTGGTCATCAGAAAACCCCGCAAACCCCGGGCAATGTGATGACCACTATTATAACATCACAGCAAATAGAGAGAGGGCGAATGGTGAAATTCCGGCGCCATAAAACGGGAACCATCCAGCTAAGGGAAGGAAAACCCCAACAGAAAACCCTGGCCCTCCAGGTTGGGGGTCGGGCGTAGGGCTAACAACTCTACCCCATAAAAAAACAAAATGTTACGATACCTCAAGCCAAGCCACGGAAACCATCAGAACGGAATGAGCTAAACCGAGATGAGTGGAGGAAGACTCTTGAGGAGGCCAAGACCCACCAAGGGTTGTAGTGCCAAGAGTGAATTATATCTCACATCTTTTGAACCAAATTTCAAAAAATTATGTTCTTCGAAACAAGCACAAGGATTTCATTAAATTTATTTTGCTTATATTTTCGTAAAAATTGTTTAAAAATTAAACTTATAACTTGATAACAAATGTATTATAATCTTAAGCAACGATAATAAATAGAAAATTTCGGTAATAAAAATATTTTTCACTACAATTTCTTTAATATTATTATATTTAAAACAAAAATTTCGCTTGCGGCGCTGCTGTAAATTTATAAAAATTTAATCGTAAATTGTCTGGTTTTCATCAGAAGAATTTTCGCATTTACCATGTTTAATTAATTTTATATAAGTACATAATATATTTTCTAAAAAACATTGTGATATGTAAAGTTAAAATGTCTCATTTTTATCAGAAAAAATTGAACTACATTTTTTTTTTCAACTTAAATAAATTGATTTCTGGGAAATATAGTCACTCTATAAAATGCAAATAGAATAACAAATTTCTCGAAATACTATCATTTTTACGAAGCAGTACAATTAAGCGTACTAATAAAGATTGGGAAACGCTGTACTAGACAAATAAGTACGTCAAATGTTTCATTCCTGCGAATTTGTCGATATTAGCTCCTTTGAGGATTTTTCAAGCCAGTTGATAAGGTGTGATAAATAGTCTTCGAAAACTTTTTACTCCCTTTATTTTAACTCGTGGTGTCTGCTTGTTTGACGCAAAAACTTTGGATCGATTTTTAACCCTTTTCCCGTGATCCAATCGAGCTGAAACTTTGCAAGCATACTCGTGGCGACGATCAAGAAGATCTATCAAATTTTTGTTAAAAAAAGTTAAACTTACTAAGTTGTACGAAGAGACTGCTACGCATGTGGAAGACACTAAACCCGATTATAGTACAATTTTGGATTTTTGAAAATTTTTATTACTCCCCTTCGTAGCGTCGCCCGACCGAAGCCCAACGCGTAGGTTAAGCGCCAAACCAGTTTCCACTAGTAAATGAGAAAGGGAGTACAATAAAAACTTGGTTTTTATGAAAATGTCACCTGTAACACTTTGAGAACTAGTGTCATAGTCCACACTTAGTAATCTTAATCACGTCTTATTGTGACTGCGATGGTAGGTATTCGATTGTGACCATAATATGTAACTAAAATTTAACTATTGGAGATTTAGTTTCTATGCTAGTGACAACTCTCAATTTATAATTTTTTATTATTATAATATATGATGCAAAACAATGTGTATAGAGAAGGAGTATAGGTATCTATATACAATTATTTCTGGGTATACGCGGGAGATGTGTTCCTAGAAAAGGCCGCAAATATCGAGAATCTATATCTATACAAATATGTGTTTCAGAGAATTTTTCATTACATTTTTTGAATGGTCTGCTTTTCCATAAAAATGACACATTTCGATTAAAAAATGAAGAGAAAAATCTTTAAATCTTTCTTTAACGTGACTAGATCACAACTACCGATGATTTCTTTTGTGGGTGTGGCGAGGAGATAAGGGGAAGATGGATAGATAGATTAAGACAGGTAAAAAGATGAGTATTACCGTAATTAACTCAAGTAATTACCCTTAACATGAGCCATTTTTTCTGGTGGGCAGAACTAAAAATTATTCGGGTAATGAGTCATCCTTCTACGAGAATGTACATGATGGAATTCGTAGATATTGTTAATGTTCGAAAGTAAGGCATTACCACTACTAAAACAATTTTCTTTTGCGACAAGAGTTTGCGAAAATTTCAAAAAATTTGAAAAATATTGAACATTTTTCAAAATCCACGAATGTTTGAAACAGCGAATAACAAGGGATATTATTCATGAGAAAAAGGTAGCTAGATCACATAATTTTGCGTTTATAAATTAGAAAAATACAAGTATATAAATAATACAAAATCAAAATGAATACAGACATTTATTTATTTTATATTTCACTGTTTATTTAGTTCCATATTCCACGATTTACATAAAAAACTTATCGTAGTATAAAATCATTAATCATTTAAAAGTTTTTCATAGTAAACTTGTTGCCCTCCAGTTTAAACTCATTTAGTTTCACTGTTTTTGGTATTGATTCCATACAAAGAAATATGTACAGTAGTGGACACTTTTTATAAATTGCTTCTTTGTATGCGGTATTCAATCGTCCATTTTAAAATCATATTAGTGTTTAACTGTAATTATGTTAGCTATGTTATTTAAAAACTTATTATATATTTTGTATTTATAAACCTATTTTTATTTAAAAAATAACATAAATGCTTAGTAAAATAATGACATGTCAAAATTATTTGAGCATAACAAATCATTTATTAATTGCAAAGATATTGAATAATGTTTAAAATTAGCATTGAACTTCAGTATTTCGTTAAAAATCCTTTTGATTTAATAACTTGCTCAATCCTTAAATGCATGGAGTTCTTCAGGACATGGAACCATGTTCGAATAATTATTTCAATCAATTTTCTTTTATTGCTAGGGTTGCGACGAGAAACCAAAATCTTCACATTTTATCGTTCGTTCAGTTTCGTTAAATTTTACATGTCGAGTCTTGTGCTTATTTAAAGTCAGTTCGCCCTGGGTTTTTGTGACACCTCGGTAATTGTGCCAATTTTTATCTTTATAAAATCATAAAATGTTTTGCTGTCATCATTAAAATACCACGCGTGCGAAGCTTTTGCAAAACACGTGTTTACGTACATCGAAATCTGAAGGCTTTCTTTGTCTTCCAATATAATATTCTATTACATATGCTACACGGAACTCCGCTTTACACGCTGGCAAAGGCTCACTCACTCGAATTCTGCGCATCACGCTTACTGGTTCACATTTAACGAGATCCTTTGACTTCCCGAAAGGGTGTCAACAAATTTATATATATCATTGTTTTCCCTTGAAAAATGTTCGTACGCTATAAAGGTGAAATTGAGCGGGGCTCTGATGCAAGGAGAATCATTATCGATGTGATATACTACATGTAAGTATATCTTTATTGTACAATATGATTTAATAAAAAAAAATACATTCCTTTCTTTGATCTTCACTCGTATTTATGACATAATAAAGGAACTTGTAAGAAGAAGAATAAATGTTCGAAGAAATGGAAAATAATAAGTGATAAAACGTTTTGGCAATACGATGAAACAGTATAAAATTTTCAAAGAATACGGCGTATACATATAGGTAAGTACGTAGGTACACGGTACAAGATTAATTTTGGAAAAATACGTTTTATTTACGCAGTCGTATTTTGAATTTGTCTTCACTTACCAGAGTAGAAAACAATAAAACACACACTTTAGACATTTGCTTCTAATGACGCGTATGACGCATACTGTGGACAGCTAATAGGTATATATATTAATAGGCATTTATTACGCCAATTCATAAAAAAGGCTCGAAATCAGACGTCGCAAATTATAGACCTGTTTCTAAATTGTGCACAATTGCTAAAGTTTTCGAGAAGGTTATATACGATCAAGTCTATGCAGCTCTTCATCACTCCTTTCATCCAGATCAACACGGATTCATCAAAGGGAAATCAACCGTCTCCAATCTAATCCTCTTTAATGACTTTCTAACTGATAAAATGGATAAAGGACTTCAAACAGATGTGATCTATACTGATTATAGTAAAGCGTTTGATAGAATAGATCATCATCTGTTGATTAATAAGCTTTTCTTGGCCGGAATACGTGGTGACTTGCTAAGATGGTTTGCATCCTACATCGATAATAGAACTCAGGCTGTGGTAGTAAGCAATTACATGTCGAGTTGGGTTGTAGTTCCCAGCGGAGTACCTCAGGGATCACTGCTGGGGCCATTGTTGTTTATAATCTTCATTTCCGATATTCACGATTGCTTTCGTCACTCTAATGTCCTAATTTTTGCTGACGATATGAAAATTTTTAAACCAATTTCTAGTATTTACGATTCGTTCAATCTACAAGATGATTTGCTACGGTTAGATAATTATTGTAAATTAAATAAACTTGATTTGAATCCCTCAAAATGTTCTTGTGTAGTTTTCACACGCAAAAAGAATATAATACCATTTAACTATATACTAAAAGGAGAACAATTAGAAACAGCTACATCAATCAGAGATTTAGGGGTGATCAATGATAGAAAATTATTATACGATGAACATATCGATTCTATTATAAGTAAGGCTTATAGAGCTTTAGGTTTCATCATGAGAATGTCTAAAGATTTTAAGTGTGTACAGACATTGAAAGTTCTTTACTGCACTTTTGTCAGAAGCAAACTCGAGTATGCAACGCAAGTATGGAACCCCCAGTATATGATCTATGTAAATCGCTTGGAACAAATTCAAAAAAAATTTATTCGCTTTCTCAACTTTAAATTCAATTGCGTTTCTGACGATTATGACAGTTCATGCAAAAAATATCACATCCTACCTTTATACAGACGTCGGGAAATAGGTGATTTGATGTACCTACTAAAAATTGTATCAGGCAACGTCGACTGTCCTGAACTGTTAAATAGACTAAAATTCCATGTTCCCTGTAGATCTCGTAGACACAACCCAGTCTTTCACATTGATTTTACCTCATCCAACTATCATCGGAATTCATATTTCTTGAGGGTATGCGATGCATTCAATAAACTGATAAGATTATTGGATATTGATCTGTTCGAGTACAGCCACACAAGATTAAGAAAAATTTTGAGTGCTGAATTTTTTTCCACGTAATAATTAAGTTTCTTTTTCTTTTGTTTAAATTTTTTATTCTTTCTTTCTATATAATTAATATGCCTTAGTATATCATAAATATTTATCATTACTGACATATTTCAGTTTGTTTAAATTTTTTATTCTTTCTTTCTATATAATTAATATGCCTTAGTATATCATAAATATTTATCATTACTGACATATTTCTGTTTGTTTAAATGTTTTATTCTTTCTTTCTATATAATTAATATGCCTTAGTATATCATAAATATTTATCATTACTGTCATATTTCTAAATGTGGAGACCTGTAATTGGCCATCTATATTGTATCAATGTTTTCTATGCTTTTTTTTGTGCTGTTGGTCTTCCATAAACATTAAATAAATAAATAAATAAATATCAAATCTCGAGGAACATAAAACTGATTAATTTGTTGTTCTAGTGTCAAAAACAAAATAATTAAACATTTATGTATATACTTAAAAACAAGTAACAGTTAATACACTTACAAAAAATAATCAAATTGTTTCCAAAAAATTGATGTATGAATATCTCAACCCATTAGGGCACTGGAACTTGGTATCAAGAAATTTCGAAAAATTAAAAAAATGATTTAACAGTTATTATTAACAATGTCTTAAATTTAAAACAACAGCACACTTTGCGCGGTGTACACAACCGATAGCTTGCGTCATGTGCGTTGTCGCATTACTATCTAGCTTGAAGTGGTTATACAACGTTGTCTCTTTCTTGCATGTATATCATTCACGCACACTTTTAACCAACACATCATTGAAGTGCCATAATAAAAAAATCGTCCCGTACAACTA
Source organism: Agrypnia vestita (assembly GCA_016648135.1). NCBI lineage: Eukaryota > Metazoa > Arthropoda > Insecta > Trichoptera > Phryganeidae > Agrypnia > Agrypnia vestita. The sequence goes on from JADDOH010024452.1 coordinate 186,321, forward strand.
TGCCACGCGAGCCAATTACTGTAGCGAAACGCTTCACGAAACTAGACATTCTTGGTGAATAGACGCCCACTGCATGTTTAGGACCGTTTTCTGAGTTTTATCTATTCGACGCCAGGTTGATATTTTTTTTTCTGTAAAGGCCATGCCGCATAACTCCAATTATTATTATTGATTTATAAAGAACCAGGATAAAAGTTTATCACTATCAATGACTATGAAGTTTATAGCGGGGTAGGGAAAAGAGCACAGTGAGAGCAAGAGAGAAGGACATATTATATGAAAATGGCTGAGTTCAACTCTAGCGACACGAGTCCAAAACCGATAGATAATCATCCACGAAGCAACACCCACATCCGTATGAACTCCCGGAAGAACCCGAGGTTTCTTCCTTCGCGTATGAGGTCATAATTCCGAGACGAACGATACCCCACTCCTTCCAAACCCAATGTGTGAGTTCACCGAGAACCGAACCCACATTTATGAGAAGCTAGACTACCTCCTTTGTATGAAACGCTATTGTATAGGTATAAACAATATATTAGTGGACATATAAGATAATGAATTTGAATGATAATCAGTGGAGCGTCAGTCTCAGAATCAGCGAGGTATGGATTTAATGACGCTGTCTGCCGTTCTGCCTGTTGGACACCTGCGTCGCCCGCCCGCCACCAGGCGACGAGAGGGCGTCACCACCCCCTACAAAGGCTTTGATCGCTGATCTGTTTATCGCGTTGATGAAATCAAAGTGACGTCCTTTATCAAACAATGGCGGAAATATTAAATTTGTTGCACACCAACAAATCTAACTTTGTCACGCTCGATGGACTGTGTAAGGAAGCCATTTTGAATCACCATGGCGACTTCTGTGCCCTGCAGACGTACACCAGATGCCTGACCAATATTCGATTGTTTCTACGGGGAGGAATTTATGCAGACGACTATAAAGGTAATAAGACAATTATGAGTGCAGTTTTCTGAAATTCTCGAAACATTTTTTCTGAAATATATATGTGGAGGTACGAGTACCTTGACATTTTCAAAAAATCGTTGCTATATATTTTAAAGTGAAATATTTATTTAAACAGATGCATACATGAAAGGAAAACTGAGATGCAATTGTTTATAAAAACTTATTATTGAAGAAGGTTTCACAGACTACAAAGAAATTTCCTCGCATAGTGACAAGTTTTATATATTCAACAGTTTAACGACAAAATAATGTTTAGAAGTTCAGTCTGAACAATATTTTTTATGCTGAAATAACAAACTACTTCACAATAGATATTAGTATGCTACATTTTAAACAGCATAAAGAATACAAAAATGCTATGTTCAATATCTATTTGATCGAGTCAAACATTTATACAATCCAATTGTCTATTAAATATAATATCAGTAATTTATATTTAAGTAGTCGATTGAATATAGTTACCCTTCTGGCCATTCTTGTACAAGACAAACTTATAATTAATTTCAATCGAGAAGAATTAGGCATCATTAAACTTTTGCGATGGAATATTTTGAATTTTGTGAATTTAGTTTTAGTGTTTTTAATTAATCAAATAATTTTAATAAAAGTTGTAAATTTCGAGTTTTAAATTTGTATATTTGAAAGATTGGGAATATTATATCAGAGCAACGGACGCTAACATACATTATATTTATAAAAGGTAGGTACATGCCTTTCCTATATCTATTCGCGTTGGTAGGTACCTATTGTTAATCATTTGACCTAAATGCAGGTTAGAAACAATAATCTTATTTGCATATATAATCTAGTTTATAATACATATATCATAAAGAACATTATAAATTTAATTAAGACGTACGAAAGAAAAATACTTGTTTTTTAACTCTACATTTTTTGAGAAGCGTTTCGCTTTATGAAGGCATTATTAGTCTCAGAGATTCTCATAAGGCGAAACGCGTCTCAAAAAATTAAAAATTTATAACTAAGAGACAAATATATTTTTTTCCATATGTGTGATTATGTAGTTCAATAAAATTACCTCCGAAACAATTAATTAAATTAAATTTAAACGAACTTTCAGCTACCTACGTTTACGTTTAATTGAATGATGTGTGTATTTCTAAAAGATGGAATAAAATGGAAAAAATAGATCGTATACATATATATTTCGATATATTAATGCCAGGAACTCGGTACACTTCATGAAATACGAAAATTATATTTGTTGTGTAATTTCCGCACTGCGAATAATATTTAAAGCGTTTTTTTCCACGAATTTGATTTTATTAACACATGCATATAATGTGATCGCTCTTAGTGCTGTGTTTTCTCCTTTTTACTCATTTTTATTTAATGTTTGTGTTGCATATATTTTTATTTAATTCATGCAGTAGGTATTAATTTATTTAACCACTGAAATATAGTATTTTTTTTAAACTAAAAATATTTTGTTTATGAGTAGGTATGTCGGGTTGTTTGTCACTTGTACCTTTATGGCTTTAAGCCATTCATATTAAAAAACACTTTGAGAATTTTCAAAAGCAATATTTTTAATAAAAATGATTGTCGAATCGGCCGTATAAATTATCCACTTAAACGCAGTTTAGTTCCCAAATTGTAATTTGCCTGTCTCCGCATCCAGCGAACATTGCGCTCGAGAGAGTTTTGTATCTGCCTAGCTTTGTACTTCTAATGAAATTGATAGAATATTTCTGGAAATAAACTAGCGCTTTCATACGCTGAAATGAAAAATTTCATTTCAAATAATGTAGGTATTCAATAATATATTCATTATGTTGTATGATGTACTATCGATGCGTCACTAGCCTCAAAGGTCGCGCTTTCTCAGCCATAGTCATTGGAAAAAATTCTGACGTGAGAGAAAATTTTTCTAAAACGTATATCTACAATAATGAGAAACTAATATATTAATAAATTTTAATGTACCAATTTTAAATATCCAATAATTCTTAAATATTAATCACGGCATATTACAGTTGTCAGATAAATACCTATTAATCGATACACGATAACTGATAATTTAGAATCAGAAACATGCAACATACGTCATCTTTACTCATTAATTTTCCTGTCAGTAAATTGTAAGGTGTTTAATTAAATTTTTAAATTTTTAATTAAAAGATAAAAGCCAAAAATATGCATCAAGTATTATTTTTAACAATATTTTTATGTCTGTACTGAGAACACAATTACTGAATTTTGTTCACAGAGGGATAATTAAGGTAAATTATAGAAGTCTCACAGAGACGAAGCTATTGTTTAATATTCCACTTTCAAAATGTAGAGGTTTCATTACCAACGGCAAAATCTATGTGTACTCTGTCAAGGGAAGGTCACAGATAGGTCATAGATCCAAGTCATAGATATCTCTAGCGTAGTTCCTTAAAATATTTGAAAGAATAGAGATTTAGAACATATATACAACTTTCATGGATGTTCTTACAGTGGAATTGGTGAACTTAGCATTGTAACATCTTAACATACTTTTTGGAGGCATTCGTGTATAACTGTTCCAGAAATACCTGTAGTTTTTAAAACGAGATACCCTCACATACACAGAAAGTCTATAAAAATATATACGTGCAAAGGATATCTATATTCTATGAATAATAGCCCAAATGTATGTTTTATATTTCAAAATAAATAAATAAATATGATATTTATTGTGTAATCAATCAAATAGTTCGAATTGGTGATAACTTAAAGAAATAAAAAGCGAAATGCAATATTATAAATAAATAATAAGAATTCTTGCTTTGCTTTGTGGTGATTTCCGGTTTACCGTAATTTTCGCTTTGCGGCGATGGTCCGATCATTATTTAGATAAATATTATTAGTGTTGTTTACATCGATAATGCTTTGGTATAAACATACATGAAAAATGATTCAAAACATATTATAAGTTCATTTATTTCGTGGTGGATTTAAAAAAAATGTTTGATCGTATCAGCTCTGGGAAAAATATTATTGTGTATGACAAAAGTATAAAAAATATGCAGTCGCACCCATCGCATATCCTCACCCACCAAGCTAATAATTGCTCATAATTCACAGTCAATACTAAGTAGATTTAAAGGTTAAGGGTACGCCTTAAAAGTGTTATTTTTCAATATTATGTTTTTAAGGCGTACTTTAACCTTCGTTAATTTAAATGTATACGTTAAGATATGTCGTATCCAAAAGGGTGAATATCCTAGTTTGGAAAATTCAGGGGTTTAATCTACTTCCTAAATACATCCATATCTTCGTACTGTATATTTCTTTGGTAACTAGACGGAAGATGAGTACACAGACACAGCAGCTGGCGCAGAACAAAGTCAAATGTTTATTTTGATTGCGCGAGTAAATGAGCAATGAATTGTATTCGTTCCCCGCTAACAAGGGTTGAGACAACAGGGTTGGAGTCCCACGAATATTTAATTTCTTTATATTAAAATCTTTATTCATGTACCTAACCCTTTGAAACCTGGGTTAATTCAATGAGTCCAAAAAGTTTACTTCATCTGCAAAAATAATTGTAAACATTAGTGAGGTTATTTTTGATTTGTAAAATAACAAATAATTAAGTCGAGTTCTATAATCAATATGTACATTAAGACATAAAATTTTCTTCACGATTTTCATAGCTACGCTATGTAAATTTTTATTTAACATCATTGCGAATTATAAACGGTAGTATCTCTTTAAAATATTGTGACAAGATGTTAAAAACTAGGTGAGGTTGCGCACTGTCATACTGACAACAACACTTTAGAATCGTCTAGAACGCCCCACAAATCTCTCGCAATCTCTGGAAAGTTTCACAGGAGACTTGAGGGTTCTAGCAGGCGGTGTTACCTATAAACACAAGGGTGTCACGCGAAGTCACTTTTGACGGTTAACCCACGCGATATTAGCAACAAAGCGAGCGCAGTTTGGATAAAGGAACTTCCTGCCGGCGAGCAAGAAGTTTTTCTATGTAAGAATATTGAACGGAATTTTTGAGAAAGTAATCTAAGCGATAAAAATAGAATTAATTACTGCGTGAAACATTCTGAAAACATTCTATAAATCTGACTATAAAATTAAGAACGGTACTTCGATTTAACTCGTGTCCTTTTGGGTAATAAATTAAACGTTAAAAGGTTTAAGTGTTTTCATTTGCCTCCCACAGCCACGTCCCGTGACAATGTATACTGCTGTAGTATTTAAAATACACCTCGTAAAATATTTTAAAATATTGCCGAAAAATGAGTAAAAACGACATTTTTTTAAATTCTGGGCTATTTCTCATTTCGAATGATTGAAAATTGTGTGATGCATTATCTTTTAGATGAATAATGTTAACAACATAACAATGAAGAAATGACTCATTGAACAGTTTTAAAATATATTCCTACCATTATGGAAATAAAAATAATAATTATGAAAGGTCTGGAAGTCATTATAATTAGTAACTCTGTTGGCTCAAAATTTCTGTAGTCCAAATGAAAGTGGAATTGACGTGGGATATAGATAGATACCAGTTCTTGGCGTCGGCTACAGACGCACACTTTATTCCCTTCTTATAAATATGTAATTAGAAGCCAATTTCAGAAAAAAAAGCTTGTCGAAATGATTGTGGAAATGCCGATGACACTATCCTTTTAGCGGATGGGATGAAAGGCCTGCAAAGATTATCATCAAGAATAAGTATACAATATTCAACTGGTTCAAATAACCAAATGGGAAGATACATAGTCGATTTCGAGTTTGTTGATGAAAATATGTTCCTTATTTGAAGTTCATCATCGTAGAACAAAGTACTATTCATTTGAGCATTACTTATAGTATTACAAAACTTGGAAAAAACGCTTTTTAGAAATGCGAGACCTATAAAACATCGTAATTTCGCTGTCTGTCCGTCCGTCCGTCCGTCCGTAACTTCATTCGTAGTTTTGTTAGAATTCACGGCTAGAAAAAACAAATTAAACGGCCAGAGATGGGGCTTGAACCCCGGGCCAGCAGACCCGGACCGGCCGCTCTACGCATGTTGTTACCGCCGCCTCTCCGTGGGCCGCCAAAAAGACGCTATAAATATATACTAGGACTTAGAAAAGAAGCGAACCAATGTTCCGTCATTTTTGACAAGTTACAGCTAGTTCTGTAATAAAGACTTTAATTTAGACCTACGAACGCGAATTTCACGATACACTTTGTGCTATTCTGAAAATAGCAATATTGAGATGTCAGATCTTTATCCCAATCTTGACAAGTATGTATAACATTGTATTGGAGTCAATTTCGATGCTTTAAGTTTGACATGATTGAAATTAATGAATTCAATCAATCAGAAAGCTCTAACGCGTAAACAAACCTTAAATTATTCGCAATTACGAATAATGAGCTTTCTAATTGATTGAATTCATTAATTTCAAACCTGTCAAACATAAAACGTCAAAAAAACGGCATCACAATGTTATACAATAACTGTCAGGATGCAGGAAATAGAAATATTGCTTAGTTCAGAATACGGATGACTGTATGACGACATATCTTCACGGTTCTTCTATATGCGGTGGATTCTTGGATACTACTCAAGCTATCACGATAATAAAAAAGCTTTCAGAATGGAGCTCTACAGGGGGGTCTTGGAAGCTTTCTGGATGAATCAAAGACGTTTTGAAGAAAATGAAAAAATGCTGAAAAGTACTGATCGCTATCAAGAAGGAATTTCGACTGAGACTGGTTTCGTTTTAATTCAGTCACTGTTCAGACTCCAAAGTACATTTAGCAATAATAATTTCTAGCCTACATGGGCGAGTAGAATTTTGAAGATGATGGGACATACGAAAAGTTGATATGTAAATAAAATTACCACTGTATATGTAACCACGAATTTTTATATGTAAAAAAAAAACACGAAAAAGAAAATTCGCCTGTAGCTCATAAAACCTTTGGGGTTTAAACATTAATATGTAAATATTTAATTTTTGAAACCCCTTTTATTTGAGAAATTTAAAGATGAATAAATAAAGGAAGTTAAATACTTCTTAGTCAATAGCTAGCAACGTGGAGTTAAATCGTATAATAATTAAATGAAATAACTCTTGAATTTTCAAAATGAAGTAAATTAAAAATGATGTTTATCTGATTTCACGTATTTTCATTATATATTCCTCTTCTTGTTGACTTAGACTACAAGTTAAGAAGTTCGCAAATTTACTGTAAATATGTTCATTTACTCCGTTTCTTTAAATATATAAATATCTTTCCAATTTTTTGGTTTGTTTGATAGAAACGGAAAGGGTTAAAAAGAGTGAGGAGAGGGGAAATAATATTAATGAAAACTTGACAGCCGTGGTAAGATCTGTGATGAATGTCCTGGTACCAACATTGGCATATGAATGTTAAGCCTAGTCTTGGCAAAATAGAAAAAGAAGTATTCATACACTAAATGCAGTGAAAATGAGACGAACCTAATTGTACGTGACTGAAGGCATTTCCTTTACTGCATTATCACAGTACTGCTGGTGTCTGGTGAGAGTCGGCGCGAATTAGAGCGTAGGGCGAACAAGGCACTTGGAATGATCAGCGACTGGTGCATAAGAAACAAGCTGACTCTCGCGCCTCAAAAGACTGTCGCCATGATGTTACGGGGTCGCTTCGAGAGGGACCCGATAATAAAATTGAACGGACAAAAAGTTAAATTCGAGAATATAGTTAAGTACTTGGGTGTCTGGATGGACACGTCGGGCTCCTTCCTGGCGCACGTCAAGGCGGTGTCTGAAAGAGCCTCAAACTTTTTCTTATCGGTCAAACGTGTCAGTGTTGCGGACTGGGGACTGAGGTCTCCGGCGGTGCGCCGGATATATCGGGCGGTGTACGTGAGTCAAATCACGTACGCGGCCCGTGTCTGGGCGCACCGTCTGGACACTCTGGTCATATCGTCGGCCCTGAATCGAGGACAGCGAATTCCTCTACTTGCCCTGACTGGGGCATATCGGACAACATCGAGTGCAGCGTTACCTGTGTTGGCCGGCGTGCTGCCGGCTGACTTGCAGGTAATAGAGGCCAAGGCTCGGGGCTCTCTGAGGCAAGGGCTGGATATTGAACTATATGGTGAGATATTCAGCCCTTCGGATACTAGATACCGGGAACTGTGCGAGAGGGTTAGAACGGTTATGTTGCGAAAGTGGCAAGAGAGATGGGACGCGGCCACCCAGGGGAGATGGACTTACTCCTTTCTCCCTAGAGTTGCCGCATGCGACATGGGCAAGGAGGGTCCTCCGGAGCTTGACCACTATGCTATGCAGCTCATCGCGGGCCATGGTGAGTTTAGGAGCAAATTGTTTGATCTTGGACTCGCTGAGGACCCGTGGTGTGCTTGCGGGCGTGTGAGACAGACTCCGGGGCACATTCTTTGGGAGTGCTCGATGCTGAATGACGCGAGAGAGGAGATGCTAAGCGAGTTGGAAGGAGTGGGGCATCGTTCACCTAGGAACGATGACCTCATTAAAAAAGGTAATAATCTCAGACTCTTTCGAGCCTATGCCCGGACGTGGATGTCGCGCTGGGATCTGCTTCGTGGGTGAGCTATCTGCTATGACCGTGGATCCTGCGGGCGTCAAGAACTGAACTCCTATCCTTTTGTATGCGTCCCTCCCTGTTGGGAGTGTCGTTTAAATCCAAAAAACCCACATATCCACTGTCCCTTCCACCAGATCCTTCTCTCCAACTTCTTGTGTGACGGCTCCACTGTCGTATACTTTGTGTATCACTACTTTGCTTCTTTTCTAACCTATTTTTATATCTTAATTTTCTTTTCTTGGATAATTTATGATACTATTTTGTTGCTATTTTTGCTTATGAATTTAACCTGTTTTCTTCCTCGCTTATACTGTTTTATGTTACTATTTTGCTATCTTCTTTTTATTTTGATTTTGTATTTAACCTGATTTTATTTCTATTTTTCTTTGATTTTGTTTTTCTACTTCTGATTTTTATGCCGCTGCACAAATCTATTTCTTTTATATGCTTTTAATTTTCTTGTATTTGTATTTGATTTAATAAAGAAAGTTCTTGGTGGAGGGGACAACGAATGGGTTTTTTGCTGCCAGAACCTTGCGGCGATCGCCCTATACACGGGCGCCGCACGGGGATGGCTTTAAATAAGAAAAATGTCAACCTGGCGACGCAAGAGTAGGGCCGATATGGGAGCCGTCGGCTCATAGAACGGCCCTGGGAAAGTGGTGGGTCCCCATTCGTTGTATTATCACAGAGAGAGTGGCGAGGTTTTGCAATATATTCAAAATAAAGAAAAAAATATTTTTATTATTTCTCTATAAGAGTGAGATTCGTATATAGAGAAAGAGTATGGGTACACATTAATAAGACATAAGGTGACCAGATTTTATAATTTTTTAATTCCAATACTAATAATTTCGTTGCCTATCCGTAACTTCCTGTATCGCCGTAATTTAGTTTTTTTAAACTTTTTTCCTATTTTTTAAAATAAATAAACAAATCTCTATTCTTCAGGAAACGACATGTAAAAATACGTCATTTTTGACAGGTTAGAGCTTGTTTATAATATATACATACAAAATTTGTTTTAAAAAAAGAAAATGTTTTAAAAATTGTTTTAAAAAAGGCAATGATCGAAGAAAAACGAAATTTTCCTTAGGTAGCATCAGCACACCTTAAAATATATTGTATTTCTATCAAAATGTAACTATAACCATAATATAATACGACTTATAAGACTTATACCTAGCAGTTTTTAATGAAGAATTAAATTAATTATTCAGTTAAAGATTTGTTCGTTTTGATTCACTGCATGAACGAGGCAGATTATATATATTATATGATTGAATTGATTAAATCAAAACGAACAAATCCCTTACTGAATAATTGAATAAATTCATAATTAAAAACCATGTTAAATACGATAAAAAAAACTCAATACAAAAATATATGTAAAAATTTCAATTCCAAACACAAAACATCCAGTTTATAATCTGCCTCGTTTGTGTGTATTGACATTCATTTGATATAAAGCCCGCTCTCTATGATTTGCTGCTGGAAGCTTTGAAATGTAAACGGATTAATTACTCTAGAAATTTAGACAGCAAACGCGCGCATCGAGAAAGGAAAAAAAAATGCTACGCGGTATTCTGGATGCACCGGTCTAGAGCCAGCCCTTTATTTCCAAAACAATGTTCGGCTGTGGAGTTGAAGCCGTGCAATCAGAATAGCATTCGCTGTACCCGGGTGGAATATTTAATTCAACAATCCGATATGCGAAAATCTACGGGGCATGGAAGTCATACAAAGTTGCCAACTCGTTCGTACGTTCGTTTTTAATATGAGCGGCGTACCCGGGTTGGCTCGCACAATAACATTCAACTCCCTTTTTCGCTATAGCCTGATTTTTAATACAAGTTTTGCGAAGGACTTAGAAAACAATACAAAGATTTATGCGCAAACATTATAACGGAGGGTGGTTTGAGCGCCTCCTGGACAGCACTGAAAAAAGCTAAAAGCTCATTTAAGTTTCCAGAACGTTGTGTCCGATTGGTAGTATTACTATCGAAATCTACGCGAAATTCCTACTCTGCATTACTATTATATTTACAAAATAGTGTGTCGTAATTTTTTGATATGTATTGAAGGTTTATGACATTTAGCGCATATATTGCTGTCTCTAACTAATATAGATAATTTATGATTTCAAATAAATGCGAACTGATTTTTCAATTGTTTTATTTTTAATAAATAATTTAAATAGACAATAAATGGAATAATATATTTTCATTTAATCACTAGGTTTAGCCACAAAAAGCAACAATATAATATAATAATTTAACAAAATAAAATATTTTTTACACTGTCCAAAAAAATTTCAATGAATTCATTGAGGATTACTAATTTACAATGTACTGAACTCGAGATTTTATAGGAAACAAAGCCTATAAATTTATGGTAAACATGATTATGGAAGGGATAGATACATAAAGTCTACAATTCATTACATTTTAAATTAGTAATCCTCGATGACAGCATTAAAAAACAGTTTTTTAATTTTTTGGATATTGCTACCTTTGTTTTTATACCCCACATATTAAGGTTTGCGTTTTATTTCTATAATCATCATATACGTACAGGAAATGGTGTCGGATTTAAGCTCAATGCTTATCCCATGAAAAAGTTACTAGATCGTAATATAGCGACTCGAGTCGCGCCGATCGCCTCAATGTATAAATTTATTTTGTATTGGTTCATTGGTTATTATTTCTCATACAAATGCTTATCCTTCTTTACATACAATATCATATTTTCGTTTGTTGTGTATACTTAACTCAATTCTGTTTTGCGATTAATGTCCAGCCAATGTCGAAAATACAATTGCGCCATATATTCACGTATGTGAGTCAATCAGTGTTTTTTATGCTATGGAAATATTACTAAGTGAGATTGAACAATTAGGTTAATAGACTTAGGTTAACGCTAAGTGAATGCGGATATCCGAGAGCATGTCCAGATATTGTGATCACAATAAATGACTTAATGCAACCTTGTACAATTGCTTCAGATGGTGTTTATTTTACGAGCTTGCACGCGAAGAAAGGCAGTCGGATCATCGCCATCAGATCTGGTGGACCTTCACTGCACGCTATCAAACTTTCTTTCTTATTTTATTTGTACATCTTACATGTACATGTAGATGTACATGTACAAAACAAATGTTCCCGGAGCTTCTCTCCGGTGAGAAATAGACATCCACATGAAACGCAAACACTTTCATTCCACGAATCCACAACTCTTTCCTAAAGTAATATCAATAATGGATTATCGAGATCACTAGACTAAAAATCTATTTTCGTGTTTTTATATTGTCACATGTCGTGGCTAGGGAAGATTGAATAAAAACACTGGAAATTAATTAGAAATTTATTAATTAACTATTCATTGTAAATTCACTTAAAACGAATGGAACTTAATGCTATTCATCACTCGTAAATGGCTATTTTATTATTGCTGGGTAACACGTATTAAATATTCGCTAGAACATTCCATCCATTTCTCCCGCGTATTAATCGCTCTGGTTTATTTTGCCAATTTGGTACTTCGGTCGATTATTTCGCTCGACATACATCGCTTCGCTCTTTGGCACACTGGCCGTCGTCTCGCGCGTACTTCGCACTGAACGAACTGTCAAACACGCCATGGCGTAGTTCCGTATTTATATGCAAATGCTGATGTTTTCGTACTTTCTAGACTATTATAGTGTTTGGAAGAAGGTCTTTAACAAGCGTTTTCCGAATATTGTAGATCACCCTATCTATAGGCCGATCTCTATCCTTTGATATTGACTGCGGAATTCCTTTTTATTTGAATAAAGGAAATAATTATAGCATCAAGTTTTTGTTTATGATTAGATATAATACCTTATGGATGGGAGATATTGTGATGGGTAATTGGGAACAAGGCAAGCACTCACCTTTCTTCCTTCGATTTTTTATTTCTCCTCTTGCCTCTTCTATATCTCCAAACTTCTAGCGGCGAGGTGTTTCCCGTTAATTACAAGGCAAAACACTCGCGTCAAGAATTAAATCTTTGATTCAATTTGCGGTAGTTCACAGCGGAAAATTATGCGGTCACTTTTCTATTCCGATATTTTTTCTATTGCGATTGCAGCTGTTTTTCCTATTTTCAAAAGTGGAGCGGCTCTAGTACTTGCTTGGTTTCGGGAATGGGTAGGGACTGGGAGAGAAGGAATACCTTTTCCTAGTTCACAAATTAATTTATGGCGCTAACATGCCGCCCGGGATGAAGGCTTGCCTTCATTAACAAGTGATAGAAAGAAGAAAAAAAATAAAAAAAATAAATAAGAATAATAATGAACTTAACATAGCGTAATAGCGTAGCGTTTTAGCGTAGCGTTTTAGTGTAGCGTTTTAGCGTAGCGTAGCGTTTTATCGTAGCGTTTCAGCGTAGCGTTTTAGCGTAGCGTTTCAGCGTAACGTTTTAACGTAGTGTTTCAGCGTAGCGTTTAGCGTAGTGTTTTAGCGTAGCGTTTTAGCGTAGCGTTTTAGCGAAGCGTTTAAGCATAGCGTTTTAGCGTAGCGTTCTAGCGTAGCGTTTTAGCGTAGCGTAAGAAAGAAAATAAATAAAAAATATGGCGTTTAGCGAACTAAAGATAGGTTAAAAAATAACAAGATTTTTAACGCGTTTTCGAATCATGTTGCGTGCGGAAAGGATCCAGAAGTTTTGTCTCAGCAAGGCTAATAATAGACTTGCTCCAGCGTGTAGATTTTTAGTATGATAATAATCAACAATTAAGTGAACAATGTGGTCTTTAGCAGGCAAAACGATTGGATGCTTTTGTGTAGAACTAAGTTGTGATTGGTTAAGTCGACCACCAACGCGAATGAATTTAACATCATCTAAGTATGCGTTCAACTTGCGTAAAGCTATAGAGTCTATATTCAGGGAATGATGGCGTTGTATGCATTTAATTATGAAATTCTCTGTTAGTTCTAAATCGTTTGCAGAAATAAAACCGCGTGTTTTCAAGATGTTTGAAAAGCGTAGGACATATACCGAAGCGCGTAAGAATTTTAGATAACTTGACATTCGTTGTGCCAATTTGTATACAGCGTTATCTTGCACGTCACTATTAGACGGCACAAGAAGTGACACGGTCTTTGACTCGGGGAGCTCCTCGTTTGAGCTTGTAGCAGCAACAGAGAATTGTATAGGCCACTCTTGCATCGGCCGGGTAAGCCATGAGGGACCGTGGTAATAAAAATTGTTATCAATTAGTTGACTTGGCATAACAGGTCGGGATATTATATCCGCAGGATTTTGAACACCTGGCACGTGGAACCAATGTTCAGCCGATAGGTTCTCATTTATGGCAGCGATTCGATTTGCAACGAATGTTTTAAACTTATAAGGAGCGGCGCGTATCCACGAGAGAGTAACTGTGGAGTCTGTAAATGCCAAGATTTTATTTAACTGAACGCGTTCGCAAATGATATCTCGTACGCATGCTATTAGATTTGAAAGAAGAAGCGCCGCACAGAGTTCTAACCTTGCAAGAGATACACATTTTGGTGAAGCAACTCTAGTCTTTGCGCATAACAATGTGACTTGTGCTTCATCTTCTTTGTTGTTTACTCGAATGTATAGCACTGCGCCATAACACTTCTCACTCGCATCGGCAAAACCGACGAGTGCTACGTTTGAGTAAGACTGCGAAATACCTACGTGACGGGGTATTTTTAACTTTTCGAGTAAATGAAGTTCTGACTTGAACTGTTGCCACTGACTTTCAATGTAAGCTGGAGCATTTTCGTCCCACTCAAGATTTTGCTTCCAACACTCTTGAACTAATAATTTTAATAACGTGGTAACTGGACCTAACAAAGAAAGAGGGTCGAAGAGTCTAGCAGTTGTGGAGAGAATTATGCGCTTGGTGCATCTATCCGATTGACACACATCGGCGTTAATCTTGAATAGGAATGCGTCATCGGTAGGATTCCATCGGAGACCTACGATTTGTGTATAAGCCTCTTCATCAAATTGAACGAGCTTCGGCAATTTGAGATCAGCGGGAATTTTTTCCATTAATTCGGTACTGTTTGAGACCCATTTACCTAGGTGGAAACCACCAGATTTGAATAACTGGACTAGATCGCTATGAAGTTGGTAAGCGTTGTCAACCGTATCGACAGAAGAAATGTAGTCATCCATGTAAAAGTGTTTTTTGGCTGCCCATGCAGCTGCGGGCCAGCGAGAGCGTTCATCTGCTGCTAGTTGCCTTATGACGCGCATTGCCAGATATGGCGAACTCGAAATCCCAAAGCAAACGCGATTAAACTCGTAAGTTTGGATCGGGTCGCTAGGATGGAATCTGAATAATATACGCTGAAATCGGTGATGTTCTGGTTTCAATTTAACTTGGAAATACATCTTCTCGATGTCTGCTGAGAGCGCAATCGGGAAGAGCCTAAGATTTATTAGTAACTCAAAGATGCTAACTTGCAGATTTGACCCAATATATAGCAGATCATTAAGTGATTTAGTCGAACTTGACTTACAGCTAGCGTTTACGACTATTCGCGTGCGGGAAGTTAATTTTTCCGGGCGATAAACAGCATGATGTGGCATATAATAGCATGGACCGGGTGCGAGGTTATCAATCGCATTGATATAACCCTTGTCAATATAATCTTTAATGGTTTCATTGTAATCCTTGCGTAGTTCAGGAATAGAATCTAACCGTTTTTCCAATTGAAGAAAGCGTATTTTAGCAATTGTGTCTGTACGACCAATTTCCGTTGGTTCGCATTTAAATGGTAATGCTACAGTATAACGTCCCGTCGCATCGCGTGTGAAAGTTTCGGTGAATATTCGTTCGCAAGCTGCGTCATCAGGACTTAAATGTTTTCTAATCGGTACATTTTCCAATTCCCAAAAGCGTTGCGTTAAATTTTCTAAAGAAGGTTCGTCAACTATTGCGTGTAGGGCGCGTTCAATCGGTTGCACGACACAGTCTGCTTTTCCCATGATGACATAGCCAAACGAGGTTTGTATCCCGACTGCATTTGAGTCGGATGACATCACCTTTTGGTTTCCCAGCAAGAAAGGAAATAGTTCATTGCCTATTAAAAGATCAATATCCGCGGGCGTATGGAAATTTTCGTCAGCTAAGGGTAGGCCGTGCAAATGTTGTAGTTTGTGAATGTTCACATAAGCGTTTGGAACTTTATCCGATATTGTGCTGATTACACGTGCGTTTATTTTGAATCTGCAGTGTGCATCAAAGCGCGAATAGATTGTCAAATCAGCGAGGCCAAATACTGGCTTTTCAGAGTTCCCTATGCCTCTGACTGTTGCTGGAGAATTTAAAATATTCAGGTTAAGGCGATCACAACAATTTTTTGTAATAAAATGACTTGTAGAACCACTGTCTAACAATGCTCTGATTTTTAATATTTTGCCGGAATCGTTTAAAGCGTATATTACCGCAGTAGGTAACAGAGTAATCGAATTAGAAGAGCTTGGACGCGTCTGGTTATACGTTACATTGCTATGCATAGAGAGTGGAAAATTGGAAGCGACGGCTGCGTTTGCCGTTTGTGATTGTGGGGCGGGCGATGATGTTTGCGCGCGGTTAAGCGACGTATTATCATTAGACGATAAGCGTGTATTTGCCATCGAAGACTCTATGTGAAGTTTAGTGTGATGCATTCGCTGGCAGATGGCGCATCTATTTTGCGATTTACATTTTTTCACACTATGAAAGCCCAAACAATTAAAACATAAATTATTATTTTTCACGAAATCATTTCTATGATGAGAATTTAAAAGAAGAAACTTATCGCATTTATAAAGTGGATGAGGATTATCGTTTTTACAAAAAGGACACTTAGGAAAGCTGTTATTGACAACGAATGATTGCGCAGAATAATTTTGTCTTTTATTATAATTTTTATTAACTTGCGAAGTAGAAGATTTATTATAATTTGAAGTGTTAGTTTGAAAAGACCCTGCGTTACGAAGCGTGTATATTCGGTTTTGTTCCTTCACAAAGGTAATCAATGACTCAAATGTCGGTATATTTTCATGGCGTTTTGCTTGTTCAAAAAGTGTTACAGTTTCTTTATCCAATTTGGATAACGCGATATGTGTAAACGTAAAGTCAGCTAGATCATCTAATTGAAGTTGTTTCAATGCGGAAAATGCGGAATAGAATTTTTCTAAGAACGTGTCTAATGCGTTTTGCGAGGGAGTTTGACTACCCCTGAAATTTAAAATTTGTTCTAGGTATAACGTGGCGAGAGTACGTTTATCTTGATACTTATTTTTTAGCGATTTCCAGAGAATCTCATAATTAGCTGCAATAGGCGGGACACCTGCACATACCAATGAAGCCTTACCAGTAAGTTTTCCGACAAGGTATTGTACCTTTTCCGCGTTTGACAGATGCGGATTCTTATGAATTAGCGAATTAAAATTTTCGTAAAATAAAACCCATTGGTTTGGATTACCATCGAAACTTTTTAATTCTAATGCCGGAAGCTTGCTATTTATTTTTTCGTAATTATTTATTAGCGGTTTTTGATTTTCTAATTTTGTAAGCCCTACTTGTATCGCTTTTATCTGACAATATAACTCGTCGAACGCGCAGAGATCTTTGAAATCGGGTTCATATGTAGAATCACAGCTTAGTATCGTTATATTTAACTGGTCCGTTACTTCAGTGTATTCTCTTCTAGTATTTTCCAATGACTGTATGCGTATGAGAAATAGATCTCGTTTTATTTCTTCATCTACTTGTTTACTTAAGTCATGTAAGGATTGCAACATTGAAAATAAACTTTGTTTTTTAGCTTGTAAAATCCGTATCTTGTTTTTTATTTCACTATCTTTGTTTCGCGTAGCCATTTTGAAAATTCACTGAAGAAATGTGTTGATTGTAATTATTTTTAAAAACTGTAGAATTAATCGAAATTTAAATAAATTAAAATATTATTTTTATAATATGAAAAGTTGCAATTAGTTGTAACAACCCTGCTTTAGTTTTTGAAAAATCTTAAATCTTGATAATTTTTATTAATAATACGCGTTTCTAATAGAAATAAACAACAATTACTTCGACGTTTGATTTTAAACGTGCTTCGGGTTCGGGTTTTTCCGTCAACCGAGCGGAAATTACCGAGCGTTCTCCGTGTTTCCGAGCGTGTAATTTGTGTACATACGTACAATTTTAATAATTTTCAAACGAGTTTGTAGGTAGTATATTTATTTATTATTCACGCAGTTAAATATATGACGAACGGGAATATATTTTTTTAATATAATAGTAACTACGCCAAGTGATTTTATAAGCGTTATAAGATAAATAAGTCGTTTTTAACGAAATGTTTTGAATTGAACAAAGTCGGCGTATGCGGTTGTTTTTTGAGGCGATCACGATAGATACAAGCGGAAGCTAGGAAGCGGGTATATCCGGTGGAAGGACCATATGGTTGGGAGATATTGTGATGGGTAATTGGGAACAAGGCAAGCACTCACCTTTCTTCCTTCGATTTTGCGTTTCTCCTCTTGCCTCTTCTATATCTCCAAACTTCTAGCGGCGAGGTGTTTCACGTTAATTTCAATGTAAAACACTCGCGTCAAGAATTAAATCTTTGATTCAATTTGCGGTAGTTCACAGCGGAAAATTATGCGGTCACTTTTCTATTCCGACATTTTTTTCTATTATTGCGATTGCAGCAGTTTTTTTTCCTTCTTGTGGCGGCTTCGATTTTCAAAAGTGGAGCGGCTCTAGTACTTGCTTGGTTTCGGGAATGGGTAGGGACTGGGAGAGAAGGAATACCTTTTTCCTAGTTCACAAATTAATTTATGGCGCTAACAACAGGTATTATTAAATCGCTTCGTTTTTGATAAAATTCTTATGCAATCAAATTTATTTTTGTCAGAATCAATAAAATATATGTCGTAGTTCTTACTTAACCAAAGTTATCCTGAAATATTAGAAATCTAAATTTAACATAACCCTAATTTGTCGCATATGACATTTTCTTAGGACGCCTTACGTCAAAGTTGAATCCGCCGAATAAAATTAATAATTTAGAAGTCGGAACATTTCATTCCTACTTCAATTTACTTGTTGACGTCGTCGCATTTACGAAATTAGTCCCATAATCCAAGCGCAAACATATTACATATCAAAAATGTTCCAATCGTGTACGCATAATTGATTACAAATTTCTGTGTAAATTGTATATTTTTTCTTCCCTGTATTAATTTCGCGAGTTGAAAAGTATGTAAATACATACACACATACTATATTAGTGAATTTTAGAAGAACAATGTTGTGGGATGCATCAAAATAATTAAAAGGTAGACGGTATTTCCAATTCAACCTGAAATTCCGCCAGGACATGGTTTTCAAAAATGAATAAGCTCGAGGCTTCCACTATCTGCTGTGTACGGAATGGTCACCTCTTTTTAAAATCTGCATTCGGGACTATCCTACGTGTGAATGTCGGGTAGACGAAGAACCTCTAGATCACATATTTATTGGACACCCCGCCCCATCAATGATAATTGCCCAAATATAATTCAAGATCTTTAGTATAACAATATTCCATCCCACATCAACACTTCACTATCTTCCACCAATCAAATCACTTTAAAATTACTAACAAAAATTAAATAAACAAATATAATATTATTATACCCTTCTCCAAGACAAACATAATTAAAAATCTACTGAGAATAATGTTTACTCCTACGCCATATTCAAATAAAATCAATTGAATATTCCTAAATACATTTCCGAAAAAAATGAAAAACGCTAACCCGGTTGACAACTCAGCAATATAATACATACACTTATTAATGTCTATAATACTCCATAGGGGTTTCCGAGAAGTGGGTTACCAAAGTTAACATGAATATTAAAACAATTTACTCGTATTAATTCTTCAAGCATATTTAATTCCGTTGAATTAAAAGGAAGGTCGAAAACCACAATTTTCCTCTACATGTACTCAAAATATTTACAGCTGATTAATCTTATTTATTTTCATACAACTTGTACTACCCTGAAGGTATAATCCAATGTCCTTCGGAGAAATTATTATACATATTTCCCTCACATAAAGTTAAGGGAGGATAACTTTTTTCTTATTAAAAACATTACAATATAAAAATTACATACTAACAATGATCTCTTTATTTTGAATCTTTTATGTTATCTCATCAGACATAATCAACTAATTAACTTACCAATACTCCTTTTCTCTACGCGGATATACATAGAATAAAGACCGCCAAGCTTTTTTATCATGACACCCAACTTTCATCTTATCGGCATTCGTGACAACTTCCAAGATCTATTTTACCTGGCCATCCTGATATTGTACCTTAAATCTTATATTGCTTGTGTCATCAGTCAGGCGCGTGCAGTGGGAACATTGAAGCGTGACTTTTTTGTAAGCGTATATTTTGGGAAAAAAAAAGAAATCTAATATATACCCTACAGATTTTTATGATATGTCAAAATATGAATGTAATGATAACAATTGTGATAGAAATATTACGAAAAATATGTTGTATTACGATTTTTAGTCCATCTTGCCATTATTTCCTTATTTATTCGATCTACATGGACAAAGCATATTTTAACCCTATCACTGGGTTAAAATCAACCTTATATTTATTTCTCAAATTCAAAAAAACGACAACGTTGTCGTTTTTTATTTGAAAACTATACGGCATTTTTTGTTAAAACAACTGTGACAAACGGACAGAAATCCTTTGTTTTAGGTTTTTAGATAATGGATTGACAAATGGAACAAATACAATGAATTTATTAGTTGCTTCGATGGAAAATCTATGCATAACGGTCATGGCCCAATATAGTCAGCCACAGTTGAATCTGTTGCTTGTGATAAGGAATAATATTAATTATATATTAATAATAATACTCGATGCCCTTCGTCATCAGAAACTAGTAGGTGAAGCAAATAAATTTTGGTTAAATGCTATCTGTATATTTTATATAATATGGTATCACCCATAAAATCACATTGCAATAATATATCACAGCTTAATTAATAACAAGTGTGAATTACTTTTCAACCGCATAAATGTTTTGGGTGATTTTTTGTGTACCCGAGGTATATGTGTACATAATTTTTTTTTAACTAAATAAAACATTTTTTAAGCGTAAAATAATATCCTTGTATATTTGTTTTCAAAATTGATTAACGTTGGTAAATTAAACGCAGTTTTTATGTTAGTACGTAGCTGTATTAATTTTATAATAATTTATATTGAATAAAAATTAATCACAATCGTCGAACAGGAGTATTGACGCCTAATGCTAAAGTAATGCAGGATAGTCATTAGTACTGTGCATCAGGTAGATACATTGTAAAGAAAGAGCTCTTCGGCAGTACTTTTTCTTTCTTTCTTTAAAGATGCAGCTGTAGTTTCATTTGTAGCAGAATTAAGATGTGCATATGTACGTCGTCCTGTCTACGGGGTAAATCAGATCCTTCAGCAAGAAATTTCTTAGTCATCCAATTTTATATATCAATATATCAATTGTCTAAGACCACTAATGAGTTTAGGAAGACACGACTAGTTTCGACTGCAGATGTTGTCATCTACGGGTAATTATATAATTATATTGGTTTGCCATGTTTGCCGTACTGGCCACAGTTATAGTATTTATTGAATTGGCGTTAACTTTGTGGAATGACATTATAATTATAAATCAATATATCACTTGTCTAAGACCACTAATGAGTTTAGGAATATACGACTAGTTTCGACAACTGCAGATATTGTCATCAACGGGTGATTATATAATTATATTGGTTTGCCATGTTTGCCGTACTGGTCACAGTTATATTGGCCTAGTCGTGTATTCCTAAACTCATTAGTGGTCTTAGACAAGTGATATATTGATATATAATTATAATGTCATTCCACAAAGTTAACGCCAATTCAATTCATTTAATTTTCATTTGCTGCCTTTGTCTCGAAGTACTGCATAAATAAATATTGGAAATTCAAGAGCAAACCTACATAATTTTAGATGCTTATTTGACGTCTCTCTAATTCCAAATTCTCAATAGTTGGTAAGCTGCATATTTATCTGTTTGCATTTGTCTCGGTATTCCCTAACCACAGCCACCGGTGTTTGTACTCAGCGCATCCAAATAGATTGCTTCTCGAACTACCTCGCATCCAGCTATTTGGAATGTTTATGGTGATTGCATTTGTACAAACTACAACCAATATGTTTGTTTTACACTGATTTATTTCTAAATCAAACTGCTTGCTCGCGAATGCTATTTTCTGCAATATTTAATGTTTCCAAAAGATACATTTTTTTATGTAATTATTTGTAAAAAAATATATGTTTGAGAAGTCTCTTAAAATATATTGTGAGGTTGTGCTTTAATTATTAAAAATTCTAACGTATAATATTGACTGTGTAGCAAAATAAAATAATATTTGACACGAGAGGTATTACTTGGAAAAAAATAATATACAATTTATTATTTTATTAACACTAAATTAAACTATGTGATGCACACACGTGTAATGGTCTAAACCCCTTACCTCAATTCTTACTCGGCTAGCTCGTTCCGACGTTTTGGGAAGGCAGTAGAGCGGACTCTGAGAAATCTCAGAGCGGCGTGTCAAAGTCCGAAGTCTTGAGAGAGAAGTTAAACAGTGTACATTTTCAGGATTTTACGACAATGAGGGGAAGATATAGAGAAAGATGTTGACTGTTTTTGAAGTAATAAGTTATTAGAAATAACCAGAAAGGCTTTTCTCAAATATTTAATACATACATAGGGTACATTTTATATAAAAGGATTACAAGTATTGACATAAATAACAAAATAACAATTTATAATAACAAGAATAACTTGCCTGCCTATAATGTTAATATTGAATCTACGGTGCACCGGAAACTGAAGATAATTTTTGTATAATTAATTATAAACATATATTCTTTATAATGGGACTTATTCCTCTTTTAGCTGGTTTTCTATAACAATTACCTTAAATGAACACTTTTACATTAATAAAAATTATAGGACCATTTTAGTTGACATATAGTTTTTATGCGGAGATAACACAAGAATAATTAAAACACTGTAGATACAATAAAAATACAGGAACTTGAGTATGGAAAATATCTAAGAATAGGTTTAGAAATCTCGTAAATTGGGCAGTCGTTTTATAAACAGTAGAGAGTACAAGCACTCGTATGGGTATAGTAGAAAAACTGTAAGTTGAGAATTAGTCACTGAATGTTGGGTTTATTATAACCAATGACTCACTAAGGCCCGGTTGTTTCAAGTTCGATCAAAGTAAGCGGTCGATCAAAGCATAGATTTTTACGAAAACGGATCGTCTGATTGGTGGAGAACGTAAAAATCTATGCTTTAAAAGAACGCTTACTTTAATCCAACTTGAAACAACCGGCCCTAACTGTTGTCCATGTAAGGTGGTAAATGGAGAGGAGATTGGCCTTGCATCACTATACAAGGCGGTTGTCATCAGGAGCTGAACGGACCGTGTGGTCACATGTGCCGTCTCAATAAAACAACTTCAGATAGTTATGTAGAAATTCAAGATGTCACGGAGAGTTATGTTTTTTTAATTAAACTTGTCTATTTCGCACTACTAGTAACGATGATTTAATGGTTTGTATTTTTAGTGTTTCCAATAGAATTATGTTGCTAACCGGAACCCTTAAGATTCTCTTTATGTTTTATTTATAGAAGATATTGAGTTCCTTTATATCGTCCACTCCACAAGTCAAGAAACAGGTTTTTTATATGGTTTGAGTTTATTTTATGTTATGAGCATTTTAGTTATTATTAAGTTAAAGGTGATATAGATAATGTTTATTTTATTTCTTTAGATTATTTGAATTTATCACTGGTTACCGAGGTAATTCTGGGATACTCAAAGGACTTTCACCACTATTTAAATTTTATATTAACATTTATAAATTTGGTTCTCCCGCTTGGGGTATACAGTTGGATGGAATATATAATCCTTTACTGAACGGTTGCGGCACTTATTTGTCACAGATTATTACTCGTGTTCTAATGATACACTATTATTATTACAATAACTGGAGGTAATTTTACACTCTGATACTACGCAAAATTTATAAGTTGAGAAAACTTCTGGAGACTAAGGTAATTTCTTTGTATGTTTTTTAGTATCAAGACTTTTGACGAGATCTGCATCCGTTGGCGAATTATGTATCTTTTGACGATAATAGTTTTACCGGCATTCGAGACGCCGCGCTATTATTTACGTGTCAGAAGAAAAAATCTTTTTCGGAGCCGATCGGATCGCAGACTGTGGGGTTCGATGATTTGTTGTTGCATATGAACTATGGTAAGAAGACGTTAAGGTTGAACCGAGCGTAGAATTGCCCGCAGCGTGAATACTTATCAGAAGGTTACAAAGGTTGAGATGATATATATGGCAATGCGTGGCCCTTTGCTACACGGCGACATTTTTTGCTCACTACGTTTCGCTTTCGCGGCAACGTGCGGTATGTCACGCTAGTAAGTTGGGATAATATTCGCTCGAGGGTAGAAAGGGCGGGTTGACATTAGTGTCCGCGTATCCTTTACCTTTGCCCTCTGCATGCGGGGGCTTGCTTTCCTTGCTATCATTTATACTATTGTAAGAAAGTAAATTGTTGACTCTTTTCTCTCACTTAAATGCATTAGGCGCAAGGCTAATTAGAACGAGATATCTAACCTTTTATCTCCCATTGTTTTAAAATTTAGGTTAATCGCGACAATCACATCCGGTGGCTTCATAACGGAGCATTAACCAGACGTTTTTTAAAATTCAAGGTTTGCAAAAATGCAATATTTATAATATTTATTTCACACAACGTGAATTTCTGTTTCTTTTTTATGGCTTAAATCGTAACGATTTTTGAATCGTTACACACGTTGATTATATTTATCACTACTACAATTTTGAGAGGAGCAGTCCCTCTCATCTTCAGATATTATTTATAACTAAAATAAATACAGAAATTTTGTCGACGACCAAAAGATGGAAAAATCTTTCACGAAAAAGACACATCTTCAGATTGCGGAATCAGTTACCACACGGTAGCCACAATAGCCTGGCAACACGCAATCGTTAGCCAATTGCTTTCTGCTAGTATTGTACGTTCATGTATTATTATGACGTATTACTATAATTCATGCTTTAGCAATGGTATTCGAAATAAAAAAAATAGGGTCTAATCAATCACTTGAATAAATTAAGAACAAAACGGATGTAAGAAACCGTTAAAAATGGCTGGCGAATTTAAACACTACCTTGCGTACATTAAAAACGGTAGTATTGTTAAGGCGTACGCGTACGGTAGGCATATAATTAATCTTATTCAAGCATTAATTTTCTCACACCCTTAGGCTATAAGTGCTTTTCTAGTACCGGTGTGGTTCTTTCTTTATATATTGTACCAAATATTGAATTCAAAGAGAGAACAAATCACATAATCAAGTAATCACGTAAAAAACAGGTAATTTGAAGTCACGGTGACTAAAATAACATACTCATTCTTACAATAGTTTACGATACTCTGTTCCTTTTTCCCCGGGACTTTTTTTGGCGTAGTTTTCGTAGTCGGCGTTTTGTTTCAGTCCGTTCAGTAACGAATGCAAGTAAGGCAATTACCTTATTTTTGACTTCACGATTTCACGCTTGTAATGTATCTACAGTTTATTATATCATTTTGTGTTCGTATACCTATATTTTTTTCATTTTTAGTTTCATTTTGATTCTTAACGCCACAACGGGCAATGAGGCCCAATTATTTTAGCGAAAAACTTTGCAAAAACATCCAGGCTTGAGAAAGTCGCATGTAATGTGAGACCTACCAGGAATGTAATATGGAAGCCTCTAAACTACGGGGGACGTACTGTTTGTTATAACATTGCCAAAATTTATCAATTTGTCGTTTGTTTTAAGAACATTTTTTAAAAATACGAATTAGATGATTGTATGATCGTTTTGTTCTGAAGGTACATTTTAAGAATTTATATCTATACTAATATATAAAGAGGTAAAGTTTGTGAGTTTTTAAGTTTGCATTTTTGGATGTAGGAAGTTATCTCCGAAACTACTCATCTGATTTCAAAAATTCTTTCACCAATATTGAGAATGGACTTTCAAAGTGGAAATGGGTTTTATATTATCCCGTTAAAATAAATGGTATTTTACAACTAAAGTCGACGAAAAAATGGTCGAGCGATGCGTTTTTTACGAACGTACGAGATATTTCAATACTTTCTATAGAGAAGATGTAGAACTCAAGAAGTTCTATGAAAAAATCCGTCTGTATACCTTGACATATATCTATATGTTTAGGTTAATACACAAATTGATAAAATATGACTTAAAATCTACGCGTGCGAAGCTGCGGGCATAGACCGTTATGTATAATTAAATAAATAATACTTAAATTATGTTCCGTGATTTTTCACGGGCGTACGACTAGTATATAATATACAAAAAATTATATCATATTAACAATATAAATTACAAAAAGTCACAAGAAAATATAGTAAGTAGTTAGTAAGAAATAAAAGGAAATACAATATGTAAACAGTAGATACAAAGGAAGAAAGTAAAAAATATCTTTATATAAATTTTATTTTCATTTATTTATATATTTATAATTTTAATACGACGATATTATTATTCTAATAGAGGAATTATATACTTCTGTAACTATATTGAACTGAAATATACAGTATTAAAATAGAGTATCTATGAGTAGTTCTGTTTTTGCCTGATCCTGACCGCCGCGCCGCGTTCGTCAGTGTGCCTTTATAATTTGACAGGGCAGACGACAACACATCGGCAATGCTTACATATTTGTTTTTCGAGTAATTACAGGCACAATTGAAGAACACGGTAAATTTTACGATTTTTTCCAAACACCTCAGAATTTACTTTTTCACGACTCTTTTCTTGTCTGTGGTTTTCGCCTTATTCTAAGATAAAGTAATTCAAATGTCAAAATTTACGACATATATGGAAGATTTGTGAGTATTTTGAAACATGTAACATTTTTAATACTTGCTTTTCATTTAAAAGACACCCAATTATACAAAAAATTGCAAATATATTGTTACGTTACAAGTAATCCCGCCATTAATAACGCGCCGCGGCACAAATTGATTTGTGGGTATCAATCGATCTAGAACTTAGTTCGCCGACAAAACTAGGGTTAACGCACGGGCCCCAGCTAAGTACCGGTCTCTCTACCTGGCTGGCCACTTATTTTAAAACTTGTGCGCGCGTTGCAAGTTCCCCCACGCCGGGCGCAGCGAAATGGTGGTAGATACGTACCTACGTGCTTGGCCTCTCTTTCATCGGTCAGACTTTAAAATCTACCAGGGCCCAAGGCAGACGGACCTCGGCAACTGTTCCCGTCTTGGTGAGCACGACTCTGATACCCCACTTCACGATCCAGTATGTGTGAGTTATTTATACTGTACTAATTTGTATGTCTCTTTTCTTATAGGGCCCTGCCCTGTTAGGCCAATAAATACAATGTTTGCCATACGATGCCATGTATGGATGGCCCGTTATCTAAGATTATCAATATAATATAACGATCCTGTGCTGCCCCGCGGCCAGCTATACCTCTACTTTACCTGCTAACCACTTTCGGAACTTTCTCATGGCATGGATGAGAGAGGCGCTTTGTAGATGTTAGCATTGTTGCCGCAAGGATTTCCTGTGGTCTTGGCTGTCGGATGAGGGATGCCTGATCGCACATCTTCGAGTCCTGACGCCATGTGGATTCTGCGGTGAACATGGATGTGCGACGATTACATGTGGGAGCTCCACCCGGAAGATAGATTCATCACGTGATCACCCAAATGTAACATCTATAAACGTGCGGCACCATGAATTTATGTTCTAATTTTGCATTTTTTTAATTTAGAATCATTTTAATGATACCACCCTGCAAAAATTTCATGTTGTAATTTTAAATTCTTTTTAATTTATAATCATTTTAATGGTACCACCATGCAAAATTTCATGTTTTAATTTTAAATGCTTTCTGATTGAGAATCACTTTACTGATACCACAATGCAAAATTTTACGTTTTAATTTTTAAAATCTTTTTAGCTTAGAATCATTGTTATATTATATTTTATTTTGACCCGAATAGAGGTAGAGCTTTTATTTTGGCCAGCGCAGTCTGCTAGTGCCTTTCAATTATTTTATCTACTCCATTGTTCTGCCCGATGGCATATTAAACGTAATGCACTAGCGCGAATCTGCGCATTTTGTCATATTTCGATTTTATTTTCTAATGCAAATCTTTTATACGAAGTGCATGATTATATTACTGTTTTAAAATTACTTATTTTATTTATGTAAAATCCTACCCATGTACTCATCTCATGCATTGGTTTACAAATTTAAAGATCTGGATATGCGTCACATACTATCAAGTAAGAGCTCAACCTGAGACTTGTGTTATACCGATGAACTAGCTGGTGGGATGCATCTGTGTGCGTGAATATGTGAGAAATGCCACTCACCATGTCAATACCAAGCCGCTATGTACCAATATTGCAAAAATTAGAAACGGCTTAATTGCAGAATACACACGCTTAATTATATTAATAAAAAAAAATTCACACGTAAATTCGAGTGTTTTGATTTCAAAAATGATATTTATATACGGCCGCATAAAGTAGCAAAAAGTTATCAAAGTTCAAACATTCGTAATTATCACCTTATAAATAGATAAACTCATCTATTCAATCAATATTTATCCGTATTCTACGGTAATGCGTCATTCACGTCTTAGATAAAACATACAACTTTCACATTTATAAGGTGAAAATTACGAAAGTTTGAACTTTGATAACTTTTTTAATACTTTGTTTCGCCGTATATAAATATCATTTTTGAAATCAAGACACTCGACCTTACGTGTGAAAAAAATTTAATAATATCCTTGAAGATGTCCGTTTTCTGCAATTACGCCTTGAAATAACGTATTTTATACTTGAACTAGTAATATTTCTTATGACAATAATATTATTAAGCACAGTGACGCCGACTAACCGATACACGAAAATATAAGGTCATAGCAAAAGAAGTGCACTAATGAGAAATATTACAACGATATGAACGGCGGACGTTAATATTTCGTGTAATCAATAAAAATGAACAGTTTGTGTTTATTTTAAATATTATATTGTAATATTTAGTATTAAAATAAGTGTTTTATT
Organism: Agrypnia vestita; assembly: GCA_016648135.1. Classification (NCBI taxonomy): domain Eukaryota; kingdom Metazoa; phylum Arthropoda; class Insecta; order Trichoptera; family Phryganeidae; genus Agrypnia; species Agrypnia vestita. The sequence goes on from JADDOH010024452.1 coordinate 215,134, forward strand.
CCGGCCTTGCAAGGCATCACTTGCGCTGTACAAACATTTCACAATATTGTGAAATGTTTGTACAGTGCGGCAAACGTAAATTGAAAAATGGTGTTAATTTGATCATTATGTGTACATTTAAGTTATGTGAAAAAATAATAGTTTTATAATATAAAGATAACAATATTTTTGCATTAACATTTTCAAAGAGTTAAGATAATATTAACTGTATTAGGAACTGGGTGTGAAGTAACCAAGAAGTTCAACATTTAGGAACAATGTCGCGACAGGTAAAAGAAGTGTCAAGTTTAATTTTTAATATATCATTTAATATCTTAGAAATAAGTGTTCAAAGTATAAATAATATCGTAGTGTCTGAATTATAGTGTTATATTTATTAGATTATCACATTTTATTAATCAAATGTCAGGTAAATTCAGTAAATAACATAAAAATTACCTAACATGTTACTTCCACTTGAATGAAAATTCTAGTTTAACATAAAAAATAAGATTTTTAAAATTCCTCAACTACGTAAAAAACAAATGAATATTTATGCATTACATCTAGTTCCGGTAACAGCACAACACAATATGTAAAAGTTGTAATGTAATATGTTAAAAATAAATAATAATAATATTGCAGTGCGGTCACAGAAATCTCTTTCCCAAAGATGATTCAGTGATAAGACATTGATATATTTATGTCCATTAATGTAACGACTCGTGTTTAAAAGAGGATAAAGTGTTAGATCTTTATTTTACATAATAATATATCTCAATTTGCGAATCGGCACAACAAAATAAATTTTATAGATTAGATATGCAGGAAAGTCAATTAAATTATAGAAAATTTTATAAAAGCGTATTTTTTTCGTCATTAATATTTCTCCGTACCTCGAGTGCTCGATAGTTAAAATAATGCGGTTTTTCATTTCCTTCGTAAATAAATATATGATAAAATATGCGTTAACCTAGGGAAATAATGCATATAAAATATACATACTTGATACCGTGAAAATTTTCAAGCGGAGTACTGCCGGCTCGACATTCTGCCTGATTTCCTTTTCTGATCTTGTCCAAAATGAAATTTAAATTTCACGCGGATTTGAATTTAAAATATCCTTTTTCACTTTGTAACCCGAGGCTATACGTTTTACAAGGATTGTCAAACCACCGGAAACCTTTTTATTAATGGATTAACACACTTTTATACTCCACGTGCGGCTACATCGACTATTACTTAAAACATCACTAACGTCTACTGTAAAACTTTCACTAAACATCTTATAGTTACGGACATCTCAAAAATTTATTAATTTCAAAAAATTAAATGCACTTAATCTCAAAATGTTTTAACGTAACCGGACGATCTAACCGACGCACGTTACTAGTACTGAAGTGTCAGAGTGGAATGTCAAACGCACGTGGGTAGTAAATGTGGAACAATAATAATGAAATATGTTTTCGCCTCGCTACGAATTTATCTGTCAACATTAAACACGCAATAATCTGAATTGAAAATATTACTTTTGTTCTTCGAAATTTATCGATGAAATAAAAACACCTCAAATATCTCTAATACGTATCTGTACATTTCAATACAAATACTATTTATTGCTCATGACGAGACTAATTTAAATGTATTTTTTTCGGTCAGGACCTGGAGATTTGTCCATTGTACAAATAAATATGAGAAAAAAAATTGTGGACACGGAAATTGACCTTACAAATATTTCGGATACGTTTCTAAGACAGATTGATTTCCAGTATTGTTTCAAATTGGCAGCAGTTCAAAAAAAAAATTCATAATTTAATAACGTTTATTATGGTCCTAGAAAAAATTTAAATAATAGAGAAATCTACACGGAAAGCAACTTGATTCTTACGGAGAGTGCCGAGAATTATTTAGTGTCAGAGTTTATCAAATCAAAATTGTAAAGACTCGAAAAATTATTGAAAGTAATCAATTGCAGACTGCATAAGGCCCGGAAGATTAGTCTATCGTGTGAGTTATTTATGGAACACGATTTGAATTTTTTAAGGTTTTTTCGTTTCTCTTTCTCAGTCGAATCAGGTGCTCATGTTTGAGTACTGTAGACCATTAATTTGCTTCTACGCTGCTACGAACGAATTGCTTGCCTCTCCTTATCGCGATCCTGGGCCGTATAGTGAAGCTCAAGCCATTTTTCTGGTAAGTCCATGTCTATCTCGCTTTTCATTTTTGTACATTTCCAGTAATCGCAAATTTATCGTTGCTTTTAAGTCTTCTTTTATTTTATTAATATCCCCAAAAAAAACAACTTATTTTCTGCATGTTGTGAGATTTTTTTTTGTTATTGTTGAGAGGTGATGTAAATTTTTTTATAGAGATGAGAAGGCGGAATACGTAACGCGTTAATATTCTTATACGTATGTTTGTTTATGCAGATGTTTGCTTACATTTTTGTACTAGGGCGTGCGGTAAGTACAGTGAAGCATGACTTTTACATAAAGTTTTACATAAACATACACATATTTTGAAAAAAAAAAAAAAATATATATAATATAATATATTCTATATATATAGATATATATTATAGATATATATATATATATATATATCTATCTTTATATATATAGTCATGCTTCAATGTAGTTACTGCATACACTTTCTTTATGCTTTATTTTCTTTCTTGTTTCTCTATTTTCATTTTTAGATTTGTCCTTTCCTCCTCACTTCTAATCCCCTGAACGCCTACTTCATGCTATAATTAATTTTTTTCTCTTTTTCTCTAATTAGATCTCGCTTTTTCTTCCCACTGCTGACCCCCCTGTTATCTTTTATTTTTAATTTTTGATTCTCTCTGATTGTTATTGTCCAGCATATCCAATAACTTATTCTGTGAAAACTATGTTCTTTGTTTTGATGAAAATAAGACAAACCACTATGGACCGGTTGTATCATCTAGGATTATAGCAGATTAAGTCTTTCTTAAAAACCACAGATTTTTACGAAAAGGAGTTGTGTGATCGGTAATAAACGCAATAATCCATGCTTTAAACGAATGATTACTATAAACCAAGATGATATAACCGGCTTTAAACAAATCAACACAAGCAATATTTATTTTACAATGATGTACGTGACTATTCACGCGTTGAAGTATTTTCGAAAAAAAATGCTTTTTTTTTCTTCACAATTAGAAGACTCCTATGGTCAGGTCAGCCTACGTGGTAAGAAAGCAAACCACGGATGCATGACCTGGATAACGAACCAGGCGATTGCACATTTATCGGAATCTCATAGGCTGCTGGTGCAACGAATGGTGCAGAACAGGTCAAGATCGAGGAGTTGGAGAAGGTTAAAGTGCACACAGAATTGTCAAGATAATGATGACGATGTGCTTTTGTGGAAAAATGCTGTTTTATCAACATATTCTTGTTCATTTTTAATTAATTTATTATCATTGTTTATTCAAATCGAAGCTTACAATACTCGAAAATATGTATATTATACATAAAGAAAAAATTAAAAAATACATATATAAAATAATAAATTTGTGGAGAGAAGTGACTTCAAAATTTTAATATATTTCAACATTTCTGTCATAAATCTCAAATAAAAACATTTAAAGCTTTCAAAAAATATATTTTTCAAATAACTTTAAGGTTTTAAATATTTAATCTAAAAAAACGAATAAATTTTTAATCCAAAGATAAGTCAGAAATGTTGAAAAAAAAGCAAACTTTGAAGTCGCTTATCTCCATAAATATTTGTATTTTTTGCTCATAAAAATTTAGGTAGGAATCTACCTGCAAATTATTGTAGGACTAGCACTGTTACAACCTGTATACATGAACATCAGTAGGGACCAAAATCCCTGACATCCTGTAAGGATTGTACGTGTGTAGGTTATACATGATAGATCAAGGGGACATGAAAGAGGGTGCCTGGGATGGATTTGGACAGCAGCTAATTGAGGGAAGGAAGCAAAAAAGGTCAAGAAAAAAATTAAAATGTCATCAGTCGTTTTTTACACTGCTGGATGAAGGCCTCCCTAAATATCTCCCAGTTTCTCTGTCTGTTATTTGTCGCTTCCACGTATTCTTATTTCTGCAGAAATAGACAATTTAGACAGAACAACGGAATTTAGGCTGGTCTATTGATTCCCACTCACAGAATGGCTGCACATATCCAGCGACCTGCCCACTGCTATTTCATTTTCATATAGCGCGATAAATGTGTACAACATTTTATTGTGATTTTTATTCTAAGCAATCATCCCTTGTCATCGCAAGAAATAACTAATTCCCATTTATTACCAAAGTTTACCGTAGTACAATTTTTTTTTGTGATGTGAATTATGACTTACTTTACACGAAGATAAATTATTTATGCGTTTTTACAGTATTCAAAAGTTTCAGAATTTACGTGAACCTTATACTGAATAAGATTCCGATTGAAAGGGTCAATGTATACAGATACCCAGGCGCGTATGTGAAAAAATACGATTAAAGTGGGATGAAGGCGATTTAAGGGTGTGGGGAAATTGGCCCGAGAAGCCTTCAATAAGAAGCCTTCTTTGTTGTGCATTAGAGCACTGAATCGACGTAGTACCAATTACTCACTATGCATGTTAGACTTACGCAGTGAAGGGGGCTTCATGAATAAAATCGAAGGCTTTTAAATGTGGATTTGCAGGAATCGGGTAGTGCGAGTAGGAGATGAATAGATCTTCAGAAAGCGGGAGAAAAACAGAGATAACTAATTTATAACGTACTGGATCTGAGATTGTATAGAAAACATAGCCTATAAATTTATAGGACAAATGATTTTGGAAGGGATAGATACATAAAATCTGGAATTCAGTACATTTTAAATTGGTAATTTTCGGTGACTGCATTCAAAACATTTTTTTTATTTTTTTTGGATATTGCTGCCTTTGCTTTTATACCCCACGTATGGTGATCTCTTCTTTAACTTAGCAAGAGAACAGTGTAGAAAATCTGGTTAATCCAGATAAATTTGATTTTCCGCTCTGAATATAATTTTTTAACTTGTAACAATGGAGTTCACAATACTAATACGGGTTATATAGACAGCTGAACAACTTGTTACTGACTTGATAGTTTAATTGTAAGAGAGCGCGTCAATATGGCGCATCCCTATTTATACCCATTATACATTCATTTAGATATATTACAAATATGATTATTCTTTGAATTTATGACTTCTAATGCTATTCAATATATCACATAAATGACACAATATGATAATATATTAGATCATATATTATATTACGATATAACTTAATGCGATGGCGGCACTCGTAGCCCAGTAGGTATGACACTGGCTTCTCACACCGAGGATTCCAGGTTCGATTCCTGGTGAGGTCACAATTAATATACGTGATTTACTCAAGCCTGGGTATTTTGTGATGTGCTCCCTCCTGTAATTGGGCCTCTTGGCCTGTTGAAGCGTAAAAATTTTAATAAAATGAAGTAATATTTGTATTATATAAAAAAGACATATAATTTAATATATTCTACAGATATTGATGACAGTATAATCGTAAGTAATATATTATTTACGCAATTTTATATGATGTTATGAATTAAACTGAAGAATTTTTAGAGATTTCATTATTATAATTTCGAAGTTGCAAAAATGAACAAATCCGGTAACGTTAATAAACGATATGAGGGATATAAAAGCAAAAGTAATATTTATAATAATTTGAATGCAGACATCGGGGATGACTAATTTAAAATGTACAGAATTTGATATTTTATAGGATATCAATTTATACGAAATAAATATTGGTAGGGATACATACTTAAAATCTAGAATTCAATACACTTTAAATTAATTATCCTTGGTGACTGCGTTCAAAATATTTTTTTAATTTTTTGGATATTGCTGCTTTTGCCCACGTATAAGAGAGTTATGATTCCATATTTTTTTCACCATCAGAATATGTGTCGCATGTTCTTACTATTTTCAAACTTAACTAAACGCTTGTGCTATAAAAATAGGACTAACTTGCTGATGTCCTGGAACGGGGCTCGAACCACCAACCACCAGATCACTAGGCGAGTGTTGTTGAATTGAGTGTGAATTGAATTACCACTACACCTAAATGCTGTATCCATATTATCTAAAGGTAGGCAATTCTAATATCTAAGTATATAATATCAATCCCTCTCCAAACACAACTCTCATTTCGGAGACTTACAGCGAACGGAATGACAAGCACCTATGTAATATTATATAAATATATAATTTTACTAATTTTTAACAACTCTCAGACTTACGGTGGGAAATTTTGAAAGAAATAAGATGAAAAGAAATTAAGAGGTGTGTAAATTAACGCGACTAATTAGCCAGCCGGCAAACGAACGAGAGAAAGCCATTAATAAACTCATTACGGATTTTTCCACGACAAAAAATTTTTTGGAGGCGCTGAGGCAGAAAATAAAGTAGAAAAAATCACTTTAACGTTATATTTTCTCCTTGTAGCTCTACATCATCTACAATATTTTTGATATTTTCTGTTTTATTTTTATCTCATCAAAACCAAATTCCGCCCTTCCAAAACAATTAAAAATAACACATTTCGTATCTTCTAATTCATTAACAAATTGCGTGGCTCTCTCCATTCTGCATCTGGTATTTTTCTTCTCAACTCCACCATGAATATTTTCCTCGGACATTATCTTCTTCTTCTATCTTTCTTTCTTTACTGCGATACCGAATGTTTTTTGCCGGAGGAAGCTAAACGTCTTCCTCAAGGTAAATAATTAAATAATATTGTATTTTTAAGTACCTCAATTTCGGGAAAAATTTACGGAAAAATATACCGCCTCAGACGTCCTGGGAAAATAAAATAAAGTGGGATATGTAGCGAAAACAAATGGGTCTCGAAAAACGCACAGAGCTCTGATACAGAAGCCAACAGGATTGAGACCGAGAGGAATATAATGATGATGATGAACGAATCTGCAAGAGTAAAGCCATGTATTCACTAGGGGACAAATTGTCCCTCAACAGCACGCGCGGCATAGAGTCTACGTGACGTTGCAACGTCGTGCAGTGTTCCGCGACCTCGCGCACAACATAGCGCGGCATTTCTACGTGCCGTGGCAACGTTGCCATGCGCACGGTACCCGAGCGTACTCACTGCAACATTCCGCGGAGCGTCAGTACCACGTGGTATGTTTACAAGTGAATACGCATGCGCTGTATCTGTCAAGATGACAATGCGGGGAAACGAAATCGTTCTTGAACTCATCGAGCTGTATCGATCGAAGATCGCATAGAATGTCTGTCCTTCTTTCTCTTTGCAGTAAATAATTTCGCATTCTCCTCTTTTTTCTCCTCTTACTTTTCGATAAACTCATTAACATAAACAGATACGCGGCTATCATCATAACCTCATAGGGCGATATATTTCCGCGACGTCTGGAAAACAATAATTATTTGCAAAAAGGACCTTGTTTTTAATAATATTCAATTTACTACAGTAAAACCTCGTTTATTTGAAATTGCGACCCAAAAAAACATTTCGAATTGCGCGGAACCCCGTTTTCGCCAAATGAGATACCGCAGCTGTCAACATAAGCTCATCGGGTGACATTTCCGCGACAAGATATGCGAGTCCCGGTGTGTACACGTCAAATGGCCGCGTCATTGTCCCCGAAACATGAGCGTAGATGTTGATGCGACATGCCGAGCGGAATGTTTCGCGATTTGTCCCTTAGTGAATACATGGCTTAAGTTCTCAGAAGACTGAAGACTGAAGATGATACCATGGATGGTGCTGTATTGTGATTGCTGTAGTATGTAGTCTTCCGAGTCTCATAAAGCTAAAGAACTAACTAACTTTCCATCACGCCGTTTCCCCGTGGGGGTAGGCAGAGAGGATAGAGCGCCATACTCTTCTGTCCTGACATACAACTCTCAGCTCATCCACATTCATACATTTTCGCATGCAAGCTCGCCGGTTGTTGAGGCTTCCAGTATCTGGTTAATCTGATCATGCCACGTCTTCCGCGGTCGCCCTCTCTTTCTGGCGCCATCAACACTTGCATTATATATCTTTCTTACCATTCTTTCCTCATTCATTATGTTCATGTATTCATTCAATATGCCTAAACGAATGCGATTAAAGAATATTGTATAAATATATAATATCAAAAGTCGCAAAACTAAAACAACGAGTTGTTATCCATTTGAAAACTCACGTTGCAGCTTTGTTAAAAAAAATAAAGTTTTCCTGTAATTTTTGATTTTATAATGTTTTGTGATAACAGTTTGATACATATGCTTAGAAATTTGATTCTTTTATTGAATAAAACCCGGAATATGACGTCATCGCCCTGAGGTCACATCGTTAATCAATAGAATGTTTTCCCCGGGATTCAAATAAATATGAATAATTCATACAGACAAGCTATACTTTCTAACTTTTCTCGAAATAAAAAATCATATTTTTGTTAGTGAAAAATCTAGAAAAGTGCTTCAAGTTAACAACTCGAATGTAATAGCATTCGATGATAAGTAGTAAGACGTGTGAAATACTGCTTTAAGATGAATGTTTGGAAAACATAAAAAAGTTTCCCTACTAGGATGTGTGCTTAAAAGGAATGGAAAGGCTGAGAAAGAAAGTGAAATTAATTACTGAATTCAAAGCATCATCAACGGATGGTGGTGGTGATGATGGTGCTTTGACTATAGGTATTACTAATGGTATGCTATTAGCGATGCATAACAGAGCTCTGTCCAACATTGAAAAATATGGAAGTGAAGCCTGAAGCTGGCAGGGGGCAGAGGCTCACGTTTTGCACAGAGTCCTAAGCAGTAATCCCTTTTTCATTTTAAAGAACTTTTTTGTTGTCCATGCAATGCTCTCTATCCTGTATACAATAAATTAATTCCATGCTTAGAGTCAGCGAACGACATTTATATAAATTATAAAGAAAAAATATCGGATTGATTTGCCGTGCAGATCCGTCTTGGACCTTATCCAGAAGTTGGCTGCTTTTAGCATGCTCATTATTTCGTGAATGGATTTATATAATTGCCTTTTTTTTGTTCTTTTCCCTCAATTACATTTTGAAGATATGCATTGTGACTAAGAATGTATCCGACCTATGGATCAGGTTCGATATCAGAATGACAAACGTGCTGACAATTGCGTGTTCATATTTATTTCTCGCTAGTGAAGTAACAGCGTAAGACTAAGAACATGCGACTGGGGAAAAGACTATACTTCGGGTTCCAGCCCCTATAAATATCCCTGATGTGTGCAAGGTTTCTGATAAAGCATTAACCTGATTGTCGATTAATGAATTTTATATCCCTGTTCTATGAACTTAGTCATTTGACCCAAGTCAGCAGCATTATCTGTAATAACATAACATAGCTTTATTATATGTAATAACATAACATAGCTTAACCTGCCTACCTACATTATTTTGTCGATTAGACATCTTTCGCTACACGATATTGGGTCAAGTATGAATGGACTTGTTGAGTCAGCGCAAATGATGTCCCTACAAGAGTATGCAAAATTTGGTTTATAAACGTAAATGTTTAGTATGACCCTCCTCTAACATTCGGTACTGAAGGTGTTGGATATGTAAATATTGATATGTTGCGGAGTAGTTATCTGCGTTCTGTAGAAAGCTCTGTTAAGTTGGCATTGAAGCATACAGATAATATAGAACAAAAACTTCTTATAGATATATACCTACTTGCGTAAGTAAATTTATTTAATTAATTAATTAAGCTTAATTGTAGAAGTCTCGCAGAGACGAAACTATTTATTGAGAAACATGTATGGATGCATTTTAATAGAATTTAATAGAATTTAATAGAAGGGCTTACGATCCGTAAGAGTATTAAGTGATCACACAAAGTTCCAAATACATGTTCCAAATCTGAAAACCTTTTGATTATTTGAAGGGACTTTGCTAGAGATATATAGTCTATTCTCATAAACAAGTATACAAAGATTCCTTTATATATGCGCAGCGAAGGCCGAGCAGATAATGACGAAGTTCACTTTGCACCTTGCGACGTACGTCGCTGACTCGTTCTGGCGCGTTTAGGATAACGTTCAGAAGGTGGCGGTAGCCCTCCAGCATGACTACAGATCTGTTAACAGGTATAGAATTGTATGGAAACTAGCGGACCCAATTAGGGTTGCCACCTGTACTTTATAAAGTATTGTACGTTATTTCGGATAATTATACTCTATACTTTATGAGAACAATAAGGTACGCGAAAATACTTTATTTCATATGATTTGATTTCTCTGGGATTCACTTTACTTATAACATACAAAAAAAGTTGATCGTAGAAATTTTTGCGTAAAATGGAACGAGAGAGTTACCGGGATCGATGACGTTATCGATTGTTGCTGAATAGGTTCGATAATTGACGATATACCGTTTATACGATATATCGTTTTTTCATGCAACCTAACCTCAAATGTCAACATAGTCAATGTCGTTGTAAAAATTTCATGTTTGTTTTGTGTAAGGCGGAAAGAGTGCAGTTAAAATACAATTAATTGGTTTTATAGAGTTTTTTCTGGGAAGAATAGCAAATGGCGAGACGAAAGAAACAAAGCGTCTGAATCTGATGAAATTATTTACTTTAACTTAAATAATATAGACTGCAAACATGCTCTGCAGTTGTTTAGTAGTGATAATTATTTGTTAAAAGTTGCTAAAAGTAATGGAAAATATGTTTTTAAGCAAAATGAAAAAGTAAAATAAATCGTACTTTATTTTGACACAATGTACTTTTTTTCTACCTTTAATAACCAATGTTCTTTATTTGCACAAAAAAAAGGTGGCAACCCTAGACCCAATAGTCGTTGTCTTAACCGAACGTTGGCTTTTCGTTTGGGTGGTATAAATCCTAGAACCCGACTGCAGCGCCATCTACCGGGTCCATTCGTGAATCTAAACCATCCGGAGACTCACTCAAACGCACACAAAAAATTTAATTAAAATCGTCCCAACCGTTTTTGAGGAGTTCAGTTACATACACACGTATAGAAGAATTATACATATAAATAAGATAGCAGATAGGTGAATACATTCAGTTTGATTCCAGTCGTTGTAGAAAATATATAAACCATTTTTACCACAGCGATTAATATGAACTGCCGGGCGGTAGACGTGAAAGCCTAGATTTGAAATTCAAATGTTACTTTTCTTTCTCTGGAATACATATCGCCATTTTGGGTCAACTATTTTACTTCGGTAGGTGTAGCAAGCCATTTTCAAGTACACAGCTCTCGAGATAATGGAACCGTTGGTATTCCGGAACGACCCCATCTCTTCTTTCGTTCGCCAACATTCCAAGGAACCATTTGGTTACAAAGAGAATAATATTACGAGGTCCGCCGAGCGCTTGAAGAACAAGAACCAACGAGGTATGAACAATGTTATGATTAAATTATTTTTGATGTGAGAACATTCCTTGCTCCAACTCCGCTAATAAAGGTCGTAGAAAAAAATATTAAGAATGGAACAGTATCTACCCACAAGGTACCACAAAGCAGGAAATGTTTTACACTCGACTAAATCAGTTTCTATCGATAGAAATATTACGTCACGTCACGAGGCACCGAATTCAAGAGGAACCGCACGTAATAAAAGTTTTCCGAACAATCTAGAGGTTTCTAAAATTATTTTGAAATTGAAAGCATTCACGAAAATAAGCCAGAAGTTTCCAAAAAATCAAGACACGTGACACGCGCGGCGAAAACAGTTATTGTTTTGACGATTGGCGAAGCCACAGGTAGGTAATGGGTGAGGAATGGGTGAGGAAAGTTGTATGTATGTTCTTTCTGTCTTCTTTCAAATATTTTATTATATACCTACCTACCACTATATGTATCATTACCAGCAGCGATATCTACGTATGCTACGTTGTGGGAATTAATAATTTTCGACCAAAGACAACTTTCAAAAGATTGATATTTTGTGGATTTTAATAATGTTCTTGCGGTTTTTAATTGGCGAACGTTACGTTGTATAAAGTGATCACTTAATTAAACCAGCTTAAACAGGTCATAATTCCTGTGGCCACCTAATAAAAACTAGCTTCGGCTCAAATTTATCTTAATTAATAAATGGTTTCGTTTTTACTACACAATCTTAAAGAAAATTGCATGTTTCATAAAAATAGCATCCTACAAATAGCTCAATAAAAACAATGCACTATCGCGTTACATTTTCCAATTTTCCGAGAAAAATTTTTAATGTTAGAATTTAAGATACCGTCTTGATACACATTATGAAAAAAAATATTTGTTTGTTAGTTCTACATTTTATTTTTCGTTAGACGCATTTCGCCTTATGATGACGTTATCAAACTCAAATTGATAATGTCGTCATAAGGCGAAACGCGTCTCGTAAGAATAAAACGAGTGTTTTTATTTCCATATTTGTGATTAGGGAATTCTATAAACTTACCTCCGTAACAATAAATGACGTCTCGATTTAAATTTCCGTCAGGAAGCGATAAATTAAAAGGGAACTTGAGGTATGCGCCTCGCGTTATCTCAATGGAAGGAATTATCATTGATCGAAGCAGTCACGGCCAACTTTTGGCCGCACAGACGAAAAAGATGAGAGGTGGAGATAGGACGACCGAACGTGACATGAAACAGAAGATTTTTTCTGATAGTATATCAAACGTATCACGAGGGGAGGGGGCGGTTTCATGTCATGTTTCTTCTAAACCGACAGGCTCAAAGACAAAATGTTGCCGGTGAAACAAATTCTTTGAGACTTGTTCTCGGAAGTTTTTTCGAGATGTACATATTTGTATTACATTACGATAAAGCCGGCAAAAGTTTTGCCGATATTCACGGTATATATGAGATATTCGTTTTAATACTCTAAATATATAAACAATGTTTTTCATGATCATACAATAGGGTGAAAAATATAAACTAAGTTTATTTTAAATGAGTTGATTTTTAAACCAAATTAATTAATCAATTAGAAAGACACACAGAAAAATCTAATTCACAAAAAAATATTAGGCTACTACTGGGATTCGAACCCAGGTCATCTCCTTTCCGGGGCCGGTGCTCTGACCACTAAGCTATAGCAGCCCTCTATGTTTCCCTGAATATATCGACCTTATATGTAGTTCTCATTTTTATTAATTGATTAATTTTTATTTTTGTCCATAGAGCAATCCACTTTTTGAAACGGTTGTTCAAATTACTTTGCAATATCACCGCTAGATGGACGCCAGAATTAACTGAATAATTCATTTTATTTGGACATACATTTATAAAACCGATATTATATATATTCAAGAACACATTCATATTTGTGAAGTTGTAATTTTTCAGAACAAAGTTTTGTGAAATTTATTTATTTATTATTTATTTATTTAATATTCGTGGAAAACCAACGGCACAACAAAGAAGCATAGAAAACATTGATATAATATAGATGGCCAATTACAGGTCTTACCAAATTAATTAATCAATTAGAAGGACATACAGAAAAAACTAATTCACGAAAAAATATAAGACTACTACTGGGATTTGAACCCAGGTCGACTCCTTGATGAATTGATTTTATATTAAAATTAAATACATAGTTTTAGACCACTTATTTCAATATATTCGTCAACTAGTTTCGGTTGGTCTCAGCCTTCATTAGGATAATATTTTCAAACATAACTTTTGTTGTCTGTCCGTCCGTCTGTTTGCCTGTCCCCGTATCTTCGTGTAACGTCCGTAATTTCTTTCGAATTCACTGCTAAAAAAACGAAATTAAATGGCCGGAGATAGGGCTTGAACCCCGGGCCACCAAACCCGAACCGGCCGTTTCAAGCATGTTGCCACGGCCGCCTCTCCGTGGAGCGCCTAAAAGGTGCTATAAATATATACTAGGGCTTAGCAAAAACCAATGTTCTGTAATTTTTGACGGGTTGCAGCTAGTATAGACTAATCAAGTACAGATATTTACACAGGGAAAGAAAATCAGCGAGGGACAGAATGTCAAATAGGTGGGGGGGACGAAAGGGGAGAGGTTAAGCGAAGAGAAAGAGAACAACTTTAAATCGGACTATTAGATATATTTATTAGTTTATTTATTAGTTGGCTTTTATTATAGATAGCTTTATTAATTTCTAATGCTTCCAGATTGTTGTCGCAAATCTATTCCGTTTTTGTGTAAAATTTGTGACCCTGTATTATTATCAAATGTGTGATCAAAATAATTTTATATTTAACAACTCGAGTTTCGAGATTATCAGAACCTCTCATCGACAGGTGATGTATTTTTAAGTATCTATTATCCTGTCGAAGATTCTATTACTCACGAAACTCGAAATAAAAATATAACTCACCACTAACTCGAGTAGTAAAATATAATAAATTACTAACTAACCATCATGCCGTTTCGTTTTTATAGAACGCCATTTATTATATCTTGGCACACCACTTTTGTTTCGGCTACATTCATACATCATCTTATGCATGCGCTACGGTTGTTGGGGCTTTTAACAGGGCCATCCTCCAATACCTGTAGAATCTGATGATGTCAGGTCTTTCGCCGACGCCCTCTATTCCTGTTTATTTCAACACTCCCCCCATATGTTTCTTTATTTCTTCGCTCTCCATCCTTTCTTCGCTCATACGTTCTACATGACCAAACCATCTCGGCACTCCTTTCTTTATTCTATCTACCACACTACAGCCAGCATTACCTATATTTACTTCTAATTTGTTCATTCCTCACTCAATCGACCAATTTAGTTAACTGCATTTAGTTTATTCATTTCCCTTTTTTGCTAATTCCAGGCTTCACTTCCATACAATAGAGTTGGTACTAGAACGCCATTATGTATCGCTAGTTTTGACTCTTTTGACAGGTTCTCATTGGCCATAATAGGCATGATGACATATTTTTAAATAACCTTCTTTAATGTAAGTACACGTCTACGATAACTGAAAATAATATTTCAGTCATAACTAATTTTTTACGCAAATAAATAATAAATAAATTTTCATCTACCTATTTTTAATTTTGCGCAAAAATGCCCGCGGCTGTCATTTTGTCTACATGACGTCAAGCCTAAGTAAATATTGCATTTTTCTATGGCTACAGTTCAATGACACGGTGATGGGTAGGTACTTAGGCGTGAAGTTTTTCGCTCTGACCGGTATTTCAGTTAAAATGGCGGAAGCACAATTTCATACATTTATTTTATTGAAAATCAAATTAATCTCAATGTGCATATTAAAACTGGATCATTTTTAGAATATTTTTCTACTCTAAAATCACTTATTCCTTAAAACTGTCATCATGCCTACTGCATTCAGAGCACCATATAATTATATGGAGGTAATAAAGGTCATGTTTTTCAATCGACTTATATAATCTCTTGTATCGTCTTGTCCTCCTCCTATATTCTCCATATTCTCCACATTGTTAACGCCAAATGCATCAATAATGTAAAAGGTTTTTGAGTTAATAGTGTCATATTTTTACACATCGTTAGTTATACTGCGTATTGAAATATCACCTTTGTGTGATTTTCCATTATTGTTTACAATGAAAAGTGATACATTTGCATTTGATACCTTTTCCTTCAAATTGGGTGTAAGAATATCCATTTCAAGGGATTACACCATCCTGAGAGGGTAAAATTTAGGTAAAAATTGGGTGATTTTTTACAATGAGGTGAGTAATTTCATGAATTCCGACAGATAAAAGGGAGTAAAAATGAAAAAAATGTTCCGATTTCGAATTTATTAATTTTATTAGACATATTCAATTTTGAAACCAGCGTCGGAAGAAAATGTCAAATGTTCGATAAATGCTGAATTTAGATTTGTAATATCTCTGGATACTTCTATAAAACCGTTCGACAAAAAAAAATTTGGTTGTAAAAGAGTTGTATCCTGAATGAAGCGATTTAATAAAACCTGTTAAGGAAAAATATAAATAAAACCAGCTTTTCATTTTTAATTTATTCTTAATTAATTCATCATTCCTCTGGGGATCAAATTCAGTAACTGTGTTCTTAGAACATATCTTCATATGAAAATATTGTTAAAATATAATATGCTGGTGCATGATAACAGTTAAAAAATGAAAATATTGATTTTCAGGCGTATTCTAGGAGATATGTAATAATCCGAAAGAATATCATATATTCGTTAATAAAGAATATTGCTAAGAAAAACTCCACATTGAAAAAATAAAATATAGAGGTTTCATTCAGTTGCGAAATCTATGTATACTAACTTTTAATGAGAAAAAATAATAACAGATGTCTCTAGCAGAGACCAGTGCAGTGCATTATATGAAGTATTCTCGATTCGAACATACGTAAACATTCAAAAAATTTGATAACGTGTGGATGTTCTTACGATGGAATTGCTGAACGTTGCATTGTGTAGAGTGATCACTTAAGTCAGCTCATACAGATCGTAAGCCCTAGGCCATCCACTTTTCTCATATATAAATAGCTTCGTCTCTGTGAGACTTCTATAATTTATCCTTAATTAATGAATCATCTCTCTGGGGACCAAATCCAATATCTGCGTTCTTAGAACATACTTTTATATAAAAAAAAATATTTATCAGATTGGGTCGTGTCTTTTGCAGATGCCTCTGTTCCTCTGCCTTCAACACTCGCCCCATATATTTTCATTACCATCCTCTCTTCGCTCATACGTTCCACGCGACTTTATTCAATTTTATGGCGTTTAAAGCATTCCATGATACATGTACGTCTGACATGATTAAATATTTAGTTTATTTGAAGCATATTAAACATGATATAATGTATTCTGGCCGGTAGTTTTCCAGCCGAATACCCCGACCATAAATTTGCTAAATCCCTTTAAATTGTAACAAAACGTTAACGTAACAAGGCGGAGGTTTTTCTTACAGAAGGCTCGTTTGCCGCACGTAAATCCGTTTCACGTGAGACCCACAAAGGCTTTGTTCCCCCAGGAGAAAGGATATCATATTTAATGTATAGGATCATTAAAATATAATCATAAAACAATATTCACATTTTGTTGAACCAACTACTGAGTAATATAATTTTATCATATGTATGTAAATTAAACTAAACAAATCCATTTACGAAATCATTGAACGTTTCGTATTTTAATTGAAAACTTCGCAAATATTATTCGTTAAATATTTCATCTGTTGGGACTGAGTATGAAGTATGATGGGTCTGAATATAATAATTGAATCCATGACTAAGTAAATTTTAAATAGCAAATGATATTAATAACGTGGTCGAGCGCAAACAAGCAAATAAAATTTGGAAACTGTCTATAATTTTAAATGTCATGGAGTTATATTGACTAGAGAAAATGATCTGCCAAATGTGGATTATTTGAATTATTGCAGTAAAATAGGCACTAAGTACCAAAATTTCATTTCTCAAACTAAGTATGCAGCTTGGTTCTATCATGACATCACCACTAACCCCATTAATTGCATTATGTCCCTGCAAATGTTGCATTTAGCCCTTATGCTCGTTTGAATATCGCGACTTCACCAAGTACCACGGCGTATTATTTTTGAATCGGCACCAAGTGACATGGTCCACTGACTTCAGATTGTATGAAAATGGCTGACCAAGTAGGGTGCGCGCCGTGTGAGCTCACCATACAAATAACAAAGAAAAGGTGTTATAAAGAATATAATACAAATAAAAGAAGAAAAACACAAGGCCTGGAATATACATCAATAACTCAGAATATCATTCCGGCAAAAAATCCACCAGTAAATGAGGTATGATTTATTTTGTGTTTTGAAATTAACATTCATCCCGGTATTTTGTTACGGACAAGGGATACTGTTTGAATATGCTCGGGGTACTTACCTAATGTTAAACTACACTGACGTTGGACTTAGTGCCTTTCATTGGAAAGAGCGCTGGGTACATGGGAGTTGTTTGAAATGCATATTCCGCAACTTAATTACAGGAAATACAGAAAACTTTTCCTTCTAGTTTTTATGTAAAAAAGACAGGTAGGATGTATAGTATAGATTTTTCAAAAAAAATATCATAAAAACTTATATATGACATTTTTATTCACTATATCTTGTTTTCCTCAGCTTGTCGGTCATGGTACTTGCGTACTGCTCGTCTCGAAATTATAGTCGTGTTACACGTGTGTGCATTACAAAGTTCAATTTAGTTTAAATTGTAACATAAGTTTCGACTGTAACCTCAAATTTTCAATATACTGTGAGTATTATTCATACTCCTTATTTAATTCTCCTTCTCTTATTTGCTTGCCACATAATTACACAACACTTTAACACAAAAGGCTACACATTACATGAGCAATGATAGATTTCCCTGGTATGGTGGGAATCTTTCCTTTATACTACCAAATTGTTGATCTTCAATTAGCAGTGCGATAAACCTGAACAAACTCTCAGAAAGTCTTACAAAAGCATCTGAAAGGAAATGAATGCTTTGAAAGCAAAATTCTCTGAAAAATGTATGTGCCAGTAATAAATAATCAGTTAGGTCAGTGGCGTATTCATATCAATTTAGAGGTTAAGGATTTATACATCAATATTTAAAAAAAAACTTAAAATGTTTAAGTTGTGTATTCCCTTATGCTACTTCTCGCCTATTGCTGCCACCAATAGATAGATCGTTATTTATTTATTTAGACAGCAGTAAAACTCCAGTTCCATATAAGTGTTCTGAAGTACGCGTATTAATAAAATAGTAATCCTGTGTAAGGTGATTCAAATTGGATTGTTAGTTTTATATGTGACACTTTTTTGCAAATTGTATTTTTTTAATTAAGATGGATTATAAACGTCTTACGAAGCTTTTTATATGAAAAACGTGTATAGAAGTCTCTTATACGATAGCCTACGACTTACAACCTGTATGAGCTGGCTTAAGTGATCACTCTACACGATGCAACGTTCACCAATTCCATCGTAAGAACATAGACATATTATTTAATTTTTTAATGTTGTATATATTGTCACGTATCGTGGCTAGGGAGGAATGGATGAAAACACTGGAAATTAATTAGTGATTTATTCATTCATGATTAATTAATTATTTAATGTACAAAGTCACTTAACACGAATTAAACTTAACACTATTTTTTAATTTATTTAAATTTTATTTATTAAACTATTTCGCAATATATCACTCGTACATGAAGTCGTTATTATCGCTGGATAACACGTATTTGTCGCTCTTATTATATTCAATTCTCGCACATAGAAGTCCCTCTGGTTTATATCACCAAGTAGGTACTTTGCTCGATTATTTTGCCTTATTTATCGCTTCAATTATCTCACCACTGGCCACCCTGGGCGTCGTCTCACGGCTCGCGGCCGACTTGGCACCGAACGAACTATCAAACATGACTACTAAACTGCGCCACGGCGTTACGTTTCGTATTTTCTATATCATTTTAATGTTTAGGAGGAGGTCCTCGACGCTTCTCGATTGTTCCAGGCGTTTCCCGAATGTTGAGATCACCCTAGATCATTGAAGGCTATTCTCGGCAGTGTTATGACACATTACAAGAAATTCGGAAAATATCACAAGCCATTCCTTTTGCTTGTTCCAATTCTGGAAATCTTCTGATTGAACTGTACCAGAGACATCTGCAGTCCTTTATAATGAAACAGTATACATAGATTTCGCATCTGGTAATAATACCTCTATATTTTTTAAGTGGAGAAATTTGCAATATTTTTTCCATTCTTCCAAGTGACAATGTAAACCCAAAAGTAAACACGAGAAAAGATTTCTCATCTTAGTTGGGTGCTTGTTATAATTCATAATCAATTGTTATCTGTAATATGATCTTGAAAATGGATGGAATAAAACTATATTTGCTTCATAGTAATTATTATGTCCTTCCACCTTATTTTTGGTACACCTACCTTCGTCTTATTATATATAATTATAATGTCATTCCACAAAGTTAACGCCAATTCAATAAATAATATACCTTCGTCTTTCTTCAGCTTTACTTTAATTGGTGAAGTTTTATATTATATTATATATTATAATTTTTGCATATCTCTACATAGTAACGATGAAGTGCTCTGTTGATACGAGAGACATTAATGTAAATGGAATTCAGCTCGAACAAGTCGATAATTATGTCTAGCTAAGTCCTAAGACAACAAATTTCCATAACTAGGGACTCATTTGAAATGTTGGCGAAGTAAAGTTTGGCTTTAGTTCACGCAGAACCCTGAACTGTAGAATATGTTAGGGGTGTTTTTTATGGCAATTTTTTTATATTTTATAATTACTTATGGCTTAGAGTAATATACCTTTTACTAATATAATAAAATAAAACCCGTCAAAAATTTTGCGTTTGCATTTGGGCTTTCCGTTAATTGGTCATATCAAAAAATATTTCGAAAATTATCTTAAATGTAAAAAAAGTATTTTTTATATTATCACATATTACAAAATGAATAATACTCACTATTTCTGTTAATCCAAATGGGTTATGAACTTTAATTACTAAACTTCTCTACTTATACTCAATTTGCTTCATTTTGTCACAAAATACCAACTGAAATTTAATATTTACAATAATTAAAATTATCGCGAAATCGTATTATGTTTGTTTTAGCGTGTAAACAACTCCATCTGGTTTTTTTCGTTAGCGTCGCGTCATTTCGGTGGCAAGATAAGGCTTTGAAAACAGCGCCATTAAAGCGTAGCGTCTTGGTAGCATTAGTGACGAAAATTTAATACATTAGTGACTGACATTGTTGCATTTGCGACATGAAAAGTTGAAAAAAATCAGTTTTACATACATCTAATTTCTTCATCCAAAATGTCAAAGTATTATTTTAAGTCAATATTTCCATAATAATATTGATATTTGACAGATGTCTTGACATTTCTTATAAAAACTTTTCGCTTACATAAATAAGTTCTGGTAAGGCGAAATAATAGTTAAATGTATATAACTCTCAAAATGATAATTAATTAAATAACTTTTAAAAATATAATAACCTCTCCCGGAGGCATATTTGATTTTTCGCATTCGCATAACATTATTGTAAAAATAGTATAGAATTATAGAGCATAAGATGTATTATTTATTATAGATTATACCATAGATTAGATTAGATGTAAATGTAAATATGTAGGTTATTATGCATAGTATATTAGTAATAGATTTAAGAATGTAAAGTATTAAATAGTAGTTAATATACAAATTTTAATATTAACTAACATAAGAAATAAATAAACTTTAAAAAAAGTAACCCATAAAAACTTTTTTTTTTACAATACTTTTTACAAGTTTTTACAATACTCCCTTTCTCATTTTTGGGTTCCGTGTCTACTTGAAAAATCCAAAATTATACTATAATTTATTTATGTTTTAACGAAAATTTAATAGATCTTCTTGATCGTCGCCACGAGTCTACTTGAAGAATTTCAGCTCGATTGGATCACGAGAAAAGGGCTAAAAATCGATCCAAAGTTTTTTCGTCAAGCAAGCAGACGCCACGAGTTAAAAGAAAGGAAGTAAAAAAGAATAGTACAAGATTATTGTTATCCTAAAAAGAGGAGCGATTTGTTGACATTAAATAGTAATATAAAATAAATAACTGTAGAATGTAAATAGCACTAAAAATATAAATATCTTGCGATCGTCCTGTGAAACATTGAAGGCGTGCTATGTGGAGCGATATTAATACGGCAAGAAAAAGAGGCGAATTTCGGGATCGGGAAAGGATTTACTTTGTAAGTGCTCCAGGAACGGCAGGTGAATATCTTATTATTTATTCCATCCCGCGGGAACATCACACCTCATCACGCGCATCCGCGCCACCTTCCCTTATTTCAGTCAAAATATCGCCGATAAATCCATCAGTCATCCCTTCAAAAAATATTAAAATATCCTTAACGTCCCCATATAATATCACAGTATACTAAGAACAGTAGTACGTCTTCATATAAACTGGCCGCTACCCATTAGAATGTGTGCGTGCGTGCTCGGCGCTGTGTACGCACGCACTGTGACGCACACATTGACATAGAATATGGGGGCACAAGGCGGCGGCAGTGAGGGGCGTGCCTTCGGTGCCATTCGCGCTCGCAGCCGCCGCTTTAGAAAAAAATGCGCTTCCTGAAAAAAATGCCTTTTTGTATGTGTGTGGTGCTTTACTAAAAAGGTGTGTTGATTATCGCAAAGACTGTGAGTTTTTAAAAGTCTACGTTGATGTTAATCAGCGTTCTTGCAATTTAAGTGCAGAAACTAGGTATACTAATTACAGAAATTTTCGGGTTTCGTGTCTACCTTATGCGTCGGAATCTCAGACGCTACGAGTTAAAAGAAAGGGAGTAAAAATAAAGTGACAACCCTAGCGTAAACGCAAGAGTAGGCTAATAACTCGCCGACAGGCCGTAGATAAACTACTGTTCTGGGTATACTGTGATAATACATAGTAATAAAATAAGGTTTCACTTTCACTCGGGACGATGATACGAATATTGATCTGTAATCTAAGTTTAGTTTTTAGAATTTCAAATATGCTATACAGGGTGTCCCGTATGTCATAATAGTTATCAGAAAAATATTTAAAAAAAAAAAAAAAACAGTCAGTTAAAACTGGGCAAAGTATTGATTTTGAATACTTGGTTTGGTCAAAAAGTGACATTTTCTTCCAAGCTGGGGCAGTCGGCTTTGAATTTTGGACAAAATTTTACAGAAGCATTATTCAGGATTACATAATAATAAAACAATTGTAGAAAAATAAAGATTTGTAGCAACAGGAGTGAAAAGACCGTTACAAGGTGTAGATTTTTCAAACACATGACTTAGATTTTTTTAAATATTTTTCTGATAACTATTATGACTTGGCCCATCACCCGATTTCAGCTTGACGTCAAGATGCGGGACACCCTGTATAAAATAAAGTATTGTAACGAAACGAAAAAATTAAGTATTGTAACAGTAAACAGAAGGAATTACGCACTGTCCGAATCCTTTGTAATATATCACTTTGGAACACAATGGAATGCTCTAGAGAAGCCTACGGCACTCCACCATTATCTAAAACGTTCGGTACACCCCTGTAACAGCCAGGAGGAGACGGGAACCTTCTCTTAAAGACTAGAAAGGAAAAGAATCTTTAACTGTAACTGGTTGCGGATATTTTATTGAATTCTTATTCAACGTCATCAGGAGCATGACCTTTACCCGCGGAGGTAGAGGGTGGACTGATTACTGCTTTTTAGGGCGTAAATTATATGCACTTTGTTGTGGATTGTTCACTTCTTCTAAAATAGAGGTCGCCAGTGTGCAATATGTACTAGTTACGTCGGCGGACTTTACTGCGACGTCTCTCAAGGGTTGAATTAATGTCGTAAGAATAGGGCACCAAATACTTGATAGTTTGTAAATTTCATCTCTATTGAAATTGGGACGTTTGTATATTTCAATGGACTCCCTCACAAATCTGGGTATAAGGTGCGGTTCTGTTGATAGGATTTGTATCTTGTCAAATCTGATGAAGTGGCAGAGATTCCCTCAGTCCGCCCTCTACCTCTGCGGGTAAAGGTCTTCCTCCTGATGAAGTTGAATAAGAATTCAACGAAACGTCGAGAATCGTTTCTCTGAAAAACTGCAACCAGTTACAGTGAAGTATGTCTAACGATCGGAATAAAAATCGAAAAACCAGCGTGTCGCGTACATAAAGCAGCACCACACTGTGCGATGGAGTTTGTTTTGGCATTTCTTTCGGTGCGAAAAAGGCCGCGGACAACGGCCGGTGTGGCCAATGAATAAGCGAAACATTAGTGGCGAAACAGATAAATGCGACTACTACATACGTGCGAGAATTGGATGAAATTTTCTAGCAAGTGATAAATAAAGTGTTCCCAGCGGTAATAAAGTGTTCATAGACGAGTGATAAATTGCGAAATAGTGTGATTTCATGAATAGTGTATTAATTTAATTCATGCTTAGTGACTTTGTCTGTAATTATTAATGAATCGCTAATTAATTTCCAGTGCTTTCATTTTTCTCTCAAAGCCACGTCCCGTGCCAGTATAAATTATTATAAACAAACATCACCATGTATCAGAATAGCGACATACACCCATGCAACATGAGAGCGAGATATAATATAAGGAGTGATATACCGAGAACAAATAGAAAACGGCATGATTATTATTATTTTTGTTTTTTTTTTTTTTATATAATTTAAAGACTATCGACAGGTCAGAATGACCCTAATGGATAGTCATTTAGGACAAGGTGATTAGTACAGTTAAAGTCAACTAAACAACAAAAAAATTAAATAATATATACCTTGTTACCTGTACGTGACCTTAATAATATTTTTTATTTTTTTTACTACATGTTTCGAATAATCTCTACAATGTTAATGCCAAATCCATCAATACTAAAGAGAACGGCATGTTTACACAGTTGTCAAATTTAAATAATGGACTTTCTAAGGACTTAAAAGAAATTAATAATTTAAGACTCTTCAATAAACAACTGAAAAGACTTGTGTTGGGGAGAAGATAGTTCATAAATCATAATTGTTCATAAATCTATTTAGTTAACTATAATTAAACCTTGTTACATTTATTATGTATAGCTCTTCTATGTTATAGTTATGCATGTATTTGATGTCCTCTTTTACTAGCATGCATTTTCTGCCTGGGGTCTTGCCATTTCTTCTTCTTCTTCTTCTTTAACATTCATCTCTCCACTGCTGGATATAGGCCCCTTCCATACCCTTTTATTCTTGCCATTTGTATCTTATTACCGATTCCGCTAGACATTAGTATACAATTTTCATGATCTGTACCGGAACATAATATTTAATGTTGTGCATACATCCCAATATTATTCTCAATCTTTTACATATCTGGGTAACATATAACCTTCATTTGATTTTTAAGTTACTGTGGTATTCAAAAGTTTTTTTTTAATTGCGGTAAAACATAACATGCGGCAATTTTTTGCGACTCGACTGTAAGACAAAATTGTGCGTAACAGATTGTTCCAAAAATATCTAATATTAAAAAAAAATATTAAGTGACAAAACACTGTGTCGGAATTCTCCTAAAAATGAAACAGACTAGACGTACAGAGCTCCAAATCACGTAACAAAAATTTTGTTTTTTGCGATATATATTTTTTATGTCTTCTGACGCATTGTATATGTGATAAATGTTTATAGAGTTAAGAATATCTTCGTGGAAAAGAAAAAACGGTTTGTCGGAATATAACGTATATATTTAGGCATATTTATTTTAGTTGACAGGCTTTTATAGCGTTATATTTTTAATGATGAAAATTTTGAGACAATTGTAATCGATTACGATAAATATTGGTAATTGTATACATGAAGATTAAAAAATGTATAATTAAAACATTTAAAAAATCGCAAATATGAACATAAATATTTATAAAGAACCTTCCGAATTTACAATTTTCCTAATATTATTGACTTGAGACAGTCAAATTTGCGTATCATGTAAGCCACACTCACTGTGAAAAATAATTTTATGTACTAGTGTTTAAATGTAATGTTTTTTAAGAAGTTTCGTTTTTGAAATGGAAAATCTTTTTTCAGTGATAGACATTTTGACAGCTGACACTTGATTTGTGTTTGGTTTCATTTGTCACTTCACCAATAATAGACTTACGCCAGAACAACGCTTGCAAATTGTACAAATTTATTTCCAGAATCATGGTATCGTAATTATATTTAAATAAAATATCTCTTGCCCTTAAGGCAGCGTTCGTAAAAAATGCATCACTCAACCATTTTCCGTACACTTTAGTTGTAAAATAGGTCACCACGAAAACCTCTTTTATTCTTATATAAACCGGGATAATATATAACCTTTGTTTATCCTGAAAGCCTATTCTAAATGTTGGTGAAAGAATTTTTGAAATCGGACGAGTAGTTTCGGAGATTGTCTCATACATTCAAACATACAAACTTTACGTCTTTACACGTTAGTATAGATTAGTTGTACATATTATATTATAAAATAATTCTTATCAAAGATGTATGATAATCCTGCTTCAGAAACCCCTTCAGAGAATAATAGTACAAACCGTGAAAAAATAAGTACAAAAACTAAAACACGCCGCTGGTTGGAAGTATAATAGCTAGAATAAACATTTAAGTATCTACATAAATATATAAGTGTTCTGGTATTATGTGGATAGCCTTTTAAAATAATTAACCTTTTTAAACATTATTATTCCAAGAGCGTTAAACTTTGCTTAAATTTAGCTTATATCATTTTGACCCACGTTTTCGGATCTCAAAACTTGATATTAGATTCAACCTTTTAAAAACATAATGTATTATTCTTAACTTAATTTCAGCCTCCTGGCTATTTATACTAAATTATTATTCAGTTAAATATAAGGCAACACAATAAAATATTAACATGAGATTCCCGAATGTGGGATTTTTTTTGTATGATGTTATAAATATTCTCGCAACTGGGGATTTTTCTTCTTCTTCAATTTTTTTTTTACAAGGTAGTGACAGTTACTTATGAATGGATGTTTCTCTACTACATGAGTGTCATAAACTCGTGTGTAGTAGGATTATACATTTACACTATCATCATTATCAATAACTAACCTAACCATCGCCATCTTATGACCCGGCACATCACTTTTGCCTCCTTCAGTTTCTTTCATACATCTTGCACTCTCATTTTCTGGAAGATTTTAATAGGGTCATCCTCCAATATTTTGATTATCTCACCGCATCAGGCGCCCTCCGTTCCTGGTGCTTTCAACATTCATTTCACACATTTTCTAAATTATTTTATTCCATCTAATAGGCTAATATGGCTGTAGCGTAGACACTAGGACCCAAACAAACAAAGGTCTGGGCAATTTTTGTTTCCTTGAAACGCGATATTTTTAACATTTGCAGAAGGTTTTCTTGGATATATCACAAATAAAAATCGAGCCATAAATATCGTGATATATATCATGATATATATATCCGCGGATATATTATATCATATTATATATCATATTCAGGATATATCATATTCAATTCGTCAGTGGTTGTTGACACACGCGTTCTATCATTCTCTGTGTTGAACTGTCTCTAAAACAATAATTCGATCAACAGTGCTATGGAAGATATAAATGTACATTGATAATAGAACTGTGATTAATTTAGTGAATTCATTTTGGCGACAAGAGAAGGTTTAGAATAAATAATATCGCAAATATACTTAAAGAACAATAAGTCTCAAGAAAGTGACAATAATAATAATTTAGTTTCAACCACCTACATTAAGTGCAATAGAGTAATAAAGTAAATAAAAATAATAATAAATAAAAACAATCAATAAAGTGAAAAGCAATCATGCACTGTGCGAGGAAGGAGTGCGAATCCCCGCTATTGCTTGAGGACGCGTTAACTTGCTCTGTCTGCAACGATACCTACCATTATTCCTGCGTTGGCCAGAGTGAACGAAACTTCCGAAAACTTGGTGACAAATCAAAAAGTTGGAAGTGTAAAAAAAATTGCACTAGCCTCTTCCAAGACACAATAAGTACAAAGACCACCAATAAGCCTTTAAACAACTCATTGGAGGAGAATATTGCTTCCATTCTCGAAGAAATCACGAAAATTAGACAGGAATTTAAAACAGAATTATCGAACTTAAAAACCGAAATAAGTAAATCGATTGATTTCTGCTTGAACCGGATCGTTGAAGTAGACAATAGGGTGTCTGAATTGGATAAGAGAATCAAACCTCTTGACAATCTTGAAGAGGAACTGAAGTTACTAAAGACTGATCTTAATCAACAAAGGGACACATTGAACCAACAAGAACAATGGCAGCGTTCAAAAAACATCGAAATCCACGGCCTTCCTCCGATTAGTGAAACTCATTTGTTCGACACATTCAAAAATTTAGCCAGATGTTACAATATCGAACTGAACGAGGATGACATCGAATACTCGCACACTATTACGTTACCCGCCACCTCCAATCATGCAGTCACTATTGGCGGTGTTGGCCAATCCAGGCCGTCGCAGCTATCAGTATCCGGTCAAACTCACACAGCCGTTCAACGCACCATCCATGTACTGCGCTTCAGAAGCAAGCTAAAGAGAGATCTACTGTTAAAGGAGGCGCGGCGCCATAAGGGTCTTACTGCCGCTAACTTGGGATTTACTAACTCCACCGGTCTAATTTATGTTAACGTTAACTTAACCAAATCTAATAGAAATTTATACAAAAAAGTTCGCGATATTGCTAAACAAACGCAATATAAATACTCGTGGGTTAATTGTAATGGATTTATATACGTACGCGCAACAGATAACTCTAAAATAATAAAAATATTAAATGATAACGATTTGAACAAGATTATATGACTACACTACACTACTTTTATAACTCAAAAATTAACTGGTTTCATTTTGGGGGTTATACAATATATAACATTCAGGGTATTAAAAACGTTCTTCTGTTATAAAACGTCAATATATAATGGTTGGCCAAAACATAAAAATAATAAATTCAAAAGTGCTAGTTGCTTACAATACAAAAAAATAAATATGGTTATATGTCTTAAATGCAAAATAAAGCTAGACAAGCCAGAATACTACATTACCTTCCCAAACAAAAATGGCTTTCTCATGTATAAATAATTTAGATACAATAAAGCAAATAAAAACCGACACGCTAGACTGTGCCTCTAAATGCTCACTTTCATTTAACAGGCAATACAACATAAAAATACTTAATCTGAACATCCGATCGCTAGAAAAAAACTTTGACAATTTATTAATATTCCTAACTGACACCAACATGGAATTTGACATAATAATCCTGACTGAGTGTTGGACGACAGACAACACCATACTCAGACCCATTAACAATTATGAACCATTCAGGACAGAAATTTCTCAAAACAGATCGGATGGTGTTGTTGTATATATAAATAAACAAGTAAAAAACGTCACTATCTATGAACCTACCTTATTACATGCAAATTGTTTAAAAATAATAATTAACAACACCCTTGCAATACTAGCTATCTACAGATCGCCTAGCAACGCATGTATTACGGAATTTATTAACTCACTAGAAGAAAACATACATAACATTAACATTTATCAGACTTGTATTATAGCGGGTGACATCAATATCAACACTATTGGTCTCAAACACAAACAAGCACACGAATACGAGTGTCTAATGTCAGCATATGGCTGTCTTGAAACAATAAGCGTAGCAACACGGGAAAACAGAGAGTCAGGTTCTTGTCTTGACCACATATATGTAAAATCAAAACTAAACATACAGACTGCTGTCATTAAATCAACAATTGCCGACCATTACAGCACTGTGCTAGGGCTACACGGCAATACCACAAAACTGCAACGTAAGCAACATCTAACAAAAATCCAACAAATAAACTTCGAAGAACTTAAAACTGATCTAATTACAGAAAGCTGGATAGACGTATTAAAAGAAAAACAAACGGATGTAGCTTTATCTAGATTCTTAAACACTCACTGAAAAAAATACTACCTCTTATGTTCGAAAAATAAATAAATGTATAAAACCCTGGATAACACCGAATATAATAAAATGCACTCACAAACGTGACCAACTTCATCAGCAAGTAAAAAAACATCCATTCAACCATTCACTATATCAGTATTATAAAAGATACCGTAATATATGTAACAACATAATAAAAAAAAGGAAAGAACAACACTACAAACAAAAAATCGAACAAAACAATAATACTAAAAACATATGGAATGTCGTAAAAGAATTAAATGGTATTGAAACACATAAAAAAAGTAACATTAATACTTTGGTACACAACAACACTACCATCACTGATAAGAAAGAAATAGCAGATAAACTAAACCTTCACTTCTCCACAATTGGTGAAACACTAGCGCGTAAAGTATTAAATAAATACAAACAGCAGTCACACTATAATAATATAAAAACTAACGGACCCCATCTCCCCAAATTTGAGATCTCCCCTATCTGTTACAAAGATGTGGAAAAAATAGTAGATGACCTGAACATAGACTGCTCTCCAGGCCCGGACGGAATATCCGCTAGAGTAATTAAATCGTTCAAAGAAATATTACTAAAACCTATAGTTCATATATTTAATTTAAGCATCACAAAAGGTATTTTCCCGTCCCAACTAAAAACGGCTAAAATCACACCCGTACATAAAGCTGGCAATAAAGACGATCCAAATAACTACCGACCTATATCCATCCTAAATTTACTATCTAAGCTGCTAGAGAAATGTGTTTGTAATCAATTCACCAACTTTTTAGAAAAATATCAAATTTTAGCCAACAACCAGTTTGGATTTAGAAAAAATCGGGGTACACAAGAAGCAATACAGGAAGTTATTGGTTATATTTCAGACAAACTTGACAATAATAAAAAATGTATAGCAATAGCACTAGACTTGACGAAAGCTTTTGACACAGTTTCACATGAAAAAATGCTTCACAAACTAAAACAGACTGGACTTTCGGAAGCAAGTTACAACTGGTTCAAAACTTACCTTACAGACAGAACACAATTTACACAACTTGACAAAACTAAAAGTGACGAACATTACATCAAATACGGAGTCCCTCAAGGAAGTACACTAGGACCTGTTTTATTCCTCCTATACATAAACGATTTATGCAAGCTAACAACGGGGGGGAAAGTAGTTACTTTTGCAGACGATACAATACTCCTGTTCCACGCTTCATCATGGGATCTTGTTTTCAAAGCAGCTGAACTGGGTTGCAACATAGTAAAACACTGGCTGGAAAATAATTTGCTAACAGTCAATCTCAAAAAAACTAAGTATTTGACATTCAGCATAGATAAAAGAGGGCAGCCATCTAGCGATTTAAAATTGACTATGCATGATTGCCAACACCAAAACTGTGATTGCACCCCCTTGGAAAATGCAGATAGTGTGAAATACTTGGGAATCATAATAGACAGGCACCTAAACTGGAAACTTCACATTGAACTATTATCGGGAAAACTTTTAAAACTCATTTACCTTTTTAAATCCATACGTAATATTTTTAATAAACAGCAACTCAAAACTATCTATTATGCTCTTGCCCAGTCATTTTTGAACTATGCGATTCCAAGTTGGGGAGGTACTTACAAAACCACATTAAAACCAGCTATAACGGCACAAAAAACCTTGCTCCGAGTCATTAATAAGAAACCATTTACATACCAATCAGACAGACTATTCAGAGAATTTAATGTACTGGACGTTAGACAGCTGTTCGTTAAGTCTACCCTCATCTTCTACATCAAAAACACAAACCACCTAACAGCAACCAGTAACTCGCATTCACATAATACTAGACAAGCATTACGAAACCTTGACGAAATACCAAAAACTAAGACAACACATGGACAGAAAAATTACTCATACATAGGGCCTAAAATATTTAACATATTTAAAACAGACTTCCCGGAAATCAGAATATACTCAATTAATAAAATAAAAGCTTTAGCAAACAACTGGCTTACCTCCAAAGGTAGAACAGCAACTGAAAATTTACTTACTGTAATTGCATAATAATGTCTTCAAATAAAAATATATACCTATATAAATTAATTAATTAATTAAGGAAAATAAAAAATAATCTTAAACAAAACTTTAACCCTTTTTACATTAAACAATTATTCTACACATATTTACACTTGGACTTA
Organism: Agrypnia vestita; assembly: GCA_016648135.1. Classification (NCBI taxonomy): domain Eukaryota; kingdom Metazoa; phylum Arthropoda; class Insecta; order Trichoptera; family Phryganeidae; genus Agrypnia; species Agrypnia vestita. The sequence goes on from JADDOH010024452.1 coordinate 246,877, forward strand.
TGACTAACTCAACTTTCACTAACATTCCACTTGATACTCTGTAGATACATAATAACTACCTTATGAAAATAAATACTACTGACGAACTCGAAAAAATATTATAATTGTGTGCTATAACGCCACTCTGGGACAGGCGTAGCCTAGTAGAGTGGCATAATCCACAAATTAAACAAAACAAAAAAAATGTGTAATTTATCTTATGTTTTATCATATGTTTTATTGTTAAATTAGTATTAAGTATCTTTATTTGTAAACAAGGATTTTTTAAATAAATAAATAAATATATCCTCGAATCTTGATAAAAACACATAGATTTATATATCATACGACCTCTCAGGGAACCGAGTTTTGAACCTTATTACTATGGGCTACGAGGACAGCATTTTTTAAATAATCTAAACTCAGTTGTGTGTAGTAGAAGTTTGTTTATTTATGATATTTAAATAATGATTTGGCATTGCAATCTATTGTAGCTGCCGTATCGATTAATGGCATGCTAGCATCCTTATTCACATTGCCTCCCCAGCGGAGTGTTGGCTTTCAATCAGCCATTGCCCGCTTAAATTTTCAATATGTATCTTTTTTACGATTTTTTGAATCATGTAAACCTTATAGGTATTTCGCGCAACTTAGCCGGCGCATTTTTATTGCGTCGAGAGACTGGGATTTTTGTACAATCTATGAAGTTCATAATTGTACCGAATTCTCCGAACTCTTTCAAGTTTCCATAGATAAAACAAAAGATTTCGCAAACTTTTCCATTCGAAATTATCGAAAACAGAACACAAGCCACCCTTATGGATAATAGGCATGATGACAGATTTTGAAATAACATTCTATATTGTAGGTACACATCTACTATTACCGAAGTTTTTACGCAAAATAATTTCATCTTCATCTACATATTTTTAATTTCGCGCAAAAACGCCCGCAGCTGTCATTAAGTTTACGTGACGCCAAGCCTCAGTAAACATTGCATTGTGTCTACGGCAACGGTTCAAAGACACGGTGATGGGTACAGAGGCGTGACGTCATTCGCTCTGACGGGTGTTTCAGTTAAAATAGCGGATGGCACAATTGTATACTTTTATTTTATTGAAAATCTTATTAATCTCAATATTAAAACTGGTACATTTTTTAGAATCCTTTCAAAATATTTTCTTCTCTAAAATCACTTATTCTTTAATTCTTTAATACTGTCATCATGCCGATTGTCTTTTTAGTATTTATTTATCTTAATTTTGTGACGGACCACTGTTGCCACCTATGGACGGCCCGGCGCGGCAGCGCGCGGCAGTCGTTACCCGAACCAAAGTTTTAAGAACGAAGCACCGCCTGATAGACCAGTAGAGGGGGGTGACCGTGACGTCTGCGCTGCAAAATACCAAGGCTGCACGTTTCTCCGTGATCTGTGGATTTAACGTGACATTCGTGGCAAAGCCGCTAATCTTGGTAATTTAATAACAAACCCGTTTATTACTTTAAAATGTAAAATATTTCTAATTGTTTATGGAGATTAAGTGAATAAACAACAAATTTCAAGGGTATGTAAAACTTTATATATCATTTTGAGTCCTCCCTTCTTGTATCTCTCTGATAGTGGCAATGGTGGATACTTTTTATCCCCACACTTTCAGATCATAAAAAGATGTAGGTAAGTTTTATTATGGAAAATAAAAATCAAACACATATGTCATCATATTTTTTATGGTTGTTTATTTATGATCAGAAGAATAGGCATTAATTCGTGTTCGGGTATTTCAATATTCACCTTGACAACAGTGAGGAATAGAAGGCATTGAAATAGTGAAGTTAGCAAAATAGTACTAACTTGAGAGCAATTGATTCATTCAATATAGTTTACGTTACTGTATAGGTTAATGAAATAGCGATTACATTATATGAAAAAGATGGACAGTTAAATTGAAATCTTTTGTTCAGCTGGAACTTGGAAAGATAGAAACTATATACAAAATATATCAGTTACGCAACTCATTAAAGAAAACGAACATTCAGAAAAACACATCACCAAAATCACAAGACAACTTTAAAATCGCAAAATGCAGATATACCTAAAATACAAAAAAAAAATTCAATAAAATTTCATAACCTCGGGCATAAAATATTTTAACAATCTTCCAATCAAAATAAAAAATATACAAAACAGTTATTAAGAGAACATCTTAATAAAAACAACGAGACACCATAACCCTCAAAATCAAAAACATTGCACTCCACTACTTCTTCCATATATATATTACAACGAGGTCTTTCGTTATCACCGGCTGCTCAGTGGTTATACATGGCTCTAAGGGGTCCTATTTGGGTAGTGGACCTGGAACTTCTGTTTACATACAAAACATCCCTGTAATTATTATATGGATCTTAAGTTAGAAATAGAAACTAAATAAAACTAAATGATTAATTTTTATTACTTAATTTAACGTTTCCTTGTGTATATCTTATTTACTTAATCTAATGTCTTACATTTTTGTCTTCTTGTATTGTTTATATCTAACTTAATTAATTTAATGTCTTAATTTTTATAACTTAATCTAATGTTTCTTTGTCTCTATCTTACTTATTTAATCTAATGTCTTACACTAACGATTACATTAACAATAGATATGTACATATATGACAATGCCCCCACTTTTAAACACGAGAATAAATTCTCATTTAAAAATGGGTAAGCGTGTAATATAAATATGTATTAATAAGTGAATTAATAATTCAAAGAGAAACATATAACTATCAAATATGTGCGACTTATTAAGTAGCTGGGATAGTGAAATTGGCATCACGTTGTCCGCGTAAGACAAAGGTCCGTTGTTCGAATCCAGGTTCCAGCATTTAATTTTTCATTTTTATTATTTGATATTTGTGTGTTCCTCTTAATTTCATTTATTTATTTCTTAATAAATATTACGGAACTCGCTTCCATAAATAAATGAAAAATATAAATATATATATATATATATAATATATATAAGAAAACAATACAAGGGTGTGTCTCTGCGCCGCCCTATTAAAAATAATTCAAACTAAGGCGAGTGAATTATTGATTCCAGCCTCCAGGTGGTGTGGTTAGGAACTTAGGAGCTGGTGTACACGAGTATGTATATGTGTATGAACCGCATACACAGGCTGTAGGCTTATAATCTTACGCAGAATCAGGCCTAATCCTATCTCATATTGGAAGGTTGCCAACGTAATTACTCAACGCCACTCCAAACTCGGCGCCCCCTGTTGACGGATTTGAGTATTTTTCTCTTTAAAATATATATCTGGATAATCATATTGTGAAATGTCGCCCACGCGACGGCTCGATCACGTGTCAAAACAGGGTATTTTTTAAAACGCGTATCTGAAAATTATATTCCTGTTGCGGTCGTCGGGAATATTCCGCGCTGTTCAGTGTCAAAATTTTATCAATTAGTGTTGAATTTCAGAATACTGTCTCGAGTCAAGAATATAATCCTGGAATCCCGATCTTGCTCTCCTATTTTAGAATCCATTCATTCTCTAGGAATGAGTCGCTATATTTTTACTCCCATTATATTAACTCGCGGCGTCTGCTTGTCTTCTTGTCTGACGAAAAAACTTTGGATCCATTTAAAACCCCTTTCCCGTGATCTAATCGAGCTGAAACTTTGCAAGCAGACTCGTGGCGACGATCAAGTAAATCTATCAAATTTTCGTTAAAAAAAATTAATACATTTTTGGATTTTTCAAATTTTGAATGGTTTTTTCATACAACTTATTAAGTTGTATGAAAATATTTCAACGCGTCTGGTAGACGCGAAACCTGATTATAGTATAATTTTATCTATTTTTGGAAATTTTTTATTACTCCCTTTCGTAGCGTCGCCCGACTGAAACCCAACGCGTAGGTTAAGCGCCAAACCAGTTTCCACCAGTAAATGAGAAAGGAAGTATAATAAAAACTTGATTTTTATGGCTTACTTTTTTACTCCCTTCTTTTAACTGGTGGCGTCTGATTGCTCGCTTGTCTGACGAAAAAACTTTGGATCGATTTTTAACCCTTTTGCCGTGATTCAATCGAGCTGAAACTTTGCAAGCAGACTAGTGGCGACGATCAAAAAGATCTATCAAATTTTCGTTAAAAAAAATTAATAATTATAGTATAATTTTGGATTTTTCAAATTTTTGATGGTTTTTTCACACAACTCAGTAAATTGTATAAAAATGAGAAAGGGAGTATTGTAAAAACTTTGTTTTTATGGGTTAGTTTTTTCACGACATTCTTTTTTTTTTAAGACCCATCCTCCGCTTGGTTAAATGCAATTTTATTTTCAATATATTATGTAGCGCCCTATTCCATTGTAATGTAATCAATTGCTGTTTCTTACCAAAATAGAGACCTTTTGAAGAAAAAAATTTCTTGCCAACCACATAAAACACGCAACTGTAAAGAAAAGGCGAATACAATAAGACTTCAATAGAAAATTATTTAAGTAATACTTCTTACAGATTCAAGAAAAAAAAATTATGCACGCAAACAAGTAACATAGGAGAAGCATTGTAATGAAGTTATATACAAAAACAGTCGTAAATGAAAATTCTAGAATTTTCAATCGTCATTTTCGTAAGATAAGGGTTGTTTAATTAATATTTGTTTCCCAGAATCTTTACTAATGCACAGCTTTTTTGTTCGTACGTGCTCCACGCCACTGATCGATACAATCAGATATAAATCTCAAATAATAGTTACCAATTAAAATAACGTCTTGGACCATCACTCTTTAATTGCAGCTGGAGAAAGGAACATCAATGATCAATGGATTTACTTTTGATATTTGAAAGTCATCAAAGAATTGTGAGGGTGTATAATCCCTATCTCAGACGTAGCCTCGAGTCGAAAATCTCATAAAAAATACATAAAATAGTTGGGCTTCAGAGCTAACTAAAATAATAACTCACTAAAAACAAATACCTACATTAAATACTCTTATTAATTTCCCAAATACTTCAATTGCGAGGACTTATTTTTGCAGATCTATTTGTGGCTATGATCTAAGCGGTGTTTACTCGTTATAGCTAACAATTTCCTGTTTTTGGCAGTTTCGGTAACCCATGTCATTTTAAATATAATATGTAAATACGTACCTAGAGTACTAAAATAACCCTCGTCCAATTTCACTTCTGTCGTGCGTTTATAATTCAGGTATTTTAATAACGATTACATAAACAAAATACACAAGAATGGTGGCGTAATCAAAACATTTGGACCCCAATGCAAAATAGGAAAAAGGAACCATTTGTGTGAATTGTATTTCGGAAAATTTTAATTCTCTTTCTTCGACTAGAAGATCTCTAAATGACCCCCCGTTAAAAAAATTATCCATAAATGGGTCACGTGTGGACCCAGTAACTCCCGCATTGGCCTGGCACATATTTATTTCAACTAATTTCGTTAACCATGTAACCAAAAAGTAGGTATAACTTGTTTCAAAATCGCGGGAGTTAAAATTTGTACTTGCATTAATATAAGACCGAGAGAAAAAAGTATAAAAATAATCAAACAAACATACTTGTAATCTAACTAATTCTCGTGGCCAGCTTCAAAAAGGATAAATCGTTTTTAATGTCTCAATATTTATGCATTAATTCAGTACATAATTTAATCATCCAAATAATATTTTTTTTTATTATAACTTATTTTACAGCTCTACTCCATGACACCTTGAGGGACTAGCGATGTAGAACATCGCTGATCGACATTACACTAGACAAGTAAGAACTTGAATATATTTTTAACTATCAATATTCAAAGATAGGAATTACAAATTCTTTATTTATAGAGAAATTGGTAATCGATATTGGTAAACGAATTAGCGGCTGAGGCTTATTTAACGGCTGTGTTTTCAACTAATTTTCGTCCATTGCTTGCTGCTAGGCCCTGCAGGCGTCTATGGTGGCCACGATAATAGATTTAATAAAATATACATATCGATTTCTTTCTCAATAAATGCCATTTTTGAGGTGACTCGAATATTAAATAGTGTAGGTACATAATATTTCTACACATTATATAACATCTTAACGTATTTTAAAATAATCTGTCGATACACCTGGCTGTTTTAACATTTGTTCCTCGATTGCAATTATTGGACTAATTTATTTTTTACCTGTTTTTGTGTCAGTTATTTTAATTTGGTTGAAACCCGGTGATTTGCTATTATTGTTGAACGGAAAACGGTGAAACTGCCTTAAACCTCACGGGAGTGTTTGTTGGTTGTAGGTACTAGTGATGTAACGAATGTCAGTTTTTAAGCATTCGCGAATGCGAATGCGCATTCGAATATCTACTACCGACATTCGCGAATGCGAATGCGAATACGAATATTGAGTTTTTTTTTTTAATTTGGCGCCAATTATGTATGGCTTAGCGGCTCAGTTTCGCGCGAGGTAAGTTCCGTTTGCATCTTGTTCCGAGAATTTCCAAGTTGATCTATTAGAAGCATAAAGAATAAATTTGTTTTTGTTGTTTAAAGTGTTTTCTTATAAAACGTAAAATATTTATAGTTTGTAATTAAAGAACATAGTTTTTGTTTGATTTTTTTTAGTTTGGAAGGTGATTGATTACCTAACATTAAAAACTTATGTAAAGATTGATAAAAGTTTCAGAGAAGAATTTGTTTTTGTTTGTTTACATTGAATTATTATATTTTTTGTTTTCTAAGTTGTAATGAGAAGTTAATTGTTATTTAGTAGTGATCTGGAATCTTAAGCTTTATTAGGTAGAAGTGTATGGTAAATAAATAATACCAAATGATAAAGTGAAGTGAAGACTGATAATGTGATTACGAGGTAAAGCTACTTTTTCTAATAATAAAAAAATAAGAAATGAATGGATTATTTATTAACCTAATATTAAGTTTTTTACTGATTTTCATATTCGCAAAACATTCGCTCGAACTTTGCGTACGCAAATGCGAATGCGAATATGCAAAAATATGCGAATATTCGCGAATGCGAATGTTTTGTTGGATTGAAGGAATTTCCTCAACTATTATTTTACTTAACATATCGCATAGGTATTTAGTATATCCTAAACTAATCATGTGATTTATAATAATACTATCTATATAGTGAATTTTTTTGTTTACCTGAAAGTTGATTATTTTTTTCACATATTTTTCCATGTGTTACCTTTAAACCTTCAATCTCTTTCCTATGGTATTTACTCCGTTCAGATTACATAGTACAATATACATAATTACAAACGTGCATCGGTAACGTGCACTGCTATTCACGGCATACACCATGACCAACCCCATAGATTTATAACAGATAAACCTTGGCAGTTGTAATCCTTGCAACGAGAAACCACCGAAGATCGTATTACTATAACATATAACAGCTTAATAACAAGTGACAAGTGCACCTTACTTGTTGACGTAATTAATATGCGTTGGGTGAAGTATTGCGTCATTAGATATAGTATAAAATACCTAGGTGTAATTATAGATTAATAACTAACATTTACAAAAAATACTGAATATGTTGCGAAGAAAATCGCAAAAAAAGTGTCCTTACTTGGAAGATACTTTTTTGGAAGAATAAAAAGATATATAATTAAAAATACAAGTTTATTCTATAATTCTCCCGCATAGATTATTGTTCCAGTATATTATTTATAAGCAATGAAGGAATGCTATAGAAACTTCAAATAGTACAAAACAGAGCGATGCGCATAATATTTAAGTTTAGGTAATAGGTGAACAAAGATGTTGAATGCCCTAGGACTAGAAACAGTAAATCAAAGAATTAAGTATAATGTATCGATGCAAATATTTAAAATTAAACACGGATTAGTACCCAAATACTTTGATGACAAGATGATGCTGAATAGGGATTTTCATTCTTACAATACAAGAGGAAGCGACAACATAAGACTTCCGAAGAAAAAGAAAAATAACTTACAAAATTTTATGATGTTCAAAGGTCTAAAAATCTTCGAGAGCCTGCCGAATGATATTTAAAACACGGTGAATATAAGGAGGTTTAAACAGGAGTGCAAAAATTTTATTGTAAAAACTTTGAAATTACTAGATGGAATGCTTAAGTGAAATCATGCATTAGCCCACATATCATCATGTATTGATTATAATTAGCCTACATAACATTATTTATGGAACTAAATAATTAAGATAATTAAATAAATTAGATGTTTGAAAAATAATTGTCTAAATAAAATTAATTTATCAACTGTAACGAATTATCGTACAAAATATTGTTTTTTACAATTTTTAAACCTAAGTATAATACGATTAATAATTGATTTCATAGCTGCATTAGATTCATAATTATTTATGTCGAAAAATGGCACCCCGACAATCACGCGCAGACAACTGCGCGCAAGGCTAAAGCGCGCAGGACAATCCCGATAACTGCGCGCAGACAATTATGCGCCGAAAATACCGCACAGAACAGAATGACACAATTTAAAACAATCAAGAAAAAAGTTTTTCGTCTCAACCTACCTAAATTCAATCACGTCAGCCCTGATGATGGACCCTACAATGGGATCCGAAACGTCCGCCAGAAAGGTCGTAGAAACACGGAAAAATATCCCAGAAAACTCAGATCAAAAAATTCTGAAAGGCCGTGAAGACCTAAGAACATTTTTAACCTATGGTCCACTAATAATGGTGGAAATCGTGTGAAAAAATCCATCAAAAAGTTTATCTTCGACATGCAACACTTCGAATTTTATCAACAGAGTAGAAGTATTTTTTTTTTCTTAATTTTCTTTTTCTTTTTAAATCAAACTTTTGCAACTACCTACGTTAATGTTGGTCAAAAATGAAAAAAATACGTCAATTCTAGCGACCAGTGCCGGTAAGAATTGTAATGTTTAAAGAGTGCAAGAGATAGTGTTAGATTTACTTTAAGATGAAATCGCTTTATGAATGTATTCTAGATTTCTCTCCAAAATAAGCATCTATACTATATCTACATATTATACAAAAATCCAGCCTACGTATTTTTGTGTTCGAAAAACTCGAAAAGTAGTCGGTCGATTGACTTGAAATTTTGGACACAACTTTGCATTCGAATATTCGCGTGTTTTCATCAAATGCCTTATGAAGAATATACGCTATACATCCAACGCTGAATTATTTTATTTACGGTATATATTTTCCACGAAAATCTGTATCGTACGACCGATCAGACCTAAATTTGGCATACCTATTCTTTAGGACCCAGCGGGTAACAGAGGTGACATTTGTCCCCTTCCTCTGTACCCCACCCGCCCCTCTTTATATTTACTTATCAAATCTACACCATTTGACAGATCCGACCTAAATTTTGCTTATTTTTTCTTTAGGATAAGGCGGAAAAAATAGGCCACATTTCTCCCCTGGACATCCCATCTATCCCAGCCTGGATTAAATGGAAACATTGTTTTTATTAGACGCTTTGCAAAACAATGGAACCTTCGTTTCCTCCCACAAACTTATTTTTGACTTAATCCTTAACCCGTGCAACGCCGGGTACGAACAGCTAAAACAAACTCACCCAAATATGTATCATTGCGCTAGTTGCGAAGGCTTACAAGTAGAATAGCGAAATTGTTCCAGTGTTATAGAGTGCGCAACTTTAATTATCAATTATATTAGTTAGTAACTTGAGAAGGCTATAAATCAATCGTAAAATAAGGTTTCGCTTACGAGTATGAAAACTAATGTTGGTACCTATATCTATTTCAATTATAATTTTAGATTTCTATTATTGAATATTTCAAATTATGCGGTGTATTTGATATAAGACATTTACCCAATGAATGTTAGGTGTTTTTGTCAATCGCATAAAAATAGAATTAGTTTAATTCCTTTAGAAGTAGGTAACAAAAAAGCGAATTGACATTCTTTTTGAGCCGTTTTACATCTATCGGTCGTGATTGCGACATCTATTGGCAAATTAAATTAATAATTTTAGAACATTTCTTCATCGTTATTAAATGTCTTGTTTATTTTACAATAGATGTCACTATTTTTGTCTAAAATCTTTAAAGCCCATAAAACCTTATGATGGATAAGTAATATATTTATTATTTAATAATATCAATATTATCATTATTTTTGCTCAATTTTTAGAACATCAGACGTACGCAAATACTTCAGTCTATTTTAATATCTTTAAATTAGCCTTAGCATCCTTTGCTATAAAAAAAAGTTCACAATATGGCAAGGTGATTAAAATTCCAATCTAAGTCAATCTAGTAATGTTGTAGAATATCTACCATAAAATCATACATATGAGACCATTAAATTTTTTAATATCAGTTTGCAGTGCAGTATAATATCCAGAACATTACATTCCCTTATTTTTTACAACCTGATATTTTTGTACTATCTGATATTGATATTCCCTATTTACTTAATAATGTCCATACTACTACTATTCTAGATAGTGCTGTTCTCACAGCTTTAACTGACGGCTGAAATATATAATAAAAGTATTTCATTTTAGACGGACTACAGCTACCTAGTTTTTATTATAACAGCATTTTCAGGACAGATATTTTATCTCCTTTCTCCCTCCTCACCTTTTATTTGTCGCTTACAAGTCTCACCCGCTGCATTAGCGTCAGTATGTAGAGTTCCTTAATTTTGCAATGACCTAATTTAATTTCTAATGTCTAAAGATAAAACCCAGTTCAACAATTATTTATTAGGTGGTTCCAAGCCTGTGATACAAAATTCATTAGTTCAAAAAATTCTTACAAATCCTTGCTGAAAATATATAGCTTAATTGAACTTTGTTAGTCAATTTAATCAAGAATAATGCAATTATTTTAAGGTAATATACATGTCGCAGCCGTCTGGTTAAATTAGCTAGGTAATTAGATGTCTTGGCCTCTCATTAAATGCCGGCATCCAATGAAATGGCTGAAGGACAACTAGTCAAATCATTGAGCGCAACGTTTAACCAGATGGCTGTACGTCGTGTAGTCATTTAGTGAAATTGGATATTGATGAATTTGTGAAGTATGGTTAGATTTGAATCACCTGGCTGTCTTGGTCAATTATCTTCAAAGGGCTGACTTTCAGTACGCCAAGTTGTTAAACGTTGAGTGATTTTAGTTCAATTAACTACAGGCCTAGGCGTTTGATGAATGGCCTAGGCATCAAATTACCTGGCTAATTTAACTAGATGGCTGCGACAGACATATTCACAAGATTTTAGAAACGGAACCAATGCCAATGGTCTTCCACAGACCACTGATCCGAAATTCAAAAAACTATAGATTAGGGCATTTGAATGCCTTCCAGGTGTAAAAGAAGAAATCTTTTCAGATGCCGTATGCCTCAGAATTGGCAGCTTCCCCTTATTGTAGAAGGTAGTGAGGATAAAAAAAAACAGGTTCTGAGGACTTTGGAAAAGCTACGTGTAGCAAGGATAAAATGTATAGCCCAATTAATTACAGGGGATAATGATGATCAAATAGTTATTTTAACCGGTTTTACGTGGTACAGTTATTTGAGATTTGTATCAGATTGTACTGATGATTGGTTATCTACCATATATTAATGTTACCAGTGGCTGTCCTTCAAATTGCGTAAAATCAGTTAGGTACCAATCATTTGGTACAATAGATACAAATATCAAATAGTGGTAAATCTATCACTGGTTCACACATTTACTCTGACATACAGAACGACACAATCGGTGATGTGTTGCAAAAAAGAAGTATGTTCAAAATGTTAGATGAAAATGAATGAATGAAAAGATGTAACAGAAATGAAAAATACCTTGTTATTGTATATAATCTTAATTATTGACAACCCTCTCTATGAATTACATACATCTACCACTTTTCATCAACCTACAGTTGTGCAGTAATTTCATATTAACCATTGTAAATTAAAATAGGTACACCAATATTTTGTTACACTTACATGGATTGTAATGTAAAACCTTCGCTATTGGGTGCATTGTGTGTGTTTAAAAAAGACCTGTTTATTTAATGTCAAAGTAATATTTTAGTATATCATCACACAAACCAGTAATTGTAGTCTGAAGTTTTATCTAAAATATAAGTTTTTTATGAATGTTATATAAAAAAATACGTAGTAATATTATTTTAAAAGTTGGTAGGAATAAATCTTTTGTGTGCAGTTTTCTGGGAAATTCTGTTGTATATATCTGACCTCTCTGGCTGATGCTTCGAATCCCATTGCAGGGTCCATCATCAGGGCTGATGTGATGGTATGTGTTGATGTTAAGGTTAAGTATTGGCTTGCAATATCGTACTGAACTCAGGATGTGTCCTAGTTTACATTAGGTAAAGTACTGGCTTGAGTTGCTACGTGTTGAGAGCAGGGTGTGTACTTGTTAATGTATTGTGTGGTGATACCGTATCGGAGACATGTCGTGTTGTCAACAGTTTTTGTGGTGTTGTATCACTGTTCCATCTACTGCCGGATAATTATGTGCGCGGAGTAGTCGATTCAGTTGAATCTACAGCGCCGGATACCACGAGGTTTTTAATTTAAAACCATCATCCATAAAAACATAAAGTCACCAGGTATTTATAAATCTCGAATGTCTCCTTGACCAGACATGTGTGTTGACTCTTGGGCTTTCCTAAGATTTTTGGCTCAAATGCAAAAATGTGGCCTGGATCCAGAAAGTGACATTAAACGAAATAAAATATGAAAAACGAAAATTCATTAACCTCAATAATAAAATGTTTTTGGGAATCATACCTAATAATTACACTTACATTATACTCTCAAAAAAATAAAAACATTGTATTTTTTTTTAACTTAGATTTAATCTTTTCAATATAGTCTTCCGCTACGAATTCTTACCAATTTCGATGTATAAACCTGGAATAAAATGAAAATACTCAAGGGGGCACACTATAACATATTATATTATAGGTTAGAAGTATCGTTGAATGTTACGGACGTTTTAAACACCAACTAAATGAAGATGAAATATCAGTAGTCAAATTATTTACAATTTTTGGTTAAAAAACCTAATTTTGAACATAATTCCGTTTACCAAGCAATATAACCTACGATGACAAGGTTTAAGATTGCGGCGCACAATATTGTCAAAATAGGTAAAGAGACGCAACAGACAAATTAAAGGAGAAAAATATTAGTAACGTTACACTGTGCCCCATGTTACACTGTTTCCCACTTGACCCTAGTTAATGAGCTACAAACTGAAAACAAGAGTTTAAATGGGTCACAGAGCATAATAAAAAAGTCTCAAGGAACAAACAGCCTTGATTGTGGAATCACTAAAAAAGTAAACCTCAGCAGTAAATCGTAAATGAGACTTGCAACTGTAAGTAGGTTTGCGTAGGGGTCTAGGTTCTTATAACTGATCCTGACGCTATTTCCTGTTGATACTAAATAATTTACAGATAACCCCGCATGCTGCCAGCGATTGACAGTTTGACTTTGTTTCTGCTTGGTCAGGTATGTCTACTGAGAGGATTATTATACATGTGCAGGAATGGTTAAGAGAATGCTAAGACACGGACATCTTTTTGGGTGTATCAGGTGTCTTTGACAATGCATGATGGGATATGATCCTCACGAAGCTGACAGTCAGGCAGTGCCCAGTATCTCTTCAAATAATTTAGAAGTTTACTTGGTGGCCCTAATGTGATGATCAGCTATGATGGGTTGTCTGCCACCAGAGCGAATATAGAGTGTTCAAAGGATTCTGTTCTTGGGTGAACATCGTAATTGTCAATACTCTATTGCTGCCGTTACCATATAGATGTAGACTGATCGTCTATTAGGATGATGCGCTGTTATTAGTGTCAGAGGTAACAGGTTAATTGTAACGATTACTGTATATTGTGTAATGAATAAATTGACTCTCGCGCCTAGGGTTTCTGGTTGAGACTTCTCGAAAAAACGAGTCGAGAAATCGTGCCTTACCATTGGTAGATATTTGACTGAGAGTGCACACCTTTTCTATTTGACTGGATCCGTGCTTAAACGTAGTACATAATACATAGTGTACAGTAAATATATAATACATAGCGCAATTTGAATCATGGCCTTGATCGTGCTCATGGGCCTCATCTAATGGCCCTCTTTAATCAAATATCTTCACCAACGGAATTTCATAATGATAGCAAAAAAAAATATGCGTAATTGCAGCAAAACAGCTTTGATCAAATTTACAGAAAATCTGTATAATAGATTATTTTCCGACAGTTCAAATTCAGCCGAAGATGAAGTCCAAACCCAAGATAATCAACACTGCTCTAATACTTCTAATATCACAACTTTTGAGTTCCAATTGAAACAGGCTATCGAGACTGCCGCCACAACTGGCTTATATAAATATCTTGTTATGGGAGCTCACATAACAAGATATTTATATAAAGCTTTAATGACTGTAAATCCAACATCAACTGAAAATGAACGGGTTTTCTCGTTATCCAGAAACTTTGTAACGAAAATAAGAAACCGATTATCAGATAATCATATAAAAATATTCTCAGGTTTTCATGGCCATTCAAATTTTTCTGTGTATAGTTTTCTGGGATATTCTGCCGTGTATATGTGACCTCTCTGGTCATAGGGGTCACATATACACGGCAGAATATCCCAGAAAACTATACATAGAAGATAATCATATAAATGCTCTTGTATCTTTAAAAACATATTTCTTAAAAAAAAGATACTAATTAGGTTAGCGGTTTAATACCCTATATTTTAAGGCAAATATGTAAGTAAATTAGTAGATTCCTATTTTTTTTAATAAATATAATTATACATTTTATTGGCAGATTAGTTGATTGTTAAAGTAGTTCCTGTTTTCTTACCTTTTATTGAAAATTTATGTTTTTGTTTAATTTTAAGACCGTCATTAGAAGTGCTACTTATACGAAGAAAGATAGTGTTTTTAACTTTAATTTAAAGATTGTTTAATAAAGATACTTCAGGTACCTATTTGTTTAAATAAAAAAATGTGTGATCTAATTTTACTTACCTTAGTAATGAAGCTAAGATAAATACTTAAAGTACCCAGTGTTCAATATAAAGGCCAAAGTTTTATAGGACATAGTATTTTCAAGATACCTACTCAAAGTATAATTTAGTTTAGTTTTGTTAAAAAAGTAAGTAAATAATATTTATGTTAAAACAAGACTGTTTAAATAATAAATTTTGATGGTTATTAAAAAGCGTAATTTTATTTTGCATTTAATTTACAATTATTTAAAATTTATATAAATTTCCCGAAAATTTGAGAATTTCTAGTCGAGAAATCTCGAATCCCGAGAAAAAAAATAACTCGAGAAATCTAAAACCCTACTCTCTTGAATAGACACCATGATAAACAATTTGAGAAGGTTAAGAAAAACAATGATAAAGATGGAAGAGATGAGCGTATGGTTCAATAGGAATGTTAATATATTGATTCTAAGGTAAATGTGTAGAACTCCATAATCACATAATATGTAGGTATATGAAAATAAAAACACACTTGTTTTTTAATTCTACTTTTATGAGAAGCGAAGCCATATGAGATTGATAATACTCATAAGACATAATGCGTCTCACAAAAATTTGACAAGTGGAACTAAAAATAAGTGTGTTTTAATTTTCATAAGTGAATTATACGAGAAATAAACTTTATAAGAGAATAAAACCTTTATTCCAGGCATCGATGCTTGATTCTTGTATATTTTTGCAATTAAAACTATATAATTTGCCCACAATCATGTTTGTATTGGTCAATCTGACTGCTGAGGACTAATTATATCTGTTTTATTTAGACATATGTAGCTCCAGTTTATGTTAAATTATCTACCATAGGACATCGGGGAATAGTACTTGAAAAAATAAATAAATGAGACTTATTACATCTCAGGTCTCTGGTGAAGGAGGAGGCTGATGGCTAATCACACTTAGGCCCGGTTGTTTCAAGTTCGATCAAAGTAAGCGGTCGATAAAAGCATAGATTTTTATTTTTTTGATTAGTTAATTTAGTATGAAGACAACGATTCAAAATTGCCTGATAAATATTAATGAGCTGCCTGATTTCAACTAAAGTTTCCCTGTCGACTAATTGCTTAATGTATGAGATTCACCGCCTCTCAATTCCTTTGCTATTGCTAGTTCAATTATGCTCATTCTATAGAAAGTGAAAAACTTTTTTGGGAAGTTTGGGAGTTAAAAATGGAGCGTGTAAAATTCCTCACAATAATCTAACACTGTATGTGGGCTGGCCAAATATCTTTCCTCTCTCCTCCATCATTCTTCTCCTTGTTTTATACAAAGGGCAAAATATCTTTATAAAATCTTGCATAACTTGGTTGACTCACCCTATTTATTAGAGCAAATATATTTAAGCTGGCCTACATACTCAACGCGTTCAAATAATTTATTTCACCCAAACTTTGGTAGGACTAACTACTTAAAAAAACTGCTTTGTAACTCATTCCACTTCAAAATACAATCTGTTAAATTCTACAAATAACCTTGACATTTTTATTGACAATTTGCTTTTATTTAAAATTAAACTCCATAATCTCATTTATGATTATTGAAATAAATTTAATACTTCTTTAATTGAATCCCATTCCCTCCCTCTTCCCACCGTTCCCATTTTATGCATTATCATACATAATTTAAATCTTCGAAATGATTACCTATCATAATTTAAACTTTTATCACATATTCTTTATCGTTTTTTTTACAAGCTTCGAGGAAACTTCACTGGATACGCTAAATGAATATTTTTTCGATATTATATAATTTTATTACATTGTACTGAATATTTCCCAAAATAAAATAAAATAAAAATAGCAGTTCTCTGCAACATTTCTTTATCGCCATGTACTGCAGTACTACAACTGCAGCTTATTGACTAGCAAACTGCCTGTGTAGCAATCGGCCGACTATTGGAAAGTCTGCACACCAACCACCAATCAAAGTGTAATTTGCATCTTATGCGAGGATGCAGCCCGACCCGATCAAACTTAAAATATAACACAAATCACTTTGTTTTCACCACTTTATTAGATTAAACAATCTACATGTTTCGAGAACAATGTTCCCTGCTTCAGTATTATTGTGTACTAAAAATTTTAAAAAGTTAAACCAAGCAAATGTGTTACGGTTAAAGGGGTGGGTGAGGGGGTAGGTGAGGGGAGAAAGGGGTTCGAGGTGTTAATTATTATGGGTCACCTGCAGAAGATGGAAGGTTAAGTGAAAAAATATTCAAAATAGGATTATGCAAAAATTGTGTGTGTATTTATTATATTAGAATTAATATTAACGTTTTTCCTAATTTCAAGTATTTCTAAATTATTTATTTGTGGGATCTTTTAGCTGAAATGTAAAAATTTTAAACCTGTGTTAATATCAAATGTATGGTCATATTCTATTAAATGTTTTGCAAAATCAGATTCAATATTGCTAGTTAATGCTTTGATGTTCTTTAACCCTAGTTTCAAAATTTCTTTTTGTTTTGCCAATATAAAAATTATCACAATCATTACAATCACAATCGTTAATCCTGAAGAAGGGAACATTGTTCTCGAAACATGTAGATTGTTTAATCTAATAAAATGGTGAAAACAAAGTGATTTGTGTTTTATTTTAATAATAATGTCACCAAAAAACGTCAAGCCTTCATACAGAAGAAAAAATATTCTTCGAACAGCCGATTAAACTATCGGCCGATCGTTCGGTCTGTAGTCTCTTGTACACAGAAAAATACATTTTATGAACAGTGTTTTATAATTCAAAATTAGAATTGCACATGAATATACCAATAAACGTACAATATAAATTATTATAGAGCACAAAAACAGAAATTTTGATTAATAATTCAAGGCATCACAGATTTTGTGGATTCCAAATATGTATACATCTCACATACTGCGGAGTATTTACACCATATCCAGCAATGAAATCCAAGTTCGTTCCATCAAAGCTTAATATTTCATCGACAGATGTCATTAATTTTTCTTTGAGTTCTAATTTATTCTTTTTTAATTCCATCGAAGCTTTCTCCTCAAAACTTTTGATTTTATTAACAACTGCTAAACGTTTGTTGTACTGTAGACACGGATCTTGCAACATAGAATTTAATTTACTGATCAAATCGTTATCACTTTCATCAATCGGCTGACTCATCAACTGCGAAACGGTTTGATTTCTGAGATATTTAACTTTATGCATAAGTTTAGATTTACTATCTTGGGGTAGGAACGGATCCTTCATGACTTGCCTTATTCTCTCGAGTAATCTGACACCGTCTTCTAAAGGCACGTGAGTTTGTTTGCTAAGACCGTTAGCCATCTTGGCCCTCAATTCCATAACCCGGTTGAGAAATTTACCTTTTTCTTCCACAGTTATGCAATCCATCCTGAGAAGTGCGTGCAGCTTGTCGATTGTCTGATCATAATCGGTAGCCGAATCGCTAACATCAATCATAACGCCATTGACGATCTTCTCTTTAAATGACGCAAATACACAATCGACTTGCTGTTTCTGCTCAGGCAAGAGGCTCTCATCTTTCACCATTGTAGAAAGCTTCTCTAAAACAAAAAACTCACTGCGGTCTGATTGTTCAGCTTGTTTTAGTAAATCTTGAATTATATTATTGTTCAATTCCAATATTCGATTATGCAAATACTGTTTTCGTGTGGCCGACAGAAACTGATCTTCTAGCATTCGTTTCAACTGAAGTAATTCCCAGGTGTGACTGGCCGTTAGCGGAGAAAATGTATTGGCTAGAGCTTCGCAGGACTTGTTGTTTTGCTGCACAGGAGGGTCAATAATATTTATAGCTTCCATGTCAACATCAATATCCTTAATTTCTTTGGAATTGACGCCAACTATCGGTCCTGCAGGTTTACCTACCAATTCTACCGCATTTTTGAATGGTTTGAAAGCACGCCTCTTCTTTTTTAATAATGGTGACATCGAAACAGGCTCAATTGTTTTTTTGACATGTTCTGAAAATTCTCGACTATCCTCATTGAAATTATGTTTTCGTTTTTGTTTATTTTTTTTTATTCCTATCTTTCTTTCCGTAATTATTTTCTCATTGGAGAGGTCCACGTTGCCGCCATTTTTAAACGATTTGTCCACATGTTCAAGGGCTTCAAGGGTGCTTCCAAGTTTTTCCATTATTATCTTGCACCTTGAGTGTACTTCATTTAAATTAGTATAATCAACGGGTTTTTTGAGAAGTTTCCTTGCAGTTTTGAAAGAGTCTATAAGTTCTGAGCTGGAATCTGTGCGAATCAGGTCGATTTCTTCAGTCGCTGGATGTTCCATAGCGTTATTATTCTTTATCTTTTTTTTAGAGGGATATTTATGCATGTTTACACTGTCTATCCCTTGATAAATCATAATACATTCACGACTTGAAATAATTTTCGTTTTCCGATAAATTCTGAGCAATTTTTAAGTAATCTGAAACAAGAAAATTTAATGTCATTAGTAAAACAAATTGAAAACATAAAGGTTATTTATTTTTGTACGGACCGCAGAAACGATTACCCACTTAATTTAAAATTAATCCTTGTTTCACAAACATTGCGAACACAATGCTTGAATTTATATTTTTTCCGAGACAAATATTAAAACAGAAAAATTTTGAACCGAGAAAACAAAACACTAAAGCATTGCTGTATGTGGAAACGTCAAATCAAAAAAGCATGGCGAACGAACGGCGTGAAGTCTCGACGAGGCACTCTCATAGGTATCAATAGAAGAATATTATATTGATTATTTTAATACGATAACTTTGACTACCGTCAAACGGGGTACTTCTGCTTGGTTTTAGTACAATTTTTTGTTTGATCGTGTTTTTTCATTGTTTTTTGTATTAGTGGGTCCATCACCATATTATTTTATATGTTATACACCCTTTATTTTAAGTATTTCTCTATAACTAGTACCACCAAATTATATTTTAATACACCTATTTAACTTCTAAAAATTTAGGCAAAATTACCCCACGCTTGGGGTTATTTTGCCTACATTAAAAAAACACACACTTACATTTTGAGAATTCAAATAATACTGCCGACAAGTGCTAAGAGCATTTAAAATACCTACCTTTATTGATAAACAACGTTCATCTTTCATCTGTATCCATTATCTAATCGTTTCAATGGATAGGTAGGCAAAATTATCCCATGGTTCATTGAAAATTTCATACAATTCAAGAAATGCGTTCAGGGCTGTGCCCAACTGCATCAAGTATTCTAAAATTCTCTCAGTGGGTACCTACATCTAATGAATTTGTGCCGCCGTTCTTACAACAATTGGTGATGTAATAATCAGTATAGTTGTTGGTAGGTTCCATTTTCGGTCGTGGCAATATACTTTTATTTTTAAAAAGAAGACCTCTGTATGATGCCTGAACATTGTCAAAACAAAGCAGTTCATACCAAATCATATTTGTTCTGAACCATATAAATGTTCTTAGTAACATTTCATAAATGTACTGCGAACGCATGTGCTGTAGTTTCAGAGCATAATGCACAATTAATTCTTGTTTTTTCTTTTTCGAATACTTCTACGATACTTTAAGTACTTTAGATGCGGCTAGACCGCCAAATCCACAACTACAAGTGCGTCAGCTCTAACTTTTATACCTTTACAAGCTACTTATTATAATAAACATCGTGTGTTTTATATTTTACATGAATTCGAAAGAATCACATATTCCAAGCAAAAACCCTCTAGAACATAATAATTGGACTTGAATTCTTGGGGATTTGTGCAAATAGAAGACGCCTTTCGTGTGTGCGTTATAACATTATGTCTATATTCTGTGATTGTAACAACTTTATATCTATATTCTGTGGTAACAACCAGTGGCGCCATCTCTGGACACATTTTGAATGCAGTTCCCTAAGGGCCGGTTGATTGATCACTACATCTGGTTATTTGTTAGACAAAAAGCATAGATTTTTTACAAAAACGAGTATTTTAATTGGTGGACAATGCCATTACTTTTACTAGTGATCAAAAAACTGACCCTAACTGTCTATTATTATCAAAGTTGTCATTTTTTTTTTCAATATTTCGGACTTATTTTTTACAAAACGTTGAACTATCATTACAGTAACTTATATTGATTACTTAAAATCCATTCATTTAAATACAAGTAAAATAGAATTATAAAAACCCTGCAGAAACATTCCTATTGGAATTCGAAGGTTTTTATTATTTTATTTGACTTGTATTAGAGGGAATGAATTTTTCATATTCGATATAAGTTACTATTATGATAGTCCAACGTTTTACAAAAAATAAGTCAGAAATATTGAAAAACAAATGCCAACTTTGATGTCGTATATCTCCATAACTATTGATTGTTGGTCATGATTGGTCATGGTTGCTTGAACATTTTCCACTCATCATCATAATCAAGGCAGGAATATAGTCCTGCGAGGTTATTAATGTTTTCCAAATAACCCTGTATTATTTTTATTGATCTAAGATAGCATTTTGACAACCCTACACCAGGCAAAATTACCCCAAAACACTTATTTGTTTTCTAGTACAGTAGCCGGCAAACATCTTGAAATGTTACGGCATGGTGGGGGGAAGTTTGCACATGTACTAATCCACCAAAGAGACCCAAATTTTGTCTTCTGCGCATTCCCCCACTACGCCAAATAATTTCAAGAAGTTGCCTAGGGACACGATATCGAATAGAAAGTATCGATACTGTATTCATAAGAAGTATCGGAAAAAAAGTATGGTACTTGTAAAAGTATCGAAACAAAAGTATCGATACTCCAAAGTATCGAGTACATCGGGAAAATATCGAAATATCATAGGAAAATATATCGATGAACAAAAGAAAGGTCGCCGGAAAAATATATCAAAAAAATCAGTATCAATTTCAAAAATGTAGCTTTTGGCAACCAAAAAAAAAGGGTCACCAGGGAAAAAGATATATCGATACTTTTCGATATGTAAAAAAAAAAGATCACGCGAAAAAATTTGATGACTAAAAAACAAAGGTAAATTTTTAATTTTTAAAGGTATCGATACTTGCCAAAAAGTACTCATTGAGTAAAAGTATCGAATAGAAAGTATCGAGTACAAAAGTATCGGTATCGAAAGAAAAGTACTCGATACCACAAAGTATGATACTTTTTTCGTGTCCCTAATGTTGCCTGGTGATTTTTAAGCCTTTCAAACCAAAATTTTAAAATATCGTCCCTTAGCTTACAACACAACACCGCTCAAGTCGAAAATTGGCGGTTTTCACCATTTGTGCATGTGTCTGAACAAGCACTTAGATGGAGCTGCTCATTGCGCGTCTAACTATTGGTCACATGATATAGATTTCAGTCAATCAGAAGCGTAACTCGAAAAGTAGTGACAGGTGACAGTAGGGATGGGTAAATGAAAATAAAATATCGATATATATCGAATCGATATTTTTAAAAATTATCGAAAATAATCGATATACATTGCGAAAAATGTATCGATATTATTTTTTCAAAAATGTAAGGGGAATAAGCTTTTGGCGACCAAAAAAAAAAGGTCACCGGATAAATATATCGATATATCGGAAAAAATATAAAAATATATCGATGACCAAAAAAAAGTGAAAAAAGATACCCAAAAAAAGGTCGCCGGAAAAAAAGTATATCGATTATCCCCAAAAAAAATATCGATATTCGATATATCGCGACAAAATATATCGACAATAAATAAATATTTTTCAAAAAAAATATCGTTTTACCCATCCCTGCAAGTCGTTAGTCTGTCATACTTTTCTCGTGATTATTATATTTTTATGCGAGTTTTTTCGCTGAAAGGTCTATGCAAGAAATATAGGACTAATGTCAAAACATAAACGGCGTAAACAAAGTTGCAAAGAAGATAAAAAAGAATTAAACTAGGTTAGTAGCATAGGTTTGTTTTAAGGTCCGCAGTTATTTTTTGTTATTTATATTTTTAATGCAATAATTCTTATTATTTGTTTTAGATTTGGATCAAAAAGATAACACTGGTTCTTCTGATACCAAAGCATGCAATTCTCCTAATAAATACGAAATTATTGCAACACCAATAAATGAACAAA
This sequence comes from Agrypnia vestita, assembly GCA_016648135.1. Classification (NCBI taxonomy): domain Eukaryota; kingdom Metazoa; phylum Arthropoda; class Insecta; order Trichoptera; family Phryganeidae; genus Agrypnia; species Agrypnia vestita. The sequence goes on from JADDOH010024452.1 coordinate 269,965, forward strand.
ACTTCGGGGAGTCCATGAAAAGTATTATAAGTAGACAATGTAAAAACAATATTTCATCAAAACATAGACTCGAATATTGAAAATATTGACATTAACAATCTACAACTTATAGAAGAAGTCGGTAATGACTTCTTCGATCTGCAATAGGAACCACCCGAATTCGCTACGATGGCCATCGAGTATCCTCAGTCTTCTGTATTGAATGTTGCCAATATCACGGTAGAAAGTGAGAATGTTGTGCATGAACTAGGACATATTATCCTTAATATAAATTCTATAAATTTAAATCGTGACGAATCTTTCCCTACTTCAAACCAAGATATTCTCGTATCTACGAATACTCAAGAACCAATTTCTGATATAGTCATTGATAATGAAAACAATACTCAATGTACAGATAAAAATAATATAAACCAGAACAATATGCAGCAATCCAGTGTCTCTGCTACTCAATCGTGTTCTTCAAATATGGTTATACTCAGTAATGTTCCATATTATTACGGTGATTTGTTAAGTCATAAAAAACGACAGAACAAGGCGACAAAAGATCCAAAGAAATATAAACGCAATTTTAATAAAGAATTACGGATGAAAGGTGAAAATTATTTAGGATACAGAAGAGACATAAAAGCAAAAACTAATGAAACGTTTAAAAACAAGATGTATTTAAGCCTGCAAGATCCATGAAACCATCGTGCAATTCTGCATTGTGCAAGAAATCGAAACTCAGATCATGTAACAACATAAACGAACAACAGCGGCAATATTTGTTTGAAAATTTCTAGAAGAACATGAATTGGGAGCAGCGAAGATCATTTATAACTTCTTACGTCAATAAAGTATCAAATAAAATTACAAAAAATCCAGAATCCAAAAGAACTGATAGTCGAACTTATGTTTAAAAAAGCAGGTGACCCAGTTGTCACAGATGTACGTGTGCTAGAATACAGACCAAATGGCACAATTTGGTATAAAATTGGTTTTGATGACGAGCTTCAGCCGTTACTACATCATCCCATGCCAGTTAACAGCATTAAACAAATAAATCACCTGCAGAAATTGTATGCAGCTAGAATACCAATTACAAAGCGGAAGTATGAAGATTAGCAAGACCTAAAAAGTGCATTACCATTTAGTTGCCACTCTTTTTATGATGACCTTCCGCACAGCAATCGCTAAAGACTGCAACTAACTATTAGACTAGAGATTTCGAGTATTATTTTTTATTTTTATAATTTTATTACTATTATATCTTGTTTCGTTGGAATTTATTAAAGACTATGTTTTAAATATTTACTTATTAATATAAAAAAATAATAATTTCACTTACGCTCTAAAGGTTCGTGTGTCACCAAATAACTTTAAGCAATTGATCTCAACAATGTGATTCTTAAGATTTAGTTTATAGATACCTATGTTATAACGATTTTTAATTATTCTTGAAATATTTCTTAATAAAAACATTTCTTTGTAAATCATCTATTAATTTCCTATTCCCTAACATTTTCACAAACAACACCGCCTTAATCTAATAATGTGTCAACATAGCTCAAGTCATAAAATAAAAGTTAAAATAAAGTAAATCGTCAAAATAAATATAAATAATTATTTCTTAATCGCTAAGGTATTTATTTAATTAATAACAGAAAAATTCCACTGATTTCTTAAAATAGATTTCGTCTCCTGTAAAGTTGGTAAAAATGCATTAATTTATTTATTTGTGAAGGTGGCATTTAGTGTGGATGGTCTATTTAATATTTGTACCTTTGTATTTATACTAATTTATTAATATGTCCTTATGGACTTTAGCGCAGACGTTATAACAATGTGCTCTATACTCTATTTAAGGAGCCAAACGTCACAAAATTTATAAAACTGGGAAGACTTCGGTGGCTGGGTCATGTGGAGAGAATGTCCGCGTATCAAGCACCAAAGTCCCTGCTGAACTCAAGGCCAACAGAGCGAAGAGCTTAGGAAGGCCAAAATTAAGATGGAGTGGCAACGTCCTCAAAGACATCTCTGCCTTAGAGCTTCAGAGCTGGAGAGAGCTGGCACTAGACCGAGATGAGTGGAGGAAAATTATTGAGGAGGCCAAGAACCACCAAGGGTTCTAGTGCCAAGATTGATGATGATGACATATAAATGTACAAATGTTCGTGAAAAAAAAGATGTTCGAGGCTCCACTGTAGCTAGGTAAATGTCAAATAGGGTTACTTAGTCTTTACTCTGCTTTCGAATACAAATAAAATATAACCCTTAAGTATTTTTATTTTACGATTCGTAAAATTGATTTTACACTAAAGTTCTTCATTCTTCGATCTTGTCAGAATTAACATATTATAAAATGTCCCCCAATCGACGTAGACATGGCTTTAAATGCTCCTCAAGTCAGAGTCTAGGGTTATCCCCATAGCTGACTTTAGATTATACTCTAGGGTCTCTACAGTTGGGCGCATCCGACCACCATTGTTGTAGGTACTCTTCAAGACTTCTTCATACTAAAATTTGAAAGAAATGAAGCATTTTTTTTGTAATATCATTAGTGTGGTAAAATATTTCAGCATTTTGAAACGTAATGATAATGTTAAAATTATAATGATAACGATAACATTAATGTTATCGTTATCATTATAATTTTGTATGTATGATAATGATAACATTAAAAACACACGTTTTGACCAAGCGATGAGACACTCGCCTAGTTGTTGTTATCTTTGTCATTGCCCTGAGAAACCAACAAATTTTTATTTTATTTTATTTTTTATTTATTCACAGAAATTATGTACAGAATATAATCTGGCGACTTCCAACTTAGGCTAGGCCTATTCTAGGGAAACTGCCTCACATTTTAAAGTATGTATTTTCTGTAGTTTATATAGGAGAAAAAAGGAGAAAGAAAAAATAATTATGTATGATAGAACATCATTAGAGACAACATATTATAGGAACATAAAATTTATAAATTAAGATATGATAAAATCAAAAAGAATATGCAATGTTGGAAAACACTAAAAGTTAGGAATAAAAATTAATGTTACAATATAAGTTGATTTTAGACCAATTTTTAATATACAGGGTTATTTGGAAAACATTAATAACCTCGCAGGACAATATTCCTGCCTCGATTATGAGTCGAAATTTTTCAAGCAGTCATGACCTAATATTAATATTTATGGAGTTATGCAATATAAAGGTATGCATTTTTTTAAAATAGTTCTGACTTATTTTTATAAAACGTTAAACAATTATTACATTAACATTAATCGATTATGAAAAGTTCATTTGTAAAACCCTGCAGAAATTCCAATTGGAATTCAAAAGTTTTTATTATTTTATTTGACTTGTATGAAAGTGAATGAATTTTTGCATATTCGATATAAGTTGCTGTATTGGTAGTCCAATATTTTGCAAAAAATAAGTCAGAAATATTGAAAAAAAAAATGAAAATTTTGATGTCACATACCTCCCTGGTTGCTTGAAGATTTGGGACTCACATAATTAAAGCAGGAATATAGTCTTTCGAGGTTATTAATGTTTTCCAAATAATCCTGTATAGGCACCGTAAAAACTCTTCCTCGTGTTCTCTCATCCATTCATACAATTTTTTTGAAGTTGAATATTAAGAATGCTAAGTGCTTCAAAAAGTTATTTTGTTGGGTGTAAAAATGTTTTATGATGAGCGTTTAGTTTTGTTTAAGAAATGGAAAGAAAGTTTGTACGATATGTATTCTATTACATCATAATATGTATATAATCTTATTCAAATAAATGCTAAATATTAAAATGGTAGTGTGGATATAATGCACTATGTTATAACCCCTTATCATATCAATATTTAGCATTTATTTGAACATTTACTATTTATTTGAAATAGATTATATCAATACAATTCTTTATTTTGTTTAGGTCAACAATTCAGGTCGATGAACATATAGTTTAAATAATTCCCAAGGTTGAAGCGTTTAATATGAAGACAAAGAGATGAATCTCTCTCCATAAGCCTGTTCAGCCCTTCGGATCAATGAACTCATTGAATTGTTTATATTAACACCATAAAAATCCCTTCGAAACAATAAGTGTTTATATTAATTTGGTAACAAAGGATGTAGAGTATAAATAGTATGGAGGGGTGGTCTCGACTTTTGTCTTGCTTAGTTCTTCTCAATTTTTTATTATTTTTTTTATTTTTTTATTTATTAGAGACACTAACAGGATAATAGTTACATGATACTCAGATATTAAACATTATATTGAAGACTATGCCCATTATCCCAATTACAAGTGTCTTTGGTACGCTCTAGTAACATGTATTTTTGCAATTAATTATATTTTACATGTGCATTTATGTATATTATATATTTTGTGTTTGAGTGTAGTGCGATTAGTATTTAATAAATGATTGAAATAAATATATTAATTCTCCTGCAGAAGTATTTAACTAAAGTAAAGCCCTCGGAAATACCGATACACCTGTGTGGGAAATTTAATTACTAAATAAATCTGTTTATAAGGTTTTGTAAATAAACGTAAAATTTCAACTTTTGATTCATAGATGTCACTAGTCAGTCTCATCACTAAAAAAACTTGTATGCATTTTAGTCCGCCTTCATGTTATTCGTATCACTTTTTTATTGTTCAATAATGTATAATTCTACTATCATTTATAGTTTATATATAATATATATATATATAATATAGATTATATATATATAATTATATATATATATATATAGATATATATATATTATAACATAGATATTACAGACACTTTAGATTCTCGCAAGTCATTTAAATCAATAATTTTAAATAAAAGCAGGCTTTGAACTGTCAGGATAATTTTGAATGTGGAACATCGTAGGAATACAAATAAAAGTAGGTTACATACTCGGTATTCAATTCAGAAATAATAAAAATAATTCTTCTTATGATTAAGACAAGTTTCTTTCCAAAGAATAATAATAAATATTTAAGCTTTTCGTTCATAGATGCCACTGATCAACGTTCTGTTGTCAAAAAATACATTAATTCGTCAATATTATTAATCAAGTTATCGATTTTTTTATGATACACACCTAGTCTGTTTTGTATATTCAGCATTTGAATACAATTTTTTCAAGATAGAGGGAATTGGCAATTTTTGGTGGAGGGCTATAATCAGCACTGAAGAGACACAGGTTAACGGTAACAACTTTTTTGAAACTTGCACAACTCGTATTTTTGAAGCTTTATATCAAATTGAGATATTTTTTTATTTTTGGCATTTCTTTGCGCTTGTAGACAGGTACAGCATAGCTTTTTGAGATTTCGACTTCTTACTGAATGGCAATGTCATAGTGCTCACGTTGACTTGTGACAAATGTTTGATTTTCATTTCATTCTACCGATATGTATCCTTAAAAATGTGTGTTGACAACAATAATAAAATAGCCGCTCCATACGCTGTGTGCGTAGGTACCTACACAAACATATTAACTCTAGAAGTATTTTGATGTTTTTTATACGTTGCGGCTTTTTATTAGCCGATTCGACTAATTATAATTTTCATTAGATGTACTTTTAAATGTTTCATTTAATTGGTGTCAACATTTTAAAAATAAATATATGTATATTTTTTACAGGAAAAATAAGAAAGAATGCAGTTTTAATTATTATTTTTTATTTAAAGTTACAAAGTCAACCTTACTCTTCTTTTATTGAGATTCTAATGAACAGTCTTAAAAATATACAATACACTTATATGTAACGAAACAAAAATAATGTTCTTATTTTTAACATAATAAATCATAAATAGTAATTACTAAAACATATAAAAAAAGAAAAATTATACGATTAAAATCACTGTAAGTATTACATATTATTATAGTTTTGTTTGATTATAATTTCTGCATTTGACTATTTCATGTAATATCTCATTGGTAATCTCATTCCGTTATTAATCCGCCGCGTAATATCACATGTTACTACTAATTTCGTTTGCGGATTTGACGCGATGTCAGACGCAGCAGAAGATATGCTCAGTGTGGCGCCGGCCTAAAACTAAGTAAATACCTAAAAAAAAACAAGAAAAATATACAACACATATCAAAAAAATTCATAGTTGCTTTTTATTAGTCGATTAGACTAACAAGAACTTCGTATATCGAAAATGGCGGCAATCAGCAGTTTGACGGCCTGTCGGTGACTGAGTTGACATAAAGAATCAGTGGATACGCTAAATAGTTCAAAAGAGATAGCAAAAAATGTTCACCAAGTTAATCGAATGGACCAATAATATGAGTAGTCTTCTGGGGTTAAAGATGTTGCTCTCTAACTCATCATTTTCCAAAAATATTTTTCACTATTTATAAGGCACATCAATGAATCCGAATAAGAAGAAATTAGCTTTTAGTATTAAAACAAATTTCACTTGAATCATCGAATTGTTTGAATTAGTGATTTCCAATGTTCTTGAACAAAATACAAAGTACCTTTCCCTCGGGCTTAAAAACTCCAAAGTCAATGTCAGAACTTAAAAAGTGGTTAATAGAAAATGACATTAGTTATTTATGAACTATATTAAGTGTTTTATTATGATAATGACTTTGAACAATTAGTGATGTTAATATTTATATATATTTCTCTTTCTTTTCCTTAATTTTTGCTATTTATATTTTTAATTTGCTATTTTCTTTATTTATTGCTCTTTTCTTAATTTGCTTAAAATTTTTAACTTTGTACTGAAAATTTCTTTTATGTTGTTTTTTGTACTTAATTGTTTTCGTTTTTTATCTCTTATATAGTTTATAAAGTGAATAATATTTTGTAATAGTGTAACTTACAATTGTAAAAATGAACCTACAGACAAACGTCTTTTTAGTCGTTTTGTGGGACTAAATATTATAAAATGTAAATAAAATAAATAGAAAAAAAAAGTGTAGGTGTTGAAGTAATTCATTTATGGAGCAAGTGTTGAAAATATCAATTATTGGTGCCGTATTTTGGGAAGGGCTCTTACAGAAGCAATATGTTGTATTGTATTGTATTGGGGTGATGATTAATTCGAGATTGGGGCCTAGAAGTAACAGCCGGCGATGCCCAATACTTTATGACATCTTGTTAATAAATCTAAAGTTTAACACTTGATATTGAATTTAAGAGAAAGTACATTTGCACGGTATAAAATTGATTTCATATAATAACTTTTTAATCCTATACATTATTACTGATTTATATGAATGTTCCTTGTAAAATTATGTCACAGGATCGTGGATCTGGGAGGAAAATGAAACACTGGAAATTAATTAAAATTTTAAATCACTGGACACGAATTTTTTCGCAGCACCATTTTTTAATTCACGCTAATTGTCACTAGAATATTCCACATAGGCACTTTTTTAACTCACTGCACTTTTGTACATCGCATGGTCGTTCCGCGCAGTTTTCACTATTTCACGCTAGTTCACTCTGGGCTTGTCTCTGGTAATACGCGCACGGGTTCACGATTCGCTAACTTCTATGATCGCTTGTCAAATAACTGATTGCGCAGTACGATTCCGTCATGTTTATAGAGATTCGTGTTCAAGTCGTTTCGCGAGGCTGATAGATTGTGATAGACCTTTGTGGTGATTTCCACTTCAGTGTAGAAGGTGTAGAGTGCTGTAAAGTCCTCGTGCGATTCTTTCTGCTTCTACCATCTTGTGACAAAAATAACAAAAAAAAATTATGGTGGAAAATTTATGTAGGCTTCAAAAACTCGTAGGCTTTGACGAAAAATACTCAGTTAAAGCCAAAGATGTAATAAACTGTAGATACGTTACAAGCGTGAAATCTTGGCAACTCAAAAGTAAGGTAATTGCCTTACTTGCATTCGATATCGAACGGACCTTCTTTGTGATCGGGCGCGACGCTACGCGGAAAAAGGAACAGACTATCGTACACTATTGTAAGAATAAGTATGTTATTTTAGTCACCGTGAATAAAATAATATACAATAACATAAATATTACCTGATTTTTTTGTCTACACGCAGAGCGTTTGTGAAATACGCATGCGGTGATTTGTTGTCTCTTTCAATGCAATATTTGCTACATATGAAAGCCGGCTAGTATGGGAATAACGTGTCTATATTATAATATACGTCAATGGTTAAAGCTGTTCATTTCGATTTTAAATGCGAATTTTTTTGTACAGTTTTATTCATGGTAGAATTCGGAGAGAACTAAAAAAAATTATTCGGAGAGAACTAAAAAATTACTTCCGACAAAAATACACAAAAAAGCAAAACGTCAAATAAGACACAACTAACTGACAAGGTTAGTCAGGTAAAAAAACGTCATTTTTTTGGGTACCCCCAATATTTCCGATTCATCTAATATGTTTTGAAATCGTTTTATCCACTCGACTTCAAAGGTTGTGGTTCTCTTGTGTCATCTATCTATTTCACGAGAAAAGCAGTTTTTCGGGCGGGTCAAGGCTCTATCAAACATTATGCATTATTAAAAAGATAAAATGAAATATTTAAATTCCATTTTCCCCGAAATCGTAAAGTTTTCATAAACCATTTATTGCGATTCACGAAACCCCATCGAAGTAGGGTAACGTGGAATGGATGTGTATACTAAATAATTTATAGCCTCCTTTCAAAGGTCTTTCTGAAATATGAACCATGTAATGGCGCGGGATATGAGTTTGATGTTCTCGTATTCTGAACAGAGCCGGATTCTCAAACTTTTTGATTGTGGAATAATTCATTTGCTAGTTTAAGCATTTTTTCCAATTCCTTCGAAGCTGCGATGCTCTGAGTACCCTACATGCGGCTAGACCACCTATTCTGTGTATGATATATCGACATATACCTGTACAAAAAATATATTATTCCTGCGTAACCAAGTTGTAAGTGCAATACCTGATTCGCCACACAAATTACAAGTAAACACTTTGTATATTGTGTATATATTTACATACAAATTACTTATTGGAAATTCCGGGCTACGCTGTCTGGCCTAATGATGGTCGCACCGATATTTTGCGTATTATTACATGCAAACATGGTGCAGTTATTTTAGTTATTTTATCTGATTGTATCGATGACTGGTTACTGAGATATCTCCAGTGCCGATAATTTGCTGTCTGTTTGCAAACAAATCAGTTACCAATCATCGATACAATCAGATAAAAATCTCAAATAACATTTAGTATACCACCGGTTAAAATACCGACTGTCAGCTAGTCTGCATCTCAGATTGGTGGATAAAGTGCAGTCGATTGCTTCAGGAAGCAGTGCTTGAGCAATGCAGTATGAAATGTATTATACTAATATCGTGCCCATACGATCCGAGATTTAGAGTGACGGAATTTGGTTCGGACGGAAGGGCGCAAGGTTTATGGAAGTTTGTTAAAAATTTATGAAAGCATTGAATAATCAAAATACTTATTTTCTCTAAATTTGGTGATTCTTGTTCGAATACGTAATAAATCTAAGATCCACAGGTTATTGTGCGTCCGCTCTGACGAAGATACAGAACGGTATCGAAACCGGTAGACGTTTATAAACAATCAATGTGGTTTGTACAAAGTTTGTTAGTTTCCCCAAATTAATATTTAAATCCAACTACAAAGTCAACGCTATAACCATCAAACATAGCAAAGTTTTTCAGTTATTCAACATATCCGTGTTTCTCTATTGAGTCTGGACGTTAAAAGAAGACACCATTAAAAGGCTGCAGACTTTTGGAAAATGTATGCAAAAGATTTGACTGACCACATCACTGAAGTAGAAGCACTAAGACATATGAGTACCTAAGTAAACATAACTAAAAATAACTATCTAATGAAGGAAATATGATTGAAATTCTACGAACACTTTCTCGGCAGTGAGAAATATCGTATCTCACAACTCATTATGCAGGAGAAGATAGGCGGCAAGCAGTTCTTAGGTAGAAAGAGGTTGAAAAATTGAAGGATGCATCTCAGACAGATCGTAGGCGATCTATCTCGAGTCCTAAGCTGTACCAAAATTGAGGCATTTGTGAGCATTGCTCAAGGTACGAAAAAATATTTTCCTGCATGGAGAGTCTTTCATTTGTCCAGAGTTTATGAACTACTTTAGTACGTACCTACAATATGAAAAATGTTCAAATATCAACCGGCATTGGTGGGTTGTCGCCGGATATTAAATCTGGCGACAACCATGAATTAGGGACACTTCCCGCCTGAGGTACTTAGTATTTCTATGAATTCCAGTTGATTTGTTTGTATACAGTGTGACTACTTAGCTGAATACAAGGCAGTATTAATACCAACCACTGAGAATGCTTGCGTAGTAAAATTGTTTTCTGTTTGTGAAGAAAGGAACAAATAAAAAAATAAACTAACCTACAAGCCATCATGTCTCTTCTCTACAGGGATAGGTAGGACGCTGCACTATTCTATCCTGGTCCACCACTTTTGCTTTTATCACATTCATACATCTTCGCGTGCATGATCTTCAATTATTGAAGCCTTCAACGTAAACTATGTGAAAACTCCGATGACATGAAAAAGTAATATTTTTAAAATTCTACCTACATTCTGGAATAGTATTAAATTATTATTAAAGAAGGAATTGGGTACTTACCTAAAATCAGTTGATTCCTATTTTCGATGCTTACAGCGTTAACTTTGTGGCTGGACATAATTATTAATTTTAATTAAAAAACTTTGTATTAACCACTTAACTAGTAACTCTACGTCTACCGGTTTCGATAACACCGTATCTTCATCAGGACGGACGCAAAATAACTATCCATTATCTATCAAACAAATTAATTTTTGAACGGGGGCGTGGCTACAGCTATGGTGGGGGTAATTGAGAAGTTGTTTAAATAAAATTAATCAGTTGATTCAGTTGAAAAATGAAGTCTAGTGGTCTCGCCTAGCGATCAGCAGGTCGGTGGTTCGAGACAGGTCGGTATTTCAGGAGAACGATAAATTAGTCCTAATTTCATAGCAAGCATGAAGCTTAGTTTGAAAATAGTAAGAATATTATCGTAATACGTGTTCCGTGTTCTCATCTCTACTCAATAAAAAATCGAAATACCTATATGGTTTGTTCGAAATGCGCACGAATATCGTTTTCGTTGTCGTACGTGTGACCGACGTACAAACGGAATTTTTAATATCGGGTATTTAAGTAAAGGCAGCAATATCCAAAAAATTTAAAAAATGTTTTGAATGCAGTCACCGAGGATTACTAATTTAAACTGTACTTAATTTTAGATTTTACGTATCTACCTCTTCCAAAATCATGTTTTCTTTTGGGGTATGTTTCCTTTAAAATCTCACATTTAGTACATTATAAATTAGTAATCCTCAATGACAGCGTTAATTTTTTTTGGATATTGTTGCCTTTGTGTTTATACCCTACATACAGTGTAACGGTCTTCATTAATCATAATTATAATAATATGATTTGGGTCTGCAAGCAACCAGGGACCGATAAGTTTCCACGAAGCAAGGCCAACAATTTTCCAAAAAAACTATATCTTTTCTACGAGGAGTGTCAAAATGACGGGTGAAATGTGCTAGTGATGAATTCTAAGGTAGTGTTGAAAATAAGAACCCACTTGTTTCACGGCTCAAGCAATTTAGCGAAAAAGTTGCTTGTCTTTTGTACATTTTATATTCAAACGACACAAAAGAGAATTTAAAAACTTTTTAACTCATGAAATTTGTATTTTAGTGTCTGATTAAATGTTTTTAGTAGAGACAGGTTGTTCATCAAACTATTTTTGTCAAAGTATACGTCATTAGTTTTTATTAACAAACTAGGTTTATGTTAATAATTCGGATGAATTTCACATATTAATATACAAAAAGAAATATTGCTCTATACTCTAGTAAAAAAACTAAGCCATAAAAACCAAATTTTTATTATACTTCCTTACTCATTTAATCAGGTTTCGTACCTACTACACGCCTCGGGGTCATTACTCATTTGTAATCAATCCAATTTGAAAAAACCATTAAAATTTAGAAAAATCCAAAATTATACTATAATTATTAAATTTTCTAAACGAAAAATTGTTAGATCATTTTTATCATTACGCCAGGAGTCTGCCTGCAAAGTTTCAGATCGATTGGATTACGGGAAAAGGGTTAAAAATCGATCCAAAGTTTTTCCGGCAGACAACAAACCGCAGACGCTACGGGTTAAAAGAAAGGGAGTAAAAAAGTCTCATTACCACGGTGACGTCTATATACTGTTACATCATGGGGATGACAAATTTTAACCATAGATGGCTACAGCGCAAGTTATAGTGAAGCGTGGTACATAAATACCACATATATACAACATTCATAAATTTTAAAGATGTGGTGGTCAATCATGGGTGGAATCGTGAGTGTTACATTATGTAAAGTGATCTCACTTAAGCCAGCCTTATGACAGATCATAAGCCTTGTAAACGCGCAAAGACTTCCATGCCCACTTTCTGGAAATTGCGGCTTATAAAGTATATCTTCATTAATCAATATTTTGTTTCCTGTTCTTTGGTAAAAACTATTTAAAACGAGATATAAAAATATTCACAGAACATACAGTTTGGTCAAGAATTTGGCTAAGAGTGAATTATATTACGATTGATAACCTGGAGGTGTTAAAGGGGTCAGACAAGGGTGCCTGCTCTCTCCAGACCCATTTACCCCCAAGGGGAGCACATCAAATCAATTAAAGCGCCGAAGGCTTCGGATGACAGAAGCCATCATCACTTTATTTAGGTACTACGGATTTGAAAAGCTCCGCATCAGACTTGCCAACCATTATCTCGACCCGTGATGTTCTTCTTCTCTCTTCATTACGAGATGCAAGATCAGACTTTTCTGGATTCATATTCGAGGCATTCAATTTTCTGATATTTATTAATTTTCATATTATTTTTTCTTTATTCATCCGAAACGCGGACGTACCTGTCCATCCACCTTATTTAGAGTATTCTCCTCAAAATCCATATCTCAAAGCTTCAAGTTGGCTTATAAGTATTGATGATTCTAGTTCACATAATTCCCTATCTCTATTTCATCATATTGTCACAACTTCGCCGCTATGGGGCTTAAATTTTATTTCCAAATAGTTTATAATACTTTATATATCGGAACTCGATAGAATGTTTGCGACCGAAAATAGTTACTTGAAAAAATATCTCTTTGTATTAAGCCGCATATTGAAATTTTGAATTTGCAAAAAACATCGCTCGCTAATCGCAGTTTTAAATTGGACCTGTCTAGCATGCGGCGTCCCACTCCCTGGCAGTACCTAGATACTTCAGGCTTCCACACTTCTCTAGATTGTTGAAGGACGCTCTAAAACCTTCTGGAAGCTTATCGTATTTTTTAAATAATTATATTTTTTAAATAAGATAAAGGAGTTTTAAAGTATAAATTAACATCTAATTCTTCTTCATCTTTTTATAATGGCTGAAGGTCTGTTTGTGTAGAATTTGCCGCCTTTTATGACGTGGCTAACTGTCTTTCCATCTTTTGGGGAGTCTTCCAGGAATCCTTTTTTCCTCTAGTTTCCTATGTAGGGCAAGGTGTGACAGTCATTGGGAGTCTATTCTTTTCACATGGTCTCTCAAATACTTTCTCCTTTATCTCCCCCATCTGACAACATCTAAGATATCATTTCACAGAGGATTTTCATCTCTGTAGTTGTAAGTGATTAAGTGCAAACTGTGTCAGCTCTTGTTTCGATGCCGTAGGTCATTATCGGCTTGACACAGGATTTGTAGATACTTAACTTAACATATAGATTATAAAAATAACTATAAAATATAATCTTCTCTATAAAAGTCGTGGGCTCATGTACTGCAGAGGACTGCAAGTCTATAGTGAAGAGACATAGTTATAACAAATTATTGAAAACAATCAATATATATATATAAAAAGAAACCCGTTTTTCCCTGTCCGCCGAGTTTTCTCCACAACCAGCCACAATCACCCACAAGTGGTTAGCCCTTGGTGTCACATTGAGAATATGCGAGTTTGGTGAGGGTGGCTGAGCGTGGGTGGGAGTGGGTGACGAAAATGTGCTTTCGAGCACATTGTTTTGTTATGGGAAGGCCGCAAATGCTTCAAATTGTTTCAAAATAGGCGCGCTGACTGTGTCGGTGAGTCTAGAAGATTCCGGAAAAACCTGCTCTAGAAAGTTCTGGAAGGAGAAGGTTCTAGAAAATTCCCGAAAGTTCTATTAGGTTCTAAACTGAGTGGCGGAATGTGTCGGTTTGTCTAGAAGGTTCCTGTACATTCAGTAAATTTCCTGAAAGTTCTGGAAGGAGAATGTTTTAGAAGGTTCGCGAAAGTTCTATGACGATCCAAAAAGTGTACTAAAAATATACGCGTGCTAGTATTAATATAACAAATGCAGTAAAAGCCCACTAGGGCGTTGATTGATGAATAAATTTAATAAATAAACAAATAAAGTAAACAATCGTAAAATATAAAAGATAAATTGTTTCATAAAAAGTCGAGAATATTTTTATGTTTAGAATTATATTTTTATCATCCTGAAGAAGGATATGTATTTTACGATTTATTGATTATATTGTTTTTGCAGTTGCCGTTGAAAATATTATTTATTTATTAATACGAATAGCCTTTAGTTTGAATTTGACCCTGCCTCAAAGGAGCCATATCTGAGCGGGTTTCTATGAAAGCCCACAGTGCGGAAATCCATCTCCATATCGAGATAAATACATCTATAACAATATACACAGTTCTCTCATTCTTCTTGTACCGGAGATTAATTCAAATGTAGGCTTCTGCTTGGAGGCTTTACGCTTAGCATTGTTTTCACGTTGATACGTGACGTATTAACACGACATGCATATTCAGCAAGGTTCTGTGAACGTTGTTACTAATATTAAAGGCACACAAGTTTTACATTAATGGATTTCCTTAGAATGTAATATTATACCGTCAAGGGATCGTGGATGTGGATGGCAAATAAAACATTGACAATTAATAAAATTGTATTACTGGACACGAATTTAATCGGAACACCGTTCTCTAATTTACCCTAAATTACATAATTCGCACTAAAATCTTAAATCTTCAATGCTTTAAATATCACCAAGTCGTTTTGCTAGTAACGCAAGTAAGTACGCACTCGCGCCGTATATATATCGCTTATTTTTCGCCTCTGGTCAACTCGCATAGGTTCACTAATTTCTATGGTCGCGCGCTGAATCGCCGTTTTCTTAGCACATTTCAACAATTACTCGCATTTCCAAATTAGGCGCAGAACTAGAGAAGTGGATATCATGGATCGAGCAGCGAAGCTAAAATGGCAATGGGCAGGGCATCTTGCAAGGCAAGATTCTACAAGATGGATTCCCAGAGTTCTGAAATGGAGACCTTGGGAAAATAAAAGAGGAGTCGAAAGACCGCAATAGAGATGGGCCGACGATATAGCCGCTGTGGGGTGGAAGAAATGGCTACAACTAGCAAATAACAAGGAAGGACGGAAGGGTATGGAAGAGGTCTATGTCCAGCAGTGCGAGATGAAGGCTGAGGAAGAAGAAGAAGAAGAGTCAGGGACTTGTAGTTACCATTGCTTTTAGACTCTCGTCACAATATTATCACCATCATCATCAATTCGTTGTTAATGAAGACATCCTCATAACCTTACCACTCTCTTAGGTCCACGTTCAGGCAATTATTTAGTTAGATTATTGAATATTCTTGGCGCAACATATTCTTTTATTCTTTCACCATACATGCTGTTTGTGATCGGTATTCTCGTTGGTCGCCTCGAAGATCGGACTGTTGAACATATAGTACTTGTGAATTACGCACAATAGAAATCTCTCAAATGGTCCACACGAGTCTAGGATCGACTGGGCTATACTCGTAAATTCTAGAAACATCGAGAAGCGACATTGCCTATAAAAAGAGATCGATCGGCTACTGAGCACAGTGTGTGTCAGGGTGTCTAGGTCTATCACCGTAGAAAGCGAAATTGTGCGGCGTGTGTTGCTAGCGCGTGTGTGATTCCAGTCAAGAAAGCACCTACCGGAAAGCGAGAAATTTTCTAGTG
Organism: Agrypnia vestita; assembly: GCA_016648135.1. Lineage (NCBI taxonomy): Eukaryota > Metazoa > Arthropoda > Insecta > Trichoptera > Phryganeidae > Agrypnia > Agrypnia vestita. Next base: position 286,016 of record JADDOH010024452.1, read on the forward strand.
CGAACCTTAGGCGCATCATTATATGAGAGACATTATATTCAGGAGTGATAAAAAGTGCAGCGAAGATTCTGGAAAGAATATAGTGAATTATTGTGTGAAGTATTTTAGAAAAATTTAGAGTGAATTTATAAGCAGTGCTCCGATGAAATTAACGTGTACCAGTGACTTAATAAAATTGTAATTAATAAAACTTTTTGAACAATATTTTTATATGAAAGTATGTTCTAAGAACACAGTTACTATAAATATATTGATTAATAATATATGCTGGTACATGGCAGGAATTAAAAATTGACAATAATGATTTTCAGGCGTATTCTAGTAGATATGTAATAATTCGAAAGAATATCATATATACGTTAAAAGGAATATTGCTAAAAAAGACTCCACTTAAAAAAATATAGAGGTATCATTACTAGTTACGAAAGCTGTGTATACAAACTTGTTAATGAGAAAAACATCAATAGACGTCTCTAGCAGAGACCATAGTAATATATGAAAGGTTCTTGATTCGAACATATCTATAGAATTCAGAATATTTTGATTTTGTTCAAATCTTTCAGAACAGTGCTGGATTTATGTCACAGAGACATTATTAATCAATTAATGTATATTATAGATATCTCACAGAGACGAAACTGTATTAATTATGGGAAAGTAGGTATAGAAGTCATTTGGGTGTAACAGGACTTATGACCTGTCTTTTTATGGTTGGCTTAAGTGATCACTTTACACAATTGTAACATTCGCCATTTCCACCCATGATAGAATATACCATGCTTATTCATTTTTTTGGAAGTTGTATATATGTTCAAATTGCGTGAAGCTTTCATATATATTTCCAATTTTTGTTAAATTCATAAAACCATAAAATTAACCATAAAAAGACAGGTCATAAGTCCTGTTACACCCAAATGACTTCTATACCTACTTTCCCATAATTAATACAGTTTCGTATCTGTGAGATATCTTATAATATACATTAATTGATTAATAATGTCTCTGTGACATAAATCCAGCACTGTTCTGAAAGATTTGAACAAACTCAAAATATTCTGAATTGTAAATACTGGTAAAAAAGGAATTTAACAAAAATTGGAAATAATATTTCCTGGCGTATCCTAGTGTAATGCAAGTATTCGGATGAATTTCATTACACATTAATAAAGTATATTGCTCCCAAAATTCCGTAAATCAATTGTAGATTTTCTCATTAGCGACATCTGTGGGGATTTAGGGGAATGAAAATGGCTTTGTACAGGCCGCATGGAAAAGGCGCTTACAACTCATATATGAAAGCTTCACGCAATTTGAACATATATACAACTTCCAAAAAAATGAATAAGCATGGTATATTCTATCATGGGTGGAAATGGCGAATGTTACAATTGTGTAAAGTGATCACTTAAGCCAACCATAAAAAGACAGGTCATAAGTCCTGTTACACCCAAATGACTTCTATACCTACTTTCCCATAATTAATACAGTTTCGTCTCTGTGAGATATCTATAATATACATTAATTGATATCTATAGAACATTAAAAAGTTTGATAATGTGTGGATGTTCTCACGATGGAATTGGTGAACGCTGCATTGTGAAGAGTGATCGCTTGAGCTTGCTCATACAATTGCATTTAACGTAATTACCACTAAATATACATTTTTAACTCGACTATTCGGGACATTAAACGAAAATCAACTTAACAACCGCACCCTAATTAGTCGACTTAATTTATAATTCATATTCCCATACTTCTTTCCTTTATCCTTATCCTACATCCCACTCCCCCCTTATCAATATATAATGAAATTATAAATTGAAGTAATATAACACTTTGCTGATATTTAAAAAAATTAATTTTAAGCGGAAAGTTTATAATAGGCATAATTTATTATTTTTTATCTCTTGTATGTTAATTTAAGATTTGCTGTTAACTTTCCCTAAATTAAATAAATAAATAAATACAGGTTGTAAGCCCTGAGCCATCGTATGAGAGACTTCCATCCACTTTCTCATATGCAAATTGGCTTCGTCTCTGTGAGACTTATACAATTTATCCGTAATTAATAAAACTTTAATTAAATTTAGTGTTGTTTTCGTTCGCCAGAATTGGAAAATCCATGACTGCAACATATCCATGCAATACAGAAAGCTTCATCTATCTCTTGACATCGTCTTTGTGGTCCTGGATGGTCAACAAACCGGCATTGGCGAGTGCCCAGTATGGTGAAAGTGGCACTCCCCTATGCAGGTTTGTTTTATTAGGCGATTGAACACTCCGTATAGGTTTACATCGACTTCAGCACTCTACGTTACACATTTCAAGTAACTTGTATCATTGCGTTGGTCGTTTTGCATTATCTAACATTAACATGACACGTTCAAAAATAAATTCTCAATGGCAATTTTTAGATAGTTCAGATAACTGTGTAGATACGTTATTTTGTTACAATTTGTTATTATTCTTTTTTTTATATTTATGAATATAAAATATAAGTTTTTCAAAATATTTAAATTTAAGAACGTTTGGGGTGGGTATAAAATGCACTGTCGGTAAATATGGATGTTATTTTATTTTTATTTTTATTTTATTTATTCATGGGAAACTAACAGTACATACAAAAATCAGATTACACATGATTATTGAATAATATAGAGACCATCGTGCAAGTTTTCACAGAATTAACATGTTATGTATAGTTGAGTAACATATAGTTGAGTTATACAAAAAAAGTGAATGTTTTAAGTTAGAACAATCTATGAAAGTCAAAAAATTAAAGGTAAAGGGGGAATGAGGAATGGAAAGGAAAGGACAGATCTACTTAGTAAAAAGGAGTAGAGATAAGAGAAAAAGAAGTGCAAAAGATATATGATGATGAATTGAAAAAATCCAAGTCAAATTTATTTACCGGTATTCCAAAAGATTGTGGAATGCCGATAAATAAATTTCTATCTTCCGCTGATTTCAGTAAATTATTTTTTACTTTTTAATTATATTTTTAATTTATAATGTTATGTGACGATCTTTGAGTGTTTTGTTGTATAGTTCTTTTACCCGGAACTTGCGTTAGGAATTTAGGGCTAACTAACTATGTAAAAAATCATCTAACGGTACTTAATTGATTATTATTTATAAAACTTTGTTCTAATTAATAGCTTTTGAGAGGAGTCGATTTCTTAAGATAACGTTGTGTACAATGTTATAATAAGTATTCTTTGTGTAAAATAAATGTAACAATTTGTAACAATATTTTTTTTGTAGGCATGTTCTGAGAACACAGTTACTGGATTTTGTCCCCAAAGGAATATTTAATTAATTAAGACAAATTATAGAAGTCTCACAGAGTCGAAGCTATTTATATGAGTTATTTACATTATAGAAGTATCATTATCAGCTACAAAATCTATATCTACAGTTGTCCGTAGCGTAGTCCATTCAAAAAAATGAAAGAATCTCAGATTCGGGACATACTCGTATATTGTGTAGAGTGAATACTTAAGCCACCTCATACAGGCGGTAAGCCCTGGGCCATCGTATAAAGAAGACTTCTATATATGTTTCTCATGTAAATAGATTCGTCTCTGCGAGACTTCTATAATTCGTCTTAAGTAGCAATTTGTTTTAATTCGAAGTTTTTTTTCAATTTGTCTAATATTATATAAAATAATTTTTTTTATAATTTAATTTCATCGATGTATAATGTATAAAATTATTATTTATATTTCTAATTTCATCAAATCACTGACATTGTTTTATTGTCTCCTTTAATTCTACATTTATATTATTCTTGATTATGTTCACATTTGTATTTTTTAAAAATATATTATTTATATTATCTATTATTTATGGACTTTGTACAAATTATAAAGTAAAAGACTACAGAGCCGTATATATATATATATATAGCATTTGTCAAATTTTAAAGCAAACTTTGCAGGATTATTAAATGTCTAACTGACTATTTTGAAAAACGTGTACCAGTCTCGAAGATCAGGTGTTGCGAGAATAACGTGAAACATGAACAAAAGTTACCCCATTATACGTTGTCTCCTTCAAGCTGCCGCTAAAAAGAAGTCACCTTAAGAAAGCAATAAAGATAAAATTCAATGAAGCGTATACATCCGCAGGTTTTTTGTACAAAATGAGCGTTTACTTTAGCGAAACAAAAGAAAGGTTGCGTAGATACACATTTTTTTTGTTTTTTTAATGTTTTATCTCAACTACACGTACATATTATATTTGCACCCTAGAGGGTAGTTTGAGGCTTCAATCTCACCACTCAAGCATATGTATAATTGATACCAACCATTCTTTCGATAGTCGTAATTTAAAAATGCTTCGTTCAATATCTCATAAAGGATTGATAATGACCAACACGGGAACTGCAGTGGCGTGCAGTGGGTATAAACTTAGGTTATGCTGTGACCTATATACCTATATTAGAAATATATATATACGCGTATACCTATAAAGGCATATACATTTAAAAAAAAAAAACTATATATAATGAACTATTTTGAGTAGCTTCAATCCACAAAAATAACTGCACTATAAAAGAAGTATTGTAAACAATATTTCCTAAATAAATAAATATTTTATATAGGTATAGCTGATACGGCGAAAAATTCCAATATATTTCGAAAACGATTTATATATAATTAAATCGGGAACAATACTAATTTCAGATATATGTTTCTTTTCACAAAAATAAATCAAACATTTAATGATATCATTATATGACAGATGACAGATGATATTTGTCGTATTCGTATTTACATTTACCACAGAAAAGACCTTACATTTACACCGAAAGTTTTGGGTGGAATTTGTAAAAAATAACATTTCTGCATGACGTGCGCCTGGCATAGGACCTTTCGAAGAAGGACGCTACTACACAAAACTCGCAGCATTAAAAATACATGTTTTTTTTCTCGACTTGACTACATCTGTGGAACAAGTTGGTTGGCGAAATAAATGAAGAATTGACATGAAGTTAAGCGCAGAAAAGTCGGAAATAAAACTTCAAAACTTCTAGCCGTAGGACGAATTACGGCTAGAATTTTAAATCGAAAAAAAAACAGATACGTCACGTTAAATGGAAACGTCAGAAATAAAACTTCTAGCCATAGGACGAAATACGGCTAGAATTTTAAATCAACTTTTTCTTAAGATAAGGATTATTTAATTAATATTTGTTTCTCAGAATCTTTACTAATGCACAGCTTTTTTGCTTGTATGCGCTGCACGCTACTGGGAAACTGTTATTAAAATTAAGAGATTAAGATTAAGATGCCTCCAACACTCATCTCATATATTTTCATTGCCATACGAGCTAATAATCTAAACGATACTTTCTACTGTCCATCTGCTACAGTCAGCATTACACTCACTTCTAATATGTTCATCCCTTACTCTATCAAAAATACACGTTCCACACATGTCTGGTGTGGTAAGCGACCGACTTTTTATTTTTTTATTTTATTTATTTACTTAATTATGCATATAATATTTTATTACAATGATACCTAGAAAATATTTACAACTCAATTTTTTTTTGTATGTGTACAGGGTTATTTGTAAAACATTAATAACCTCACAGGACTATAGGATATAGGACTGTATGCCTTGATTATCAGTCGAAAATGTTCAAGCTATCATGACCTAGTATCAATGGTTATGGAGATATGCGACATCAAAGTTCGCATTTTTTTTCAATATTTCTTTCTTATTTTTTGTAAAACTTTGGACTATCATTACAGTAACTTATATTGATTATCGAAAAATTCATTCGTTTCAATATATATTAAATAAAATGATAAAAACCCTGAAAAAATTCCAATTGGAATTAGAAGGTTTTTATTATTTTATTTGAATGGTATTACAGGAAATGAATTTTTCATATTCGATATAAGTTACTGTAATGATAGTCCAATGTTTTACAAAAAATAAGTCAGAAATATTGAAAAAAAATGCAAACTTTGATATTGCATATCTCTATAACTATTGGTATTAGGTCATGATAGCTTCAACATTTTCGTCTCATAATCAAGGTAGAAATATAGTCCTACGAGGTTATTAATGTTTTACAGATACCTATTGTATACCTCACCAAAAACAATTATGATTCTTGTGTGTGGTGAGGGATAATCACTTACAATCGTATAGATAGTGTAATCTAATTTAATAAACAATGGGAATTATTTAATACTATTTATCTAATATAACAAAAATCTTAATTAATAATAAAATATATAGAATAAGCGGTCAAGTAAATAATAATATAGAATTAACAGTCAAACGAGACCAAACTCAATCACAAAATTCAATTCTACAATAAATGAGAGCCCATTCGGGTTCACTGGGGGAATATGCACACAAGACGCAACCGCAAACATTCCATTTCCACGTCATTAAGTCTGCTTTCATTCTTTTTTTGTGAATTACAGGCTTCGCCGAATCGTTACGACATGCTTCATCTGATAGATTGGCCGTAATTACATTCTGCGCACAAAAAATTTCAAAATTGAATAAAATCATATTCTTATTACTTATTTAATTACAGCAAAATATCTTTATGGTGACATTATTTATATAAATAAAAAGAAAAGACTTCGTATAAAACCGCTATTTATTGAATAATCAACGTGATGTAAACAAGGGTTAAGAAATTTTTATTACAAATAACATAAGAATACATTTAGAATAATTAGAAATTAGAAAATGTGATAATAGAAAATCAAATATTTTAATTAATCAAATTGTTTTCACATTACTTCGTATACAGTTTTTCAACTTCCGTACATAGTTATTTTTTGTTTTTGTTATGGTCTATATTTTTAATTTTTTTTTGTATTGTATTGGAAACCATTGGCCCCGAAATATATATAATTCGATAAATTGTGGTTATATTCAAAGTGCTTTCTTTTAATTAATATATTATTATTATTACTCTACTTGAGTTTAATTATGCATTATACTACTTGAGTTTCAAGAATGATAGAAGCTCTCATCAACAGGTATTAAATTAAAAAAAAATCAAGTGAAGCAAACACGGCTTAGATGGAAATACTAATAATTTATTAGGTATTGATAAATGGAAATGGAGATACAGGTGTAACATTGGAGAGACAGAAGACGAGTTGGTGAATGTGATATTGTTAGTAAAATTAATTCCAGAGAATTATAATATGTAGTTACATTAGTTAGTTAGTTGTAACTCGTCATAAATTGCGGTACTTTTACATGTCGGTTCCTAAAGAATAGGCATGTATTTATGTATTTAAAACATAAAAAAAAGAAGAAAAGAGAGCATAATTTATTTCCATTGATTTTGGAGATCATCATGAATAAACTCTACAAAGATTACGCCGATTCCATCAATAATAATAATGTACCATTTACGTTGTTTCCTGCTCATAAGGATATCGTCCTCAGCCTTGCCGTCCTTAGTAAGCAAACTTCCAAGATGCACAAACTCGTTCACTCGTTCTAAGCGTTCATTGTTCATTATAACATCACACTTAGTCACTTTTTTGTCTTTCTCGAATACTACAACATTCGACTTGCTAACGAGTGTTGGGAAGAAATTTTATCCCAAACACATAATTTTCTATCTAACAATGTCCGTCACTTATGTAAAATGTAAATGCATCAGTAAATGTATCAAATGTACGTCATTAACCAAGACGCTACAAGATGGCGCCATTTTCACTTCTTAACTCGCGACCGAAACGACACTAATGAAATTAACCCTACCAGGTGACACGTTTACACGATAATACAAATATACCTCCTGTTTCTACTACTATTTCGCAATAATTTTATTTGTTGTGGAAGTTACATTTTAATTACCATTTAGTGAAAAACTGAAGCAAATTACTTATAATGTCAGCATTAGATATCATAGGTCATTTGGATTAACAGAAACGATAAGTTCATTCATATTATAATGTGTAGTGTATTTAGGCCGGCCACCTTAACGAGAGTAGGTACATACGGGCGCGGCTATAAAAGGAGACAAGGCAAGCTCTTGCTCTCTCTCTTCTACTAACTAGCGTGCAGTTAGCACTGGGTTTATTTTGGGGTCGGTCGACACAAAGTATCTGAGAATATACTGAAGAGAACCGCAACCACCTGCCTTTTAATTGGTGTTCGTATACCAAGATTTAGGATATACTACATCATTCGTGTTACTAATCAATTTACAACTAACAGCTAAAATTCAAACATAAAAATATCATCATTTTTTATGGTTTATAGCTAATTTCTACCCATTGGGTGATCTTTTAAATACAAGCAGTTGCTAAATGACAGCTCTCATAATATTATATTTCATTTGGCACCCATACAAAATAAAATAATTAGAAATGACGACTCCACGTCGGAATAAGGTGTGACGATTTCCATAACACGAGTGCAAATTCATCGCTTCCACAAAATAATAATTATCTCATTCCTTATTCAGCCGCGCGCTGTACGGGGCACACTGTAATTTAATGAACATAATATATTTACGCCTCAAAACACGTGTTTATATTAACTCAATGCTTCTGTATTATTTCTCTCGTCTCATTTTCCGGGCAGAAAAATAACCAAACTGAACAGGCATTACTCCTGAACTAAGTTCTTCAGGGGGATTTTGAACGGAATTCGATGCGGAGTCTGCTCTCGGTAGACTGCGCTGCTCAGGGATACGTCATAGCGTCTATCTCCGGCCTTTCAGCTGAAACCCAACACTGGGAACGTAAGCTTCGACATCACCGCAGTACTGTGGAGTAGGTCTTCATAGAGTGGTTAGAAAATCGTCATCGCTATGTTAATATTTTTATTTAACACTCCATGCAGTGGTGCAAATGTATCGAGCCCATCAAATTTCAGTAATATTTCTGTAAATAACAGTAATATAATATTCATATTTTAGCCCATCTTAAAATAAACGTTTTAAATTCAATTCAATTCAATTTATTTATTTTATATATAACATTTACATTAAAAACACAAATTTAATTCGTAAATATTATAAATAAGTTAGAAATATATAAACAACAAAAACATATAAAAAAGCATTCACCAAAGGTGTAGGGGAATCCTGCTTCGGAAAACACTCTCAGAGACATGGAACAGATGAATGTCCAAAGTGGTATTGTTCAATTATATAGTTACTGAATTTCTAGTATTAACCAACCTTACTACTTAACTTATTATTATATAATAAATTTTCGTGTTATTTTCAGAGCCTGAAAATAACTATTGTATATTTCACGCTACCCTATGATTACATATTGCGATATGGTTTTTACAAAGACATAATATGTTATTCTAGTCGTAACTGTGTTGCGTAATGTTATAAGTATATGTTACAGAGTGTAAATATTGATAATGTATATATCAACTAGTATAGTACTAGTTGTAACCCGTTAAAAATGACGGTACTTTTGCATGTCGGTTCCTAGAGATTTATTTATAAAAAAATAAAAAAGGTTTTAAAAATAAGTTTCGGACGTTACACGTTACACGGACAGACAGACAAGGAAATTATCATTATTGAGATTTACATTAGCTTTCGATAATGTACATATTAATTCATAGTTAATTAATACACATAGGTACCTATTAGTCAAGGTATACATAATCGAAATTTAAAACAGTCAACATATATTAAGTTCAAGGTGCAAAAAAAATAATTTATTCATCCACATTATCGGTCAGGTTGTCAGTCTACAGGAAAATTTTATTCTGGGCACAATTTTCGTCTGATGAAGACTTGGAGAAGTGCCACGACGGTGGATAGATGAGTTACATATGGCAGGATATACTCTGGAGTCAGTATTAAGGGTGAACCAGGACAGCGACTCTTGGAAGCGTATTACGAGCTTTGTCTCATTTGATCGAGCCTACTATATGTCAAATCTGATATGAAGAAATACTTCTTAAAACATGTATGTATATTTTAGAACAATTTTATTAAAATCGTATCAATTTTGAAATCCCTGGTCTGGCTATAAAACTGCTTGCAGATACGGTATTATTTTCAATTTCGAAGGGTTGAAATGAGAGGTGTCGGGCAACAGATGCATGCGAAGGGATGAAGGCAGTCAGCCTGTATCCAGCAGGGGTGATATACAGCCTAGTGACGACGTGAGGTAACCTGTTTGATTATTGAAATTACAAATTCCAGAAAAAAGTATCTTTATTTTCATGGGAAATTAGTTCAAAGTTAATTCCTAAAATAAGAATCATTGGAATCGGGATCCTCTCTGAATTAAAAGGCTAATCGTATTTTTCTTAAGTAATAATGGATCTCTAATGGTTTGTAATTCCAGTCTTAAAATATCCCACTCAGTATTTCAATCTCTGTTATTAAGAGATATTTAATTGGCTCCCTAGAGACTGTTCTCCGAAACGATTTGAAGATTTAGATTAATAAAACCCAATTACAGAATTTTTTTAAACAATTCATGGAACTTTTTTTTTTCGAACACGTTTTTTAGGAGGTTCGCTTTAGTAAAATTCTTAGCATTTTACAAGAGGTTCGGGCATTTAGTAATTTTCTAAGCACCGATATTGAAGAAATGTGTAAAAAATATTTTAAAATATGCAGGGGCGGCGCGATACCCTAGACATGTATCGTGTTTTTATTCCACGAGTTTCAGTTCATAATCTGAATTATATATATTGCTATGGTAGTAAGTGGTGTTTTGCTTTCCTTCATAGTGCGGTAAAATCGGAAAAAAATAATTAAACACGAACCGATGAAGATACCTGTACAATTATTCGATTTGTTCAATTTATTTTGCATGATGGTGAATGTTTTGCGGTTGCGCCCTGTGCGCATATTCCCCCAGTGAACCCGAATGGGTTCTCATTTATTATAGAATCGACTTTGTGATTGAGTTTGGTCTCTTTTGACTGTTTATTTTATATATTGTATTATTAATTAAGATTTGATGTATTAGATTTTCTTTTCTTTCTTTCTTATTGTTATATAATTAGATTACACTATCTATACCTATGATTGTAAGTGGTTATCCCTCACCACACACAAGAATTATAATTCTTTTTGGTGAGTTATATACACACAAAAAAATATCGATTCGTAAATTTTTATTTATGATTGTAAAAAAATATTACTTATATATTTATTAATTAAATAAATAATAAAAAAAAAAGTTAAGTCCTGTGTACACACAGTCCTACTTCAATATGTGGTGAGAGTGTAGTGTTTAAGAGAACGCTCTCGTCATTTCGTCACTGCGTTTCCAGGTGTTTCTAGACGTTTACAGACATTTTCCGAAGGTTGTAGATCACCCTAGATTATTATAGGCCATTCTCGACGTTTCGATACATTCTTTTTAACATGGCATTCCGTGACAATATATTAAAACTAAATTTATGTAAAATGCACCAATAAAAACAAAAAAAGCGCTTAAAGCCTTTGATACGTGGTATGCGAAATTGGCGGCGCTTTCTACGTACATTGAACCTGTAAAACGAACGAATTCCTTCGTTCTTCAGAAACTATTTGGGAGAAACGTAAGAAGGGTGTAAGAATTTAAATTCTATGTTTTACGAAATTCGATGATACCTTACAATCTTGACATTTACGTTCAATTTCAGAAAAATATCAAAATTCAGCCACTTGTTTAATAAATGGACATGTGACATTATTTAGATATTGTGATATTATTGTCACGAAATTGTACATGATCGAACGTTTTCGGGCGAACTCGGAAATGGAAAGAGGTATAGAAATGCGTTTAAAGATTCTGAGCACCAAATGTCTATGGAAAGTTTTCTTCAGACAAGCAAAGACGATGATGATATATACGTATATGGTAGATTCTAAAGTCACACTTGGTATATCTATTCATGGTGGACATCAAAGATTTATTAGAAGGATTGAGATTATTTTGTGAGTGCAGGTAGCTTGTTATTTAATAAACATATAGAAAAAAATACAAAACAAATAGAAACAAGTCAAAAGTCAAAGCTGATTTGGGATAGTGCGGGCAATGCTGCTTGGGGGTGGGGGAAGGGTCAGGGGGATGCGGAATTACAACCTGTGCAATGCCAGTAATCAGATACTGCGAAATAAAATATGCCATTTGGTGGCGTAATCCAATAGCTTATACTTGAAAAAGGAAAAATTATATTGTTCATTTTTGTCAATTTATCTCGCATCTCATAATGCACAGAAAGATTGCCCGAAGTCGAGGTCCTGGAAGAAGGAGAACATTATGGATGAAAAATCAAAGATATTAGAGAGTTAAGGTTGTTATTACGGTCGTTAGACATATTTAAACATAACTGGTTGCGGCGTAAAGGCCGGACAGTCCGCCTTTTACTCCGAGGGGTACAGGTCGTCCTCCTGATGACGTTGAATAAGAATTCAACGAAACATCGAGAATCGTCTCTCGGAAAAACATACGGTTCGTATAAAATATCCGCTACCAGTTATATTCAAATATCAAAAATATTTGTCAGTCTTCTGCAGAGCTATTCCTGACTGCAGTGAATAGAGTTGTGATGATAGCCAATACGATAGCCATCGTTTGTTGATGGTATAGGACTCAAGAACAAAAAAAAGGATGTTACTTTTTTTTACTAATGTAGCGTACAATTTTTTAGCTTACATTCCTCCTGACGAAGTTATCATGTCACATCACAAAGTTAACCTTACAATCTGAATATTTTTAAAGAGTAAGTTTATATATATTAGTGTCACGGATAAACTAATCTGAACTAACCTATTACGGTCTGAAAACACATCTATTTTTTCTTCTTGTAAAACTCCAAAACGATTTTATTTTAACGTTATTTATATTAATAAAAAAAAGACCCTTTGTATAAAACCACTATTTATTGAATTATCAACATGTTTCGGGGCCAATGTATCTTCTACCAGGACAATAATGTTAATCATATTTTGGAAATAAACTGTTCATTTAATAATGAAAATGGTTAAAAAATTAGACTTATAAATAAAATAAGACTATAGTAAGATAAATAAAAAAAATTAGAAATTAGAAAAAGTTTTAATAGCAAATTAAAATCATAAATAACCAAATATTTTTTGTAAATAGTTGCATTTGAAAATAGTTTTCACATTGGTTATTAGTTATTTATTCAACTCTGGTATATTTTTTTTATTTTTAGTATTAGTTATATGCTGATGAGGGACCATTGGCCCTGAAAAAATTCAAAAGAGCGGTTTTGTATCAGTGTTTTTCTTTTTATTGGTATATATTTTCACATACATTTTTTGATATTCCTGTTCTTTAAAGTGAGTTGTGAACAGTATGTCTGTACAAAACGCATTAGTGAATGAATTGGCGGGACATCATTGCGCTTGAAAATGGCGTCTAAACATCCTCGCATTCAGTCCCGAGGATTGGAAAACCTCAAAAAGGATTCGTGTTTCTCATTATTATTGAAGTATGAGAGAAAGACCTTAAAGTACAGAAATTTTATTCAACCGAACGTACAGTTTTGTTTGTTTGTTTGTTTGGTTAAACAAAACTATATTCCACCTTTGAGCGAGCACCTAACGATTACGATTGCAGGCACCACACTTGTAGTATATTTACGTCAAACGATATTTATTTCTTGAAGTAAAAAATATAGAGCAGTAATGGGTCCGCTCTAAACTCAGTATTACAATGAATTATTTCATTATACTAAAGTGCACACTTCACACGTTTTCAATCGAACTGCACACTTATACTTTAAACTTATAACTAAAAATACCATATATTAGACTGCGTATTTAAACATCACACTTCAAACTTCAAGTTTTAGCGAAGTGGTACGAATGAACTGTAGAGAACTTTCAAAAAAATTAAAATTTTTGGAAGATTTGATGTGCACACATTTGGAAATAAAAAAAAACCTTATTTAAGTTTTACATTTGTTATTTCTTGAGACGCGTTTTGCCTTATCAATCTAAATATTTTACATTCGACAACTTGTATTTATGGATTAGAAAAGTATTGAAAAGGGTTGCTATATAATTTTAAGAGTTAATGAGGGTTTTAATTGTATTTCTGCACGATCCTTAGAAACAATTCTGTTCAAACACTAATAAAAGGTAATACGTATAAGGAAGAAGATAGCTATACAATTTGATATAAATATGATAGAGACTCTGCGTAGAAATGGTGTGATGGTTGTTTAATTAAAATGTCTCATCGACAGATGAAGTATTAAACTTCAACATTGTTAACGCCAAATCTATCAATAATATTATAATTTCACGGCTGGAACCGACATGTTAAAGTTGTTATACTTTTGATAAAAAGCTTCTAGAATATTTTTTTTGTGTGTTTTCGTGTTTTCAAGAGTGTCTTTCAATTGTAAGACTTAACACTGTTTATCAGACACTCATTTTCGAATACGCATCCTCAATTTTCGTCAAATGTAATTAAATAAAATACCTGATAATTAATTGATGTGTTATATGTCACACTTAATAAATGTATATAGGTACATATATTATTGAAAAAAAGTTAAAATTTCAATGTAATATTTTTTATCTCCTTGTTTCTACTAACTACGGGCAAAACTCGTTGCAACATGCAACAAATTTAATGCACTCACAGAAAAGTATAATTTAGATTTATTTCAAAATAACCCTACTCATGTACGATGCTTGTTTTCGATCCATTTTTCAAATAAACTATATGTTATTATTTTCAATTAACTCAATTATATATAGTTTCACCAGTATACCATATCATATTTATGTACACAACACAAATACGATATTCTGTCTGTGTCAGTGAAAACCTGTAATTGGCTTTTATGTTTCCCATTCCTTGTATTTAATTAATTATTGTCAGCTGTTGGTTTTCTGAATAAATATAAATAAATAAATTTGCAAAAATAATTAAATTAAATAATAAATCCAAAACGAAATGCGAGTAAACATAAATTTTGGACTATAAGTGAAATCTGTAAATTTAAGAAAAAAATATGTAACTAGCTACTATAGCATGCATTAAAATACTTGAATAAAGTTGAAAGAGCGTAAGTTGAAACCCACTTTATATCAGACAGCCTTCTCTCGCCAAAGTCTTAACATAGAATAAACTGAAAATATAATCAATTTACAATCTGTCAATACTTCCTATTTCTAAGATGAATATTGTTCTAGGAATATTATGAAATTGTGGCGTAGAATTATTCCGAGAAACTTTTAATATCTAAATAATCAAATGTCAAAGGCTAAATAAACAAATGTACAAAATTTCTTGGAAAAATCAATTTGTAATTAAGAGAGGATCTCAATTTAAAAGATTTAACTTTTTTAATACATTAAAATGTACTTTATTTCACCACTTCATGTTTCAGGGAAAATGGTCCTTATATCAGGATACAATTCATAAAAATTCAGCCTGCGTATGTTTGTGATCGCTAAACTTGAAAAGTAGTCGGCCGATTGAGTTAAAATTTTGACACAACCAACGTTGTATTCGAATACGAGCGTGTTTACATCTATAAATATTAAATAATGTCTGTCTGTTTTCTATACAAATCTACACCGTTTGTCCGATCTGACCCAAATTTTACTTATTCTTTATGACCCGTCGGGTAACATACGCAAAAATTTTTACCCTCCCCCTTTACCCCATCCCCTCTTCCTGATATATTTTCCATGAAAATCTGTACCGTTTAACCGTTCTGACTTAAATTTTGCATACTTATTTTTTAGGACCTGGCGAGTAACATAGGTAATATTTATTTCCTTCTCCTTCATCCTACCCCCTGATATATTTTCTGTACAAATCTACATCGTTTGACCGACCTCATTCAAATTTTGCACACGTATTCTTAAGAATCCGGTGGCTAACATAGGTGACATATCCCCAATCCACCTTTACCCCCCTCCTCCTCCCCCTGACATATTTTCCATGCAATATGTACCGTTCGACCGATCTGACTCAAATTTTGCATACTTATTCTTTAAGACCTGGCGGGTAACATAGGTAACATTCAGGCGCGTGCAGTGGGAACATTGAAGCGTGACTTTTTGTAAACGTATATTTTGGAAAAAAAAATAGAAATCAAATATTTGTGCTAAAGATTTTTATGATATATCAAAATATGAATACTATGATACCAATTGTGATAGTAATATTGCGAAATATATGTTGTATTCCGATTTTTTTCAAATAATTGGTTACGTAAAAGTCATGCTGCGATGTTCCCATTGCACGCTCCTGGTAACATTTCGCCGCTTATTAAATACTAAATCTTAGATACTAATTATCCTTACTATAGAATGTCAATCGCACAAACACACATATAATAAAGGTATACCTATTACTGGACGAATATGGATACAATTCTAGGATATCCATGGTCATGTATGCCTCTTGAAATACAACCCATCCATTACAGTATCCATGACGTCCTTCCCTAGGTCAGATCACGAATGTATTTTACAATTGAATTAACTGAATCGGTTCAAATTGAATTTGTTGTTTTGGTTAATTATAACGTTGACTGCGAACGACCTCAGAGCCGGAACATGGCACCAGAACGAACATTAGTTTTGCTTACGTCACTTTAATGCCTGTAATTGGCATTGTGGATGCCTTTTGACTACGTGCCGTCCCTCAACCGCACCGATACAATTATCCATCGGGGTGAAATATTCCCGCAGTTAATGCAACTTCACGACTGGGTGACTAACGGGGCATTTCCGAATTTGTTGTGTCTAAATTAGCGTCGTTTCTATGCAGAATAACGGCCCGGGCGAAATGTAGATATTTATTTGGCCCCACAACGCAAGCTCAACAATAGCTTGTCTCATAAATAATTGAATAATTTTCTAAAATCCTGGGAAAATTTAAATTTTTTCAGATGAATTTTTTTTTCTTAGGTATGTGGAATTCATACCACAATGCAGAAAACCTCCAATCTACACATACACACAGTGGTAAGGAATGCCACATAAGCAAATAGAGGCACGAGTAAGACCCGCGCGACCGGCAGGTCATTACACCATCAGCACTTCGGACATTTCTTCACACTCACACAACCGCACTCCAAGACTCCTTTGTTCGTAAATTATATAAAAGAGGCACATGCCCTTGGCAGGCATGTCAGTCCTTCGTAGACCTCCGGCGAGTGGCCTGAGGCTATGGCCCTTAGAGTATCTATCATTGTCTGTATAATCATACTCATGTTTTTTTTGTACTTGTTTTATAGAGATATCATCAAATATTCTACGCCTTTGAAGCTTTTCCGTCGTATGACGGTGGTGACCGAAAAAGCAACTGTTCCGAATCATCTCCAAACCACCCAAAGGTACATGGAATATGTGTTGTTCATTCCAGCCCCGGGAAAAGAGACTGATCAACGTCTACACGACTCTCAAATCTCTTCCCGGATCCTGGCTGGAACATACCGATTCTTTTATCGTTCAAAGTAAGGAACCCCCCTAGAAACTTCTGGCAATGTGGCTTGTTGGTCTTGTGGTTAGAACACTCGCCTCCTGATCCAAAGGTCACGGGTTCAAACCTTACTCCAGACTAGCAAGTTAGTCCTATTTTCACAGCACGTTTAGCTTAGTTTGAAAATAGTAACAATATTGATGTGACACGTATTCCGTGTTCACATCTCTATTTAAAAAAAATTCCAATTCACTGTAAACAGTGTAGAGTGCTATAAAATCTTCGATTGTGCGCAATTTCTCCCGCTTCTACCATCTCGTGACAATATTTGGCTTTCATATATTTTTGTTCAATAAATTTTTATTTAAGAAAATAAATAGGTAAAATCGGAATATATATAGGTTCATTAATATTGTTGCTATTTTCAAACTAAGGCATACGCCCGCGTGAAAAGTAGGACTTTGAAAAATAGGACTTACTTGATACTCTTAAATTAGTCTTGAATCCTCGATCAATAAATCACTAGGCAATTATCTCAACTACTGCAACTGAACTTTAAGCACGTCGAATATAATGTTTTTTTTTTAATAAAAACGCATTTTATAGCAATGATATATTTATTATATATGAAAAATAATAGAATGAGTCAATTAGAAAAAAATACAGAAAAAATCTATACAATCAAAAATTAATAAGAAATAAACCCGTAAACGCTAGAACTATGTTTTGTGGTAAGAATTTTCTGGGATATTCTGCTATATGTGTTTAGCTTTTTGGTTGACGCGCGACATTCCCATCATGACTGATGGTGCTGCGAGCGTCGATGTTGATTTCCATTTTTTTTAAATAATGTTATATATATTTTTAATAATATATACGTATATATTACATTAATTAAAAAAAAATTGACTGCCAAGTATAACACGCAAACTGCCGTGTATAAATAAATATTTCAAAATAATGTGATACACGGCAGAGTATCCCAGAAAGCTTTACACAGAAGATTCTGAACGCCCTTGAAAACCTGAGAACATTTTTGATGATATATAACCTGAGAAAAGACATATCACACCAATTTCGGTTCAAAATACAAAAACTTTGGTTCACAATTCCGAAACTGCATTTTTTACTCAGTTTGTGTATTTACAAATTTAAAAAGCTTTTGGTCTAGAGTTCAAAAACTTTGGTCAACAATTTGAATGTATTACCGCGGGCTATTTGGTCTCATAGAGCATATAAGTGCTATAATCGAAGCGTATCGAAAGCGTTATGTTGTTATAACGAAATTGAATCTTGGAAGCCTTGCAAAAGCAGCTTCGTTGAAGGTTTCTCACATTAGGTTTCACAAAGTGAACCTGCAGTACTTAGAACTTAGATACAACAACAAGGTATTATTTGACATTTACATCAAACTAAGATATTGAGTTTCGAACTTTGGAATATTATTATCAATATAATTTAGAATAATAAACTGACTCCAAGACAATAAATTCAGTCCTCAGATGCGAACCAAAATTCGAAACATACCCACGTCATTTTCGATTCTAAACTATAAAAACTAAGCTGTGAAAACTATAAAAGTTTATCATTTTGTTCGAATATCGGGAAGATTTTTGACATAATTATTAGTTTAGATAAAAAATTAGCTGCCTTATTCATCGTATAGATAGGGTCTCTCTCCTTTCCAATAAACAACACAGCATTATAACTAATCCCTCTACAATCTTCCAGCTCCTTTGAGACTATTCCTGTACATTTTTACAACCATTCCTTACACAGACAATTTTTTTCTGGATATCTCGAAAACCTTTGACAAATAATGAAATAATTCACCAACGCTCTAATTTTGGAACCATATGTATCCAATACTTTACCCACATTTATTTACTATACTTCAATATTTTCTTTAATAATTACTATTCATGTGAAACTCTGTAAAAAAGGGGCTTCATAATTGATAATTTTATTGTTTTCGTTTATTTTTTAACTACAGCAGAAATGGCGCTAGATGTCAATAAATTCCAATAACACCACCATTAGAGTAATATCCATCGATGACGCATCCTTTGATAAAATAGCAAACCATACTCCTAAACCGATGCGCTTTTAGAATTTTATCTAAGTATTTTTTACCCTTCGAATTCATGTAATTATATAACACACGCATATGCTTATAATATAATATATAATATAACTCATATGCCTATAATCTAATATTATAATTAACAAAACTAATGCACTTAGTATAGTACAGTAGATAAGGTGGTCAAGCCGCATGTAGAGTAAGAAAATAGTAATAATATTATTATTCAGAGTATCGTAGACGTAAATAATAAGGTAGGACACACCATTCTTTCACAATGGTATTGCGAGCTAGTACTTAACAGAATATTGGAAAAATATATTCGTATTTAGAGAC
Organism: Agrypnia vestita; assembly: GCA_016648135.1. NCBI lineage: Eukaryota > Metazoa > Arthropoda > Insecta > Trichoptera > Phryganeidae > Agrypnia > Agrypnia vestita. The sequence goes on from JADDOH010024452.1 coordinate 305,834, forward strand.
AAAAAACACGAGAGTTGTCTCCAAAGAGTCTCATGAAGACATAATTTTGATCTCAGAGATCGTCTCGAGCTAAAAATTTCATCTGCGGACACGTACCATAAAAGCTTTTATTATTCTATTCAATTTTAAAAGCAAGACTCCGACAGTCCATAAAAACGGAATTGTTCCAAGAAAATCGGGACAAATAGGAATCTTAATTTGATAAAATTGCTTGCGTTTGTAATTAAACGTAAAAAGATTCAATTTGGTGACAATTCATAGACAGGCAAACAAAAAACGGAAGTAGTGGAGATTACAATAACTGAGGTTGGAAATCGAAAACAAAAGGAAGTTGAGATAGGTTGCAGAGCCGTAGAATTTTTTAATAACGAAAGATTAATTTTAAAATCACATATTATGTTCATTATGTCCATTCATTTACATTTTGCAATATTTGACTATTGTTGATTCCCAAAAATATGTATATCTCAATTTTATAATATTTAGTAAAGTGCAAGAGATAGGAAGTTGTAGAAAATGATAATTAGCAGAAAAAAAATATAAAAAGATGTTTTACAATGACTTTAAAAAACAGTCGTTGTTATGTTATGCACGTTGGAATTGTTTTGGCCTTCAATTAGGTTCAAGAAACCAAGCCCGTCTAATGGACATCACTGCAAATGCATATTTCGGCGTTTTTAGGTTTTTATTATTCATTTATATCAGAATGTGAATGTTAGACTACAATTTTTTTTAGACGAAAGCTTAGATAGAACCTTTTTTCATATATAAAGTAATAAACTGAATATTATTTACAACAATCAAGAAAATATAAGCATTAATCGATAGACCGCGGGAAAAAATTCGTAGTGTCTTTTTTTAGTGTTTTTTCTTTTTAAATTTTTAGTGTCTTAGAAAAAATCTGTCTTCTTACTAGTCTAAAGCTAGTTTATGATGTACTAAAATAATTAAAGAATGATCAATATTAATTTAGTTATATTTTTTTTAAATTTGCAACTAATCTTTATGTTTTAATATTGTTATAATATTTAGCAGCCTTATTAAATGAAATACATTAATAGTAAAGGTGGTCAAAGGTAATTACCATACTTTTTGTATATTTGATGTTTAATTAACTGAGATTGTTAGTTTTTTTTAATTAATGTATTTTTTGGAGCTAAACTACAAATATTAGGGATTGCGTTGTTCTACAAAATGTAAAACGGTGTCCCGACTAAGATACAGACAATAAAATTTAATGACGTGGCGTTGACTATGGCAAACTAATGAAAATACATAGTAAATAAATAGTGTGTTAAAGTGGATACCATTAAACAGGAACACCGCTATTGCTCCATAAATTGTCTTTCTTTTCTGTACGTAGATGTGTCATGGTGCTATATTTACAGTGATATAGTGCATGAATTTGAAAAGGTATCTTTGAAAACCAGACTACTATTGTAAGAACCACCCTTGGAAGAATCACCATACAATCCGTCTTGTCTACCCTTAAGTCTTCCATTCCAAAAAACACCCTTTTTTTACTTGAAAAATATCAATTGGTTTCTACCCTTTTATACGAAATGTCTTAGATACTTCAAATAATAATATACTAAAAGACTAACAATTTATTAGATAGATGATAATTGACAAATCATTCAATTGGTTGAAAAACTTATTAACTATACGTGAGTTTAATAATAATTTTTCGAAAATTTTGTCTGTAAAAGGCTATTTTAAATTATGTTAAAAAATGATAACTTTGGTTACTTTCACTATTTATTTATAACGATTAAAGTGTCTTCGATGCTAACGAATCATCTTCAGAGATGTATATAATACTGTTAGTAATAGGTATTAATATATCACTGAAGATGATGCGTTAGTATCAAAAATACTCTAATCATTATAAATAAATAATAAAAGTAAACAAATTATTATAATTTAATAATTTTATATTTCAATACTTAAGTTTCGAGAATTACAGAATATTTCATCGACAGGTGAAGAATTACACTGTTTTACCTATGTACCCAACAAAGTATTACACTGTATTTATACTTTCAAATATAAATACAGTTTAATACTCCACTTGTCGGTTAGAGATTCTGCTACTCTTGAAACTTAATAAAATATAAAATTATTATTAAACCCACGCAGAGGTAATAAAATTAATGTTGTCGAACTAAATTAATAATCATCAGAATTACTTATAGTAGTAGTAAATTATCAACTTTCCGACAAATTGTAAGTCGTTTAATGTATTATGAATAATCTCTACAATGATAACGCAAAACCATCAATAATGTGACCAGTGCTTTGTAAATTATTTTTGGAAATTTAATCGTTTTCCTAAAACTGGAGAATATCTGGAAGAATTTGTTATACTCTCTTATCTCAAATGACTGGAAGGTCCGTAGCTGCCTGCAATCACTACAGAGCACCAATCATCCCTTAACATGACGGGAATTATGGTCCAGTCTGCTGGGTAATCACCTACAAAGGTCTGTCCTGGCATTATTCGTTCAAATGTTTATTCAATTCAAATGTTTATTCAATGTTCAATGTTACAAATGTTTACAGTGTTTACAAAATTTAATGAAGCTTTTTTCATTGTTGTTGAGTGTCTTGGCAGCAAGTAAACACTGAATTGATTTGACGCCCTGCCTGCTACACTAGTAATTTACTGTATTATAGCAGACAGTGCTCTTCCAGTAGTATAATGTTCAAGAATATTTATTATTTATATAACATTTGTGAATAAATCTTATTGCCAATTAAAATTAAGTAATAGTAATAATTAAATGTTTACAATTTAATAATGGTGTTAATTAATTATATTATAGACAAAGGAAAAAAAATGATCTGAATAGGATATTAATAAAATAAAATAAAATAAAACAATTAAAAGTATTTAAAAAGATGACAGTAACAGTAAGACAGTAAGTGAAAAAAATGATCTGAATAGGATATTAATAAAATAAAATAAAATAAAACAATTAAAAGTATTTAAAAAGATGACAGTAACAGTAAGACAGTAAGTGAAAAAAATGATCTGAATAGGATATTAATAAAATAAAATAAAACAATTAAAAGTATTTAAAAAGATGACAGTAACAGTAAGACAGTAAGTGAAAAAAATGATCTGAATAGGATATTAATAAAATAAAATAAAATAAAACAATTAAAAGTATTTAAAAAGATGACAGTAACAGTAAGACAGTAAGTGAAAAAAATGATCTGAATAGGATATTAATAAAATAAAATAAAATAAAACAATTAAAAGTATTTAAAAAGATGACAGTAACAGTAAGACAGTAAGTGACAGTAAATGTTCTTGTAGGAATAGTATATTTTAAATTTAGTTTATATGATGGCTTTTAATAGGTTTTGGGCATGCTTCCTTCCCTTTTCATGCAGCCAGAGTTTCACTTTAGATTTTTCATCCCGCTAGAATATGCAATAAACATAATTCTTTATATAATATTATATAAAAACATAAATCTTTGATACCTTTTCAAAATACGAGCGATGATAGCCTGCATGCTATGCATGATAAGCTGCTTCTTTCGTTTCGTTTCACGAGATAGCATCTCGTGAAATAAATTTAAAAAAAATATGTTGTTTTCTACTAAAACAATATCTATGTCGTTTTAATAATTATAATAATAATAATAATAATAATAATAATAATAATAATAATAATAACAATAATGTTTATTCCAGCGTAACCAGGTTGTTAGTGCAAGACCTGGTCCGCCATATAGTTTGAAAATTACACATATGTTATATTGTACATGGAGAGAAAATATAAAAAAGGAAAAAAGAAAATAATTAAAATAATAAAGAAAAAAGAAGAAAAGGATTTTGATTACGTTAATATAGAAATTAATTTGAATTATTATAAATTCGTTTTCTATTTAGGCTATTTGTAACAATAACCAAAACCTAAATATTTTTAAATTTTGTAAACGAAACGGCAGCTCGGGTTGATAATACAGCCCGCGATACCGATGAAGAGTCAAGTTGCACCTCATTACGATAGAACCTTCGGAGGAAAGGGAAAATTTTCATTCAAATGAGCCATGTACCGTGCCCGTACAAAGCCTCTGCTACCCCTTAGTGCATTTCCTTTGAGCTCAAGAAATGTAATGAATTTCATCGGAACTCTAGGGGGAGTTGCCTGGTGCCTTCACCAGTAATCTAAGATGGCTATGTTCGCTGTGACGTTATGATAAATAAAATTCAATGTGAATAAAGTAAGGAAATATTTAGGTAACGGATGAATAGTTTGTTTATTTTTCAATTGATATAATTTAACTTTGTTTAAACCACTTATTTAGTGAAAAAAATCAACATGTTTCAAAGCCAATGGCTTCTTCATCAGGAAAACAAAAATAATATTTAAAAATCGAAGTATAGATCAAAATATTAAAAAGTTATATATGGAAAATAATAATATAAAGTACCTAATTAATATGAAAATAAATTTAAAAGATAACTATTTGCAAAAAGGACCTGATTATTTATAATATTCAATTTACTATTTACACTCTTTCTTATTTCCAAAATTTCTAATTTATCAAATTGTGATTCTGTATAATTTGTATGTAAAATTTGTAAACCCTTATTAATATCAAAAGAATGACCCGTAGCCAAAAGATGGTTAGAAAATTCAGAATAATTATTACTATTTAAACACCTTAAGTGTTCTTTAATTCTAATTTCAAAATTTCTACACGTTTTTCCTATATAAAAATAATCACAATCATTACAAATTAATTTATAAACACCCGATTTTTTTTAAAAATTATCCTTTTCTTTATTATTTAATATGTATTTTTTTAATTTATTATTAGTATAAAAAGCTGGTTGAATAACATTTGAAATATTTTTAACTATTGAATTAGAAATTTCATTATTTATAAATATAATTTTCCTCCAATGTTTATCAGAATCACAAATTGAAGGGTAAACAAAAGATTTAAAAAAAAATTTCTTGTACTTTTTATTTAACATAATATCAATTAATTTTTTATCATAACCATTATTAAACGCGATCTGTTTAATAATTTTTAATTCAATATTAAAATTATCAACAGATAATGGAATATTAATTAATCTATTTAACATTGAATGAAAAGTTTATGTTTATTTTTCAGTTACTTAATTGGCTTTTGGTTGACTAAAAGCTTTCAATCTGTATAATTTTACTTGTAAAATCAATCAATATTATTCTTCCTTTACTCGTTTCTTTTATTTGGTAATCCTTCATCTACATGTGAATTAAATTTATCAACCCTGCAATAAAATATCTAATTACAGGAAAGCATGAAAAATCTAATAAAAATCCTGTTCATTTATTCTCTTCTTCTCCCTGACTCCATATTAACTCATTGTTGTCATCGACTGTTGGGGTCAGCTCTCCTCCTCATTAAGTTGCACGTTCTTTTATCTTGGATAACGTCACCCAATCCTTGCATCTGCATCTGAACATACCTTTGCACGATCCATGAATTTTTTGTTCTTCCTCTGGATGTAATTCGAGAAAGATCCATTATTTTTATAAACATTTTATTGTTATTGAAAAATTAACTTTTTAATCTAGAGTAAGTTTAGAAGAGGAGCTATAAAAATAATTGTTACACTGTTCGCTATTCTGTTTTTCAGTATAGCGGATCGAGCGCGTTGGTCCCCTTTGGAAAGTAGTTCCTGGACGATCGATTTTTTTTATCTAAATGGCACAAGAATGACCCGATAGGTTGCAGTCACCAAAATAGCAGAGAATAGAGAAACTTGGAAAAGTCACGTTAATACAATGGTCCCCAACTCCAACCCTCCTAGGATAAGGGGAACAGAATGAAGTTGAAGATGTTTCTGTGATATTTCCATTTAGTTCCAAGTGCGGTGGCTGCTCTGAAAAACGACTATGAGCCGCAATGGAACCAGTTACGTAAATTCTTCAACAAGGAGCTTTGTCTTCTCCTTGAAGCGCGTCTCCATTGAACTTTCCCCAACTGTGAGAATTATGTTAATTTATATTTCACCCCTTTCGTAAAATGTTACTCCAGTTAATTAATGGATATTATTATTAGATATTATATTAAAATATTTTTCAAAAAGTCCAATTTATTGTGGTGGCTTAGGTTCATATCCAGGTTTTATGTCCAAAGGAATTAAAAAATATCAGAAACATGTGAACCAGGGACATAAGCATATTGAAGAATATTGAAGCAAGCCTTGTAGGTATCACACATATTTTGAAAAAAATACTTGTTTATCTCACAGAATATTATGAAAGTTAAAATCTGAATAATATGAATAGGAATATTACGAGATTACATACTTATTTTGCAGAATATAATCATATGATAAAATCGGAATAATATGGTAAGAAGAATATTACCAGATTACATATTTATTTCGTGGAATATTATTGTTAAAATTTGAATAATATGGTAATATGATTATTACAATATTACATATTTATTGCGTTTTTTTTCAACATACATATATGTTCACTTACAGCTTGTGCCCCATTGATCATTAAATTAAACCAGCACCCGCGATAAATAGGCAACTAACTAACCCTCACGCCGTCTCTCTGCAAGGGCAGGCAGTTAGAATAGAATGCCACACTCATCTGTCCTGGCACGGAACTTCTGCTTCTTTCACTTTCTTACATCGTCTCATGCTCTTCGGTCATTGAAGCTTTAAAGAGGGCCGTTTACCCGATTGCACCAGGTCTTTATTTCTTTTATTTCTGTTTCCTACACACGGAAAATTTTTGAAATTCTTGATTCTGGCGATTTTCGTTACCACGACATATAGTAACGCTATGTAATATCTAGAAAAAATAAATTGGCTAAATTAAAGAATACGGTAACTATAACCGATCCTTCTGAAAGTAAAATCTTCGATATAGCTGAGCGTCCTGATTTTAAAATAAAATAGAATTGATTCGCAAGTATGTATTAAAATAAATATTACACTTTAAAGTTTCGAAAACTTCACTATACTTTTTAATGTATGAGTCACTTTATCTAAGAACAAAACGCAAACCATAAACAAAAAAAATATTAAGTAACAAAAGAGTTCCTACATTCAGTATTTATGATGTTTCTATTGTCTACTTCGCGAGAAAGTTTGGTATTATATATAAATATAATTCTCGTCAACTACATTTTGTCTACGATTTATACGTTGTCCTCATATAAAGCCTTTCATACGTCAAAATGTGTGATGTAATTACGGAAACTTTAAAGTGTAACATCACTTTCAAATCAGAATATTTTGAGTTTGTTAAAAATTTTCAGAACACACTCCTAGATTTTGTCCCAGGGACATCATTAATCAAGTGTGTAATGCTAGTAATTCGGAGAAATCTCATTACATATATAAAGGATATTGTCTTAAAAATTCCAATCAAAAAAATAGATATCTCATTAGTGACATCTGCGGTTAGTTAAAGGGAAGAAAATGAAAAAGCTTTGGATGCCAGTCGCGCTAACGATAATTACAACATACATACGAAACGGGTTGTGAAATTTAAATATATATATACAATCTCAAAAATGTGATAGATGTGATATTCTATCGTGGGTGGAAATGGTGAAAGTTATAACGTATAAAGCCGTACGATAGATCATAATTCCTAAGAACACCCAAAGACTTCCGTACCTACTTTCCCATAAAAAAACATAATTTCGTTTCTATGAGACATCTTTAATATATCTTGATCACTTTTAATATTTTCTTGCTCGTCAATTCTGTTTTATTATGAAATCAGGGCACAGTCACATATATCGAGAATATTTACTTTCAAAAGGGTCAGTTACGGTGACCATATTTTTTAATTATTCCAAACAAAGACTAGAAACAGGAAAAGTAAAAAATATATTTAAGTCTCTGAAATTCGCAGTTTCACATGCTAAGAGGACAAGTATTTTTTTTATTCTTGTTTCTTTTCTGCAGCCTTTAGGTTAACTGGTGCGCCGTAGTTTCATTAAGTACATTCCTCATGGACTACAAATAATTTGCGGCTTTTCATTTTGGGAATATTAAGTACCTATTTTGGTTTCCGGGAGTTCATTCTGTCGCTGCTTGTTTTAGAATACACTGCGAATGTTGGCGGACCATCCCACGAAAAGTTTAATGATTCCTTTCAAAATAATAAAGTAAAAATTTGGAAGATGTGTAAAACTACCACCACCTACACTGCCCTACTAAGCTTAAAGGCAGTAAATCCATAATTTTTTTATAAGTGTTTTTTTTGTGGTTTTAGGTATATTTTGCCTTTCTAATAAGCTTATTTGCCGTATTTTCATCAAAATGTAAAAAAATTATCATTTTTAATTTGCAGTATATCTATCTGGGGTATGTGACATGTAACTTATTTGCAGTTTTACAGGTTAACCTTTATAAAAATACCTCAAATAATAATAAAAATCCTTTTTTATCTGTATTAATTCAATGTCTATTGACTGAGCGAAAAAATAAATTATTATTCATTTGGATGATAGAAATTGCTATGTTCACATTTCCTTGATTTACTCAATAATTTGTCTAGTTGAGATACTGCTTTTTAGCTTAGTGGAGGAGAACACAACGTGGTCTAAAAACCTACCTCTATCATTCATGTTCATATCGGTGCTCGATGTATCTAAGTATTTGGACGTTCTAATGGTTATTAGAGGCAGTAAGGCACACGTGTAAAGGAAAGCTTTTTAAAGATTTGAATTTATTCAAGCAATGTATAATGGTTTGATTCCTTATTCCAATACTCGATGTCGTGAAGTATGCGCGGTATTGCTGCTAAAGTAGTCGGAGCCAAAGACAGACTGGATACGGGCAGCCTATGTTCAGGGGCGCTTAGGATGACGTTGTGCAGATGGCGTTAGTCTTCCAGGAAAAACAAGAGTTAATTTTTCGAAGAATATATTTTCTTCTGAATGAAGGCTTGAACTTTGTGGTGACATTATCTAAACTTATAAAACTTTATGTCTATTTGTCTGTCTGTCTATCTGTTCTCTATACAAATCTACATTGATATCAATTCAAATTTTGCATACTTATGCATAAGGACCCGGCGGGTAACATAGGCGATATTTCTCCCCTATTCTTTTACCTCTTCCCTTCCCTCTGATATCTGTATCGTTGGAATCAAAATTTAATCTTTAGGACCCGGCGGCAAATATAGGTGACATTTCCTCCCTCTTCTTTTACCTTCTCCTCTCCCCCTGATATATTTTCGATGCAAATCTATACCGTTCGAATCGAACCTTTGTTTTCCCCCATAAATTTATTTTCAATTAATCCTATACAAGTGAAACGCTGGGTACAAACAGCTAATTATTTAAATAAAATACAAATCAATTTGTTTTCACCGCTTTATTTAAAGTGATGAAAACAAAGTGATTTGTGTTTTATTTCAAAACTAGAGTCTTCAATTAGTGCTTTCTTCCAACAATAACCTGCGATGCTGAACAGAAAAATATGACAAAGCATGCTGCGGCATCCGTCCCGAGAAGCAGCAATTGAGTACATCACAATTATAATATATTATGCGCAATTTTTGTAAAAAATGTCACCTCTAGGGTGCTTTACACGAAAGTTGTCTAGTCCTTCACTAGTAATTAAAATTGAGAAAATGATTACTTGAAAATTCAATTCAATTTAATTCAATTTTATTTTGGTATATAACATTTACATAACAAAAGTACATTCAAGTCGTAAATGTTATAAATGAAGAGTTTATAAAATGTTTTAATTAACATACATATTCATGTCAAACGTGTAGGAGAATCCTGCTTCGGAAAACTATCTCAGAGATATGGAAGAGATCAATGTCCAAAGCGATATTTTTCAGCATAACTGTAGCTCTTCCAACAGGCATAACCATCGGCAGGTTGGTCCTGTATATTGGAATGTGAAACAATCTGTGCTGACGATGTCTAAGGTAATTATCAGGAACATACAAACCAATGCTCTGCATAATTTCAGTATTATCGATCACACCGCGCATGAATTGAAAAAATGTGTAATCAAATACACATTTCTTTTAGTCTCTAGACTATTGTAGCCAAGCATACCCTGGAGGAATGTGCGTTTTATATATTTTTAAACAATGTTTCTATTGCTCTATTCCATAGAGAGTTCCACGCCTTAAGGCCTACCACTATTACTACCTACTTCTTATTCATAAAATATAATTTCCTGGCAATGGTATATCGATTCTACAACCCTGCAGTTGAATGGAGGCTGACCTCAAAGTGTTCCATTTAAGTTGTTTAGAATACACAGCTCTTGAAGATACAGAAAAGCGCCATATTATGTACAATGTTATCATTACGATGGTCCAATAATACAGTATATAATGTAACGAGATGCTAAAAGAGATTACGTACAGAATCACTTGTAGTAAGTCTAGAACGAAAATAAGATCGAAGTCTTTAGGGCCTATAGGACACACTACAATACTCTGGTATTGTAGTGTGTCCTATAGAATGTTACCTATATCTGGTAACATTATAAATTGTCTACAGAAATTTGAAAGCTTATCGTAAACGCTAGAGAATAAAAGATTGTTCACGAGAATTTGAAAACCAGCGTATCGCGTATATAATGCAGGATATTATTCGCAGAGCGACATATATTAAGTGAATAATCGAACCAAGTACTTATGTGCGATGACGGACGGAATCGCCACCACCGCACGCGGGTCGGGATAGGGAATAAATATTTTCCTTCCCAATCTCCGCCGATAATGATTGATACTACCGACACCAGAGATACACTAGACTAAAGCTAACTATAATCCACAGTTGATAAATTGTACTTACAGCTTTATCCTAGTACGTCGCGTGCCGATTCAATCTTCAATTCTCCTGGCTTCATAGAATCCGGAACAGATCGATTTGTCTCTTCCGAAAGGCTTATGTGAACTGATTCGGATTCGAATCTCACATGAAAAAGTAGGAAGGTCAATTCTCAGTAGAAAGACACCGGCACACACTTTCCAACTGTCACTGCGCGGATTTAAAAAAGTTTAAATCCTGGCTAGCGGTCGGCGCAGAATACCTAGGATGTCAGATTCGACCAACTTAACTGTTTTCTTTTGTGTACCGCAGCGAAAACGCGTGACAATAATACAAGCTGTGGATATAATAAATGCATTTATGAATATACGAGTTGCCCCAGGGGGAGTACTTCTCTGAATACGCAATACATAATCTGTTTGAGTTGATAAAAGCTTATACTGATGGTTTGTCGCTTTGTGCATTCGAGGAGAGAAAGAGAGAAGGATTAGGTATTATGTATCTAGTTATCGCTTCCCTTGGTGGCTCTGTCTTGCAATGGATTCAAAGAAAGTATTCTGCATTGTGCCATTCATTCGCTAGATATAAATTTGCAAAGCTTCTGTAGATGTGTGGAATGGCCCATATTGAATTTGCACTCTCCAGTCTGCCGTTGCCGGAAGGTTTCTAGCAGAACACCGCGCAAATTTTAGCCGGGATTGAATTTATTTGCTCTGCACACCAGGGCGGCTGTGCGAGGCGATGCACGGCTACAGGGTGATTTATCTCACTTACACGTAATATTTTTGTCCCATTACGCTACTTTCCCTGCAAGATTCAGCGTCACCGAGAAACATCCCGTCTCGTATTCATCTTGTGATCTAAGTTATCACTGTAAAAAGTAACCAATAAAAACCAAGTTTTTACAATACTCCCTTTATCATTTTCGGGTTTCGTGTCTACCATATGCGTCGGAATCTCTATACGACTTACTGAATTGTATGAAAAAACCATTAAAAATTTTAAAAATCTAAAATTATACTATAATTATTATTTTTTTTAGCGAAAATTTGACAGATCTTCTTGATCGTCGCCACGAGTCTACTTGCAAAGTTTCAGCTCGATTGGATCACGGGAAAGGGGTTTAAAATGGATCCAAAGTTTTTTCGTCAGACAAGCAGACGCCATGAGTTAAAAGAAAGGAAGTAAAAGTTGTGAGTAATTTAAAAGAATTAAACAAACTTTCGATCGTCTTGCCTTTTTTTAAATACACAAACCGTAGTCACGACAGAAAATATTCGATGTTGTTGTTAGAGTTGGATGGTTATGAAATAGTACGCTAGAATAGTCTAAACCTATACGGAGACTTCCAAGGCAAGCTAGTTGTCCAGTACAAATGCGAAAAGCCCGCACACAGGTGAGACAAGCAAAAACTTGGATCCTCCGATTTGCAGAAACTCGGCACTCTTCTGTTATGGACTGTATGAATGATGATGATTGCCGTCTCCACCTTGATGATAATTCACTCTCACAAATGAATACGAGATGGCGGCGAGTAAATTGTTCGAAACAAAATTGCAGCTTGAATAAGAGCGAGCGTAGATCGTTCAATGACAGGTGTTTATACGGCTCTGGTCGGCCGGCGCATCGGAGTATGTACCAGGCAGAGAATTTGCCTATCTCTCTCATGACCAGGCGTTCGAATATATATTAAAAAATATATAGATACTAGCGCGACCAGTTGTACTTCACTTGTGTAATACTAAGTGGAGATGCGATTCTCTTTCTTAATGCGACATTTTGCATGTTGAATCCCGAAGAAACCCAAAGTTCTTGAAATAAAGTCGGCATCCTAATAATGTTGGTTATTTTTCTCCCACCCAAAGAACGTGTCGTACATATGATATGTATTGTGCTGACCCAAAAATTGATCCAGATATTCTTGCAGATATACAATCATCATTTAAAAAGTCACCCCTACACAAAATACATTTTCTTGACGATAACCTGAACTCATAGAGCACAAAAAATCAATTCATTATTTATATATTCGTGCGTGATCACATTATATTGATAGTGGGCTGAGTTTTAAATAAGTTATGTATTCTTTTTTAATGTATTTTGTACCCAGTATGCTATCTCGAAAAAGTAATAAATAAATTATCTGTCCCATATGTATTGTAGAACCAACTTATCTATCTATAGAGACAGATATTACATATAAGATATTAATATTTTTTTTAGATATTCAGGTACGATAATTGATTAAAAAAATCATCACATCTTTTTTGTGAAGTTACAATTTAAGAACAAATCTCTGTAAATTATAAACAAATATATTAACCAATTAGAAAAGACATACAGAAAAATCAATTTGCGGAATTGGATAATGCTCCATTCCCAGATAAAGTGGAGCTTCGTTGGTTCAAATACCTGTAGCAGCTAAAATATTTATTCTTTGATTAGGTTTTTCTATTAGTTTTTTCTAATTGTTTAATGAATTTGTTTAAAAGATATAATAATGTTCAGGATTAGTTTTTCATCACCCTTATTATGGAACTGACAGTTTCCGAAACCGGTTGCTTAAATATTTAAATAAACTTAAGTTATTATACAAGAAAAGTTTATTATTAACTTGATTAAAAAATATTGTATTAGAATAATTTTTTTTTTATAATAGTGACATAATTAATACATTTCTTTTAAGCGGAGTGTTCTCCATAAGGCTCATGGTTTGTTATGGAGTACTTCAAATGTGTACGTTTTCTTAAGTTTAATTAATACACAGTAAGAGTAAGAGCTATGTTACAGGGAAGAGTTATAAGTTATCACCTTTTGCGGATTATTTTATTTATTTATTATTATTTTAAGTAGTTTTGAGTAGGATTCCTGATAAGTGTGCAGTAAATTATTATATTCTAGGTGGTTCTTTTAAGCCTGAGTGTATTTGTGAAGTGTTTTGCTGGTGGCTTGTTTAAGTGTTACATTTTTTTTATTCAAATGGAGTAAGTATTAACACACATTCTGTGAAAATTATTAGACATCAGACTTAAATTTACTAGACATTAGACAAATTTGTGTTTGCTAATCACAATACAAGAAATTGAGTTTCGTGTTCTCAGAAGTGAGTAATTTTTTCAGAAGTATCCAGAATCTAGACCAATTTCAAACTACTATTTTTTTACATACTTTTCATTAATCTTATTGTCTTTCTTATTGTTCGAATAGTGTGAGGTAGTTTATTAAGTTTCGGTCCTAAAGAGATTAAGTGTTTTTGATGAAATATCGTTTTTATGTGAAATTTGTGTATGGTGCTGGTGTTTAGCACGTGCGTTACATGTGTGTGTTAAAACTTCATAAATGTTATATTATGAATAAAGCAAATGCTTGTCTAAGATATTACCAAAATAAAATAAACATGTATTTATTATTTATCATATCTATTAATTACCATTGGGGATGTATCATAAATTACTTCAAGTTTGATGATTAAAAGTCGACTGCAGCGTTTGCGGTTTATCATTAATTAAGTAGAAATTGTGTTAATGCATTCGATAGACTGTATTTGGATATGCAAGAATTCAAATCTCGATTGAGTATCAATACTTTTATCTATGTATATACTGAAGAGAGATGTCATTACATATCACAATGACCGATCTCATTATAATATACTATCTGCAACCCGTCAAAAATGACGTACGTTTACATGTTAGTTCCAGAAGAATAAAAATTTTTCTTAAAAATGTTAAAAAAAAGAAGCTACCGACATTACAGGCAGACATACATGTTTCATTGACAGACAGTCAATGAAACTATTATAACGTAAACTGCGGCCTTCGTAACGCAGTAGGTATGACACTGGCTTCCCACGCCGAGGGTTCCGGGTTCGATTCCCGGCGAGGTCACAATTTAAATCTGTGATTTACTCAAGCCTGGGTGTTTTGTGATGTATTTCGCTTCTGTAATTGGGCCTTCTGGCCTGTTGAAGCGTAAAAAAATATTGGAATAGTAACAAGGATTTTGACATGTGGAATTTTTGTCGTGGAAATTTTGTATTTGGATCAAATGGACTTTTCAAATGCCCGTAAACTTTTTGATATAAGACCAAATGTTCATGGACGTTTGCGATTCTCAAAAAAGGAAAAGATAATAAATAAAAAATCGAAGAAAAAAAAAAGAAAAAAATATTGTTACGGACGTTAAAGAAAAGTACGGAGAGACAGGCAGACAGACAACAAAATTATTCTTATTGGGATGTATAAGATTTACTTGTGTTTAGCGGTTCTTGGTAGAACCTTCAGAATAAAAGCTCCATACGTTCGCCAAATTTGAACATTTAGAAGGAAATTTACATTTTACTTCAACGAAATACTTGTTTCCTTTCAAATTTCCATACGTGTGACGCTTGAATGGGATATCATGTAATGTAAGATTACTCGGCTCGTAAAGAGACAAGTCCACGATGGTATCGCCAGGACTTCTGACTTGTCGAGTGACAAGGTTGATAGGACTACAATGGTGATGAGGGTGACAATAACGCGAGGAACAAGGGTCGCTGTTGACAGAGAACAACATTAATGTACCACCCCCTATCAGAATCGAACAGAAATTGTATAGTTTCGTACGCCAGATGGCTAATATTAGTATTTAAGTTTGTACGTCTGTAATACCGATGTCACCTTTACGCCAAATCAGATTTCAATGATATTTGCGCATTGTTAATTAAAAAAAAATCATTTATTGAATTGAAGGCGTTCCTGTAAAAAGGTTTATCAGGTACAATGTGATTTAATCACTTTCAAATGGTCTATATAATGGAACACACCATGTGCGGTATTTTTTTCTACATAATTTTAACTCAATCTTGTTAAAAATCGGCCTTTAAAGTTAGCTATCGTGGAAAAGGGTCTTTAATCATCCATTATTATCTGACGAAATGCATAAAACATGCTTAAAAATATGAAAAATATCAAAGAAAACGTAAAATTAATGTCCATAACTGTCAAGCGAATATTAGAAAATTAAAAAATATTAAATTCTGGTTATTTATTTCATTAAGTGTTTTTTTCTCTCCTGTATTTTTTTTAATTTTACGCTTCAAAAGGCCAAGAAGCTTAGTTACAGAAGCGAAACACATCACAAAATACCCAGGCTTGAGATAGATCACATAGATTAATTGTAACCGCACCGGGAATCGAACCCGGAACTCTCGGTGTGAGATGTCACCAGTGTCATGCTACTGGGCTACGAGGGTCGCCGCATTTGCATATAGATCCTTTTTATAGGGACTTGACGTGACGTCACTTAACCGTGACGTCACTTAACCTAGATGATGCAGTTAGTATTTGGTTTGTGCCTGTGGTGCGACTATCTTGACTAAATCAAATGATGTCACAGGCCACAATCATCCCGCGTAAACTTTCATCTATATTCCTCAGTCATTTATTGACAGATTTCAAATTTTTATTTCACCGGTTTATTATTTTAGATCTTTATTTTAATTCCATTGAGTTCAAATAAGTATTATCAACATCATGAAACTCTCCATTGCAAGTCATGTTAATTCAGTTACAGTTTCTGAAAGGAATGATTAATATTGTCACGGGACGTGGTTTTGGGAGGCAAATGAAAACATTGTAAGTTAATTTAGTTTAATTTATTACCAAAGAAACTCAGTGAACACGAGTTCAATTGTTGTACCGTGCGTAATTTTATAGTCGATAATTAATTTGCATTAATTAACGCTGTTTCTATTGGTTAGATCACTTCTGGTAAACTCCGTTCAACGTACGCACGTAGAAACTTCTCGCTCCGGTTTATTCTTTCCTTCATTTATGCTGGTTTCAATAGTAGTCACACTGTGTTTGTGGTTACTAATATCGCGTGTTGTAATATCACGAATCACTGATCACACTATTTTACGCTAGGAATGTCGCACTGTTATCGTTACAAACTGAATTACTCGAGCCCACGTTGCGTGACCCCTTGTATAGCTAATTTTTTTTGAAAGATTTGTTCTAGAGGTAACGACAAGCTTGCAGAAAATTCTAGATTCTTCTGACGTATATTTTACTATGAGATGGAATGTCGTAGAATTCTCTAGAGAGGTAGCGCGGTCACAGATGAGTGACCCTGGATTGCGTGCGTAACAGTTTGCGGTTATAGTTGACTGACCGCCATTGCGTGACATTGTTGCTATCAGCATTTGGCTGGTACACAGTCCACAAAATCAAGAGTTTTATATAATTTTCCCATAGCCGCAAACTAGTGACAATATGCATAAAACATGGGGTACGTGGAGCCGAGTGCCTCTATATCAAACACATTATTTAAATATGAAACCAATGATAGGCGGCCTGCCATAGATGTCCATAACTAATCTGGTTACCAAATCTCTCGACCATTTTGGGTATAAATGCACGCGATGAAAAGTGCATTTTCATGCCGTCGGCCTGGCCCTCTGGCGGCGAGCAGCTGATGGTTTTTCATTGATTAACTGGATTAATAATTGAACATCACGGCGCGGCTGCCTTTGACACAAAATGATAGGAAGATACAAATTTATGCTCGGGCATGTATTCTCGTTCCGATGGCATTCGCAGCTAACGCTGAATTCGACATTTGGACATATTTAGGCCCGCTTCACAGTAATTCTGGCATTGTTAAAATTCGTTCACAGAGATGAAAATTAATTTATTCCGTATATTTGTAATCGGTCATTAATTTATTACAAATAATGCAGTATGAAAGGTACACACAAACAAGTTGTCAACAACATATAAAATTGCACATATTTTGTTATGTTTACTTTGTTGTTCACCCTGAAGAAGGAAAAACCAAAACTATATATAAATTTAAGCCGAGGGAATTTTTGTATAATTAATTCTTATTTTTAGTTTTGGAGATAGTTTATGTTAATTTTCAATGCTTAAATGTTACACGCTTAAATCTGCTATAATACCTCGAAAATTCCGGTTTCAACCAATTCGAATTCAGTACAGTCAGTTATGAGTTAAAGTTATTACGCCGTTTCGCTGTGGGGGTAGGCAGAGAGGATAGAGCGCCATACTCTTCTGTCCTGACATACAACTTTCGCTTCGTCTACATTCATACATCTTCGCTTGCAAGCTCGACGGTTGTTCAAGCTTCTAACAGGACCATCTTCCAGTATCTGGTTAATCTGGTCATGCCACGTCTTCCGTGGTCGCCCTCTCTTTCTGGCGCCGTCAACACTTGCATCATATATCTTTCTTACCATTCTTTTCTCATTCATTCGCTCAACATGCACAAACCACCTGAGCGACCCTATTTTTATTCTATGTATTATGCTACGATCAGCTTTACATTCATTCCTAATATCTTCATTCTTTACTCTATCATACATGGATTTACCACACATACGTCTAAGGGACCTCATCTCCACTGCATTCAATCTACTTTCGTTCTTCTTCTACAAGAGAATTAGGGAGAATTTTCGTTCCTCTTCTACAAGAGAACTAGGGAGAATTATACAACAAATTATTAATTTAATTTTAATTTTAATTCAGCTATATAAATAAAATGAAATTCTAAGAATTAATAGGTCAACAATTTTTTTTAAAACATAGATGCTAACACGGAATACATCTCATATCAATATTCTCACTATTTTCAAAAGAAACTAAACGATTGTGCTATGGACTAATTTGCTGGTATCCTGGAATCGGGCTTGAACTACCGACCATTGGATTACTAGGCAAGAGTAATAACCGTTACACCAAAAAGTTACTTTTCGATGTTTTTTCCTCTTTGCTCTATCAAGAATTATTGGAATCGTTGAAACCTTGTCAGAGCATATTATGGAAGTTGGTTCCAATATTGAACGTAACCTTACAAATTTGACGAACGATAAATAATCCAATTTTATGCTACAAAAAATTGTATATTGCAATATTTAAAGAACAAAATGATGTTCGAAAAAAATTAATCTTTAAAACTACTTTAAATCAAATGTATTTCTAAAAAATAGAGAAATTTATTTTACATATTGAAAAGCAGGAAGAATTTTTTTGGCACTTCAACTACAATTTTCGCACACGTATTTAATTCCTCGATAAGTATAATTTCAAGCAGTCATGAATATTGGAGAGGTATTATTGTACATGATTTTTTAATTTTCGGGTATCCATAAAGAAATCAATGTTTTGGTAAAAACAGTAAGTTGAATACATTTTTGAAACAATAAAATTTATTATAACTTTTTTTTATTAACAATATAAAAATGATATATATTTGCGTAATTCATGTTCATATATAATTATGCAACCTAATAATTTAATGTGTTCTATTGGGTAACATATATGAATATTTTATATTTACTTAAATATAAAATACTAGAAATAAAAGTATACCTACTATATATTCAAAGGTAGGTAGGTATATGAAAATGACAAAATTGTTCAAGGTAGTTTTGTAGTGAAAAATATTAAAAATTTGTAAATAAATTTTTTCAAGCCACGGAGTAAATTTTTTAATTTTTTTTATTTTTGTTTTTATTATTAATTAAGCAAAGGGTATGAAAAAACCAGCAGGTCGATGACTGGGTTTCGTAGTCCTCGTAGTCCAGTGGGCATGAAAATGGCTTCTAACACCGGGAATTTCGGATTCGATTCCCGACGATGTCTCAAAAGATCTTTGTGCTTTTATCAAGCCTTGATATTTTTGTGGTGCATGTCACCACAGTGAACGGATCGTGGTGTAGTATTAAGAATTAAAATATAAAAATATAGTATTACATAATTACGCACGAATTTTTTTACTTCGTATAAAATTAAACAATAAAATACACCTGGCACCAAATATAAATGCAACTGCACTTTTATGATTTTTTAAAATATCTTTATTTTGCCCGCTTTTGACTCGCGGTTTGAGGGATTTTCCGAGACGATACCTGGCTTGTCTCGGAGCATTTCAATCCCCTCTCTGGCATCTCTCAGCGAGACAACCCTTTGATCAATTTTACGGTGGCTGTCTTCTGAGAACTTGAGCTGTTCTTCTCGGGTTAGCGCCGAGAGTTCTGTCGAGTATAAAATTCAACGTAACTGGATGATGTTTCGCGAGATGTAGATCATACTTTTTGTTTGATAACAGGGCTGCGCTAAGCCTTAATAAGAACCTACTTTGGAATAAAAGTACTGACCCTCAAGTCATAGGAGTGCTGACTTCTGTCGGGTTCACTACATGTTCAGAAGGGTAGAATATATCAAAATTTAAAAATATTGTGACGGGGTGCTGAAAAGAATTTACTCACTCTACGAATTCCTTGTAATATGTCATAATACTATCAACGGTTCGACAACTGCCTATAATTATCTAGGATGATATACAATCTTCGGGAAACATCTATAAACGTACAGAAAAGCCTGGTACAACCGAGAAGCGACGGGGCTTTCTCCTAAACTTTAGAATAATATAGAAAGTATGAAAATATCGGCATTTAGGAATAAATACGGAACGGATTCGCGGCCTTTGTGTTCACACATTTGTATTCAGAATGTAAAAACTTTTTCAAATGGAAAAATAGTATTTTTTTTCGAAATTGAATTTCTTAGTAACTAAGTTGTATTTTTTACAGTAGATGTTGATTTTTTAATTTTGTTCCATCTTATTCTCTTCAAGTAAAAATATATTTTTGTAATAAAACGCGATTTATTTAAAAAACATTATATTTTTAATGGTATTCAGTTTGATCTATTCATAATTGTTTAAAAATTTATAAGCTCTAAGTATTTTTTTAAACAAGCCAAAAGTAGTGGAACCACAGCGTGTACTTGGAAATTTCTGTTAGTTTAGTCTATATATTTTGGAGGTCTATGCCTTGTACTGTTAGAAGTTATAAAAATGGAATAATACAAGTCTGTTGTACGCAGATACATAATAATTTTATTTAAACTAGCTGTAACCCGTCAAAAATGATGGTACTTTTACATGCCGGTTCCTAAAAAATAAGTATTTCCTTATTTATAACCGACACTCATGGAATAGCAATAACGACTTTTATCAAAATATTTAATTTTTTAAAATATTTCTCCTGCCGACAGTAAATGGTACTATTTTAAAGCCTAAAGGCAATTATACAGGGCGGAACATGAAATGGTTCACAGCTTTGCTAAGTCTTATGCGTACTGTATTTTTGACCGGTCATGCAGGCTCGGCGGTAGCAACGTCTCTAATTTGGGGCTGGTTCGGGTTTGCTGGCCTGGGGTTCAAGCCCCCTCTCCAGCCGTTTAATTTATTTTTTTAGCCGTAAACTCGAAAGAAATACAGACTCTACACGAAGTTACGGACAGACAGACAGACGGACGGACAACAAAATTATTATTTTTGATATTTATTACGTAAGAACATATTTTGCCCCCATCCTGGGACGTGTCACTAGTTACAAAACAAAAATACGTAAGTATTTATATAGAAAACTGGGTTAAAAGATATTTTTTTAAATATCAAAACTGCATGGAGCCTTATGATGCGTTTGATATTTTAAAAAACTTTTTTGAATTTCTTGTTAATTAAGGTTATTAAAATTTTTGCATCGCTTTACATTGCGTTTTCGTCCGTATTTCTTCAAGGCCCTTACCTCTGTGGGAGGCGCGGCCCTGGTTATATAACTTTTATGCTTTCCTTTCTGAAGCTTTATTTTTGTCATTTAACCGGGTCTTTGAACACTCAAAGACATGGCTTAGTCTTTCATAAATACTTCAAACCCATCAACCTTTCCTCTTTCCTTACTTGATATAAAACTGGTTAGATAAAATCATCGTGGCATTATAAATTAAAGTATTTTTTTACGATTCTAGCGTTTAATTGGTTAACTACCTTGACGTACAAAATAAATACTTGCGAAAATGAAAGAAATTGACTAATTAGAAAACATATTGTCACGAGATGAAACGGAAGTAACTACACGTAGTCGAGTACTTACCAAATCTCTGGATATTTTGGAAATCGATTGAACATACGAGAATGTACAGGAAGAAAGATAGAAAAAGAGCATTTCGTACATAATGCGCGGTAGCGGTGCGCGTGGACAGTTTCTTATGACAGCTGGCGAATGCCGCAGGAAATGAAGCAGGTAGCGAGCGAGCGATTGATTGCCAAATATACGGCCGTATTCTGAAATAAGCAATATAACTATTTCTGTTTCTTGACATATATATTATATAACATTGTAATGCCACTAATTTTGAAGTTTTAAGTTTGACAGGTTTGAAATGAATGAATTCCATCAGAAAGCTCTGAAACGTAAACAAACGTTAAGTTATTAATTGATATGGCAGTTACATTGTGGTGCGACATGATAATTTTAATTTAAACTTAATTGAACTTTGTAATGCACACACGTTGAGTTAATTAAACATGATTATAGTTTCGAAAGGAGCAGTCTCTCTCATCATCAGGTGTAATGTATAACTAACTTAAATACAGAAATTATGAGAATATTTGAATAGAGTAACGGGTCACGGAGCTGTGGGGGGATTTTTTTTTGTGTGGTATTTAAGAGGGAGATGAGAAGCGGAAACTTTTGTAAAAATGTGATGTTGTTTATGAGTTTATTCTCAGAATTCAAGTTTTTTGAATTTAAAAGGTTTCCAATCTGTTCATTATCAAACCTTTATGAGGAACTGTTAATTTCTGTATTTAGGTTAGTTATAAATAAAACCTGATGATGAAAAGGTCTGCTCCTCTCGAAACTATAATCATGTTAAAAGAACTCAACGTGTGTGCATTACAAAGTTCAATTAAGTTTAAATTAAACGTTAAGTTATTCACAACTATGAATTAATCTCAAACCTGTCAAACTTAAAACGTCAAAAATTCAAAAAAACGATGTTGTACAATAACTGTCAAGATACAAAATAGCAATATTGCTTATTTCAGAATACGGCCGATTGACAGCCAGCGATAACGCAATAATTGATAAGCCAGCGATACATGTAACGTGTAGCTAGACTGGCTAGCAAGTAAGAAATTAGAAATAGCGAATAAAATATAATTTTCTGGTTCAAATATTTAAAACTAGCTGTTCGTATCCGGCGTTGCACGGGTTAAGGATTAAGTTAAATTTTTGGGGGTAAACAAAGGTTTGATTCGGACGGTATAGATTTACCTAGAAAATATATCAGGGAAAGGAAGGGTTAAAAAAATAGGGGGAAATGTTATATATATTTCTCGCCGAGTCCTTAATACTAAGTTTCCAAATTTTGAGTCCGATCGGTCAAATGGTACAGATTTGCATCGAAAATATGTCAGGGGGAGGGGAAGGGGTATGAGAATAGGGAAGAAATGTCGCCTATGTTACCCGCCGAGTTCTAAAGGATAAGTTTCCAAATTTTGAGTCTGATCGGTCAAACGGTACAGATTTGCATCGAAAATATATCAGGGGGAGGGGAAGGGGTATGAGAATAGGGAGAAATGTTGCCTATGTTACCCACCGGGTTCTAAAGCATAAGTATGCAAAATTTAAATCGAATCTGACAAACGGTGTGGATTTGTGTAGAGAACAGACAGACAGACATTGAGTTTTATAGGTATAGATAAGACATGGAGTATTATACAAATACCTTAATAAACAAATGAAATAACAAAGGGATTTTCATTCTTAAGAACAATAAAAAAAACTTCACAAAATTGTTAAATGCACAAGGGATTTAAAATATTAGACAGCTATTTACCTATCAAAGATAATACAAAATAAAGTCACGATAAAGGATTTTAATTTACCTAAACACCAAGAGCAGTACTCGAACAGTATACAGGGGATGCAACTGAAGCACGTCGACAAATTCAAATACCTAGAAGAGGGGTTGAATTTTTTAGCGATGGGACACAAGAAAGTGTAATTATAGAAGAATCAGAAGTGCGGCCAGCGTTCTACGTTCTTTATATGGTGCAGTGATCAGAAAATCCAGGATGGGCTTTCCAAAAGGAGTAGCGGGAGTCAGAGTGAGAAGTGCCGTCATAAGGAACACACTCAGCATGGAGCCCCTATTCCTATATATAGAGAAATCACAAATGAGGTGGCCTGGACATGTGCAAAAAATGCCAGAGGAACGAGAACCAAGAGTTACCCTCCTGGAAACCCCGGAAGGAAAGCGACCGGACCCCGGAAGGAAGGATGGGTAGCCTCAGATTAAGCTGAGAGAAGCAACAAAGAAAAGTCTTCGAAAACAGAAGGTCTTGACTGGTTAACACATACGAAAACAGCACAAGACAGAAGAATATGGAAGCATCTCATCGAGTGTTTGGTCCCCCGATCCTACTAGGATAAGGGGCTGAAAATGATGATGGAGCTTAAAATAAATATTGAAAAATTATATAAATAACACTGTCCACTAAAGCTAGTCTGATTATGATATTTGTTTCCTTGGTCTTATTTTGTTTTTTCTTGTTGTATTGATATTTGATTTCTGCCGGCAGAGATTTTCCGGATTGGTTAGTGGTGTTTATGATGTCCTTTTATTTTCTTTTTTCCAATTGAGAGTTTTTGTGTATTTTATTAAAGCTGTCTCTTTGGTGCAACCGTATTATTTGATTTTCTTATTTCTTTTACGCTTGTTTCATATTTTTGTTTTACATTCATATATTGCTTGTATGCACTTGAACATATGTTATATTTTTATTCCGTACGTATTACTACATGTACTTCTTAACAAATTGATTTTCTTTGCATCCAAGTGGTTTTGTTTGGACATCCTGCCGCGCCACACACGTCTTTTACCGATTAATGACGATCTGGATGGTGTAGGGCTGTGTAGGTGTAGGGCTGATATCGGAGCTATTGCTCATAAAACGGTGGTGGGTCCCACTTCACTGTTCACTGAAGCTACAGCAGTTACGACTGAGAGGCATGAAATGTGCGGTATTGCAGACTGGAAGACGAATGCAAAGGATTTCCTCTTGTCCAAGTTCCACCGGAGCGCGTAAGTGCCCGCCATGAATATTCACGGCAATTGTTGTACGGCAACAGAGCGCAGCAGAGATGTCTGCAATTAAATTATTTCAAGGAATCTGGATCCAGCAGTTTCCGTTAATAATGAAGACGTGTTTCTCGGATGTATTTATTTAGCTGTTTACGATGCAAAAACACATCCCGGCCCGCCGCTCGGCCGCGCTCCGCAGCGATGAATAATGCAGCCCAAACATTCAAACTGCGATGATTTACCTCCAGCGGCGGTTTATTGTTCCCGTACTAAATGGATGTTTTACAATGCATTTCCCCCAAGAATATTGTACCTTGTCGCTTCAAATTCACGGAAGCGAAGGCTCTGAATTCTTTACGTCTAGAAATTCTCAATGCCAATATAATTATCATTTCCTGTAATGGGTACGGACATACGATTTTAAAATGTTTAAGCTTTATTTTACGGTCGTCCGATTTATTTACGTACTGAAACAAAAACGGATATAATCAATTAATAGTTTCGGATATTTTTTACGAACCGTTTATTTTTCCGAGAAGCGAATCCCGACGTTTCGTTGAATTCTTATTCAACGTCATCAGGAGGACGACCTTTACCTACGGACTGATTAGTCGTACGGAATACACCGTTCGAGTCTCCAGGTGTATACAGAGTGCCATGCGAACGTGGAGCTTTCTACATAGGACAAACCAAACGCAATATCGCTACACGATACACCAACTCCAATATATCGGCAATCTGCGAACATGCATCCAAAGGGAATTTCTGTCACTTCATCAGATTTGACAAGGCAAAAATTTTATCAACAGAACCGTACCTTATACCCAGATTAGTGAGGGAGTCCATTGAAATATTCAAACATCCCAATTTCAACAGAGATGACAGTTACAAACTATCAAGTATTTGGCGCCCTGTTCTAACGACATTGATTCAATCCTTATGGCTGGCTTAAGTGATCACTTTACACAATGTAACTGATACGAGAATAACCACTCTTATAACAATTCCGGTTTTAGGTGGCTACTTTTCGACTTTGTTAATGTGTGCTATTGTGAAAATAACAATATTGAGATGTCAAATCTTTATCCCAATCTTGACAGGTATGTACAACATTGTATTGCCGCCAATTTCGATGTTTTAAATTTGATATGTTTAAAATTAATGAATTCAATCAATCAGAAAGCTCTAACGTTAAGTTAAATGTTAAGCAAAACAACCTTAAGTTATTCACAATTACGAATAATGAGCTTTCTAATTGGTCGAATTCATTAATTTCAAACCTGTCATAAAACGTAAAAAAAACGGCATAAAAATGTTGTACAATTACTGTCAAGATACAGGAAATAGCAATATTGCTTAGTTCGGAATACGGATGAATATCAGCTTTACGTTATTTTTTAATATTTGCATTTTTTACATATTTACGTACGGGCCTGCTATATCAAAATGGATAAATGTGATCTTCCGTATAAACCATAGATTTCTTTTCCCTTCCACCGTATGTAGATTTATTATTATTATTTTATTTTTATTTTTTATTAATTTACAATTTATTATTATTTTGTTTATTTACCTTTTATTTACTATTTATTATTATTATTAATAATATTTTGTCTAATATTACATGCTTTACTAATTTCTAATGATTCTAAATTATTCAATTTCAGACCAAAACTATTTATGTTCAAAATAGAAAGTCCTAAATTTTTATCAAAACGGTGATCATTTTCTAACAAATTTGATTTATATATAAATAAAGCACTTGTGTAAGACCACTTTTGGGTTTGAGTATACATTTCTAATTTCGGGAACTACAGATGTTTTCATCTACAGGTGAGAATATAAACTGTTTATATTCTCACCTGTAGATGAGAACATCTGTAGTTTTCGAAACTAGTAAATGTGTGCTTTAACTCAAAGGTCTTATCAATTGAAGACCCCATGGCAAGAAGTTGTTAACTAACATTTTCGTGAAAAATGAGTTAATAAGCCGTCTAAAATAAATATTGTACGCTCTTTCCATTGGAAATAAGTTCAGAACATAAAAATAATTAGAACATGTTCAAATCATAGGGATGAACATGTTAACTACACTTTTTAATAAAAATAAACAGTTACTAATGGGAAGAACATGTTATCTTTAATAATAACATGTTCATGCCATCATTCTGAAATTAACACGCCTTTTAATTTGATCGGAATATTTATGGTTAATATAAATATTACTCTGGCAGTACTGTCATATATTTGTTTTTATTTGAAGACTATTATAATATGTACTTATATATTATTTTTCAATAATTTTACATGGTACATACCATGTTTTGTATTATTACTTAACATGCCAGGTAATTTGTAATTGTGCATAATGGATGATAAAAACGGAAACCATTTGAAGGGTTGTTTGATGTTCGTGTTTTACTAATTTTAAAAAGGTTTTTTTTTATTAAAAATGAGTTCCAGAGGCGAAAAAATGGTTGTTAACTACATTTTTTTAAGGAAAAATATTATATTTTTTATTTTTTTATGCATAAATACGTTTTTTTACTTTGTAAATACTTTTTTGATATTTTAGTGACATAAATCAATAAAAATTAATCTTGAATTAGCAATAGAACATATTTTTCAAAGGCGAAATGCAAATGTCTAATTATCTCAAAATGACTTGAATGTTAGGTAACAACTTCTTGCCATGGGGTCTTCAATTCTATGTTCCTTACTGTTCTGCCAGCTCCACGCTTCGCTTCCATACATCAGTGCAAGTACCCACCAGCACTGAAAGTAATACGTACATAATATTTCAAAATTCTTCTTTTACGGGGACATACTTTGGAACACTGCAACATTAAGGGAAGCTATATCGAGGCGTGGCTCCAAAAAATCTCCCGCAAACGGGGATGCCGGCGTATAAATAAATCGAAAAGATCGTTTGGACCCTCAGAATCATTACGGCCACACCTCCCCGCTGAGCCCATCTCACACAAGGATCTGTAATTTTATGGAGTGTAACTCGCAGTGATTTTGACGGTTGAGAATATTTACAGGGCAGAGATATTTTTTGTACCAGAATATCTAGGAAGCCCCAAATCTGTAAAGATTTTTTGGATAATATATACAAACACCTTCGCATAATATATACAAACACACTTCGCACTTGGACGAAGGCATGAGAAATCTGTATATACGGTAGGTATACTTTTGCAGTTGGACATAATTATTAATTTTACTAGCTGTAACCTGTTAAAAATTATTGCATGCCGGCTCCTAAAGAGTAAGTATTTACTTATTTACAGCAGATTTAAACATTTTTTATCTTTCCTCTGCCGTCAGTTAATGGTACTATTTTTAACCCTGGCGATTGTACTGGGCAGAATCTGAAATGGTTCGCACCTTTGCTAAGTCTATATGTATTGTATTTTTGACCGGTCACGCAGGCTTTGTTGGCCCGGGGTTCAAGTCCCATCTCCGGCCGATTAATTTCGTTTTTTTAGCTGTAAATTGGAATGAAATCACGGATGTTACATGAAGTTACAGACAGACGGACGGACAGACAATGGAATTATTCTTTGATTTAATTAAAAACTTTGTATACACCACTTGGAGTAACTTTACGTCTGCCGTTTTCGATGCCTGTATCTTTAAGATGGAAGCATACTAATTATCCATTACTTTTTAGTAAACAAATACATTTTTAACGGGGGCGTTGCTAAAGTTATGGTGGGGGTACGGGAGACTGACAAGTAGGCACCAAAATGGCTGATATGTAAAATAGTGGATTATTCGTAAAATTAAATTAAAAAAATTGATTATATTAATTTCAAAAATTTAAAAATTCTTTAGTCAAGAAATACTTGAATCAGAATATTTTTGAGTATGTTCAAATTTTTCAGAACAGAACTGGATTGTTGTAATGTATATTAAAGGAGACATCTATAATATACATTAATTGATTATTGATGTTCCTGTGACAACAATCCAGTTCTGTTCTGAGAAATTTGGACATACCCAAAAGTATTCTGAATGAAAATACTGGTAAAAAAAGAGTTTAATATTTTGAAATAATATTTCTGCAGTATATTAGTGTAATGATAGAAATTCTGATGAATTCCATTAGACAAGATAAAGTATATAGCTAAAAAAAATCCAAAATCAAATATAGATGTCTCATTTAATGACATCTGTGGTCATTCAAAGGGAAGGAAAAAGCTTTGCGGGTGGCCGCGGTGAGGATCCTCGCAACTCACATGTGAAACTTGGCGTATAATTGAAGTATATACAACTTCCAAAAATTTAGACATGGTATTCTATCGTGGGTGGAAATGGCGCACGTTACATATGTGTAAAGTGATCACTTAAGCCAACCGTACGATAGGTCGTAGGTACGTACGATAAGTCCTATGTACACCCATAAAGGCTTCTATAGCTACTCCCCCTTAATAAAAAAATATACAGTCTCTGTGAGACATCTATAATATACATTAATACTTCAATCAATTTATACGTATTATATTTGCGACATTTATGCGGTACAAAAGTTAGGTATAAAAGAATCGAAAAATCATTCATTTGATACAATATTTTGAAATTACAAATATTTATTAAAATGTAAACAGGATTGAAGTTATTGTAGTAAGAAAATGGTACATCCAGTTTGCATTGGTTGTATTTCTGTAGAAATATATTTAATTTTTATACCATAATTATTAGCTGCGAACAGATGTAGCGGGCTGAAGTAGGATAGTAAGTCATTCGTATAAGGCAGCTGTGAATTTTACACATTTTAAGTAGAGAGCGAACATGGAATACGTGTCGCAAACAATATTCTTACTATTTTCAAACTTTTTTTTTTTCAAACTCAGCTAAACTTTGTGTTATGTAAATAGGATAAAATTGTAGTTGTATAATTATAACACGGTAGGGTATTTATCAATAATATCATATATTTTTTAAATAAAGATAAAATTCTCAATATTATATTTGAATTAACAAAAGTAGTTCAATAAATTATTTATTATACGAAATAATCATAACCAGTTGTTCGGCTATTTAAGTGGCTACTTAATAATTTTTTTGGTTCTATCCACTCCACGAACTGGTCAAACATTTCTACCAAAACAAAATTAAAATAGAGCATAAACAAACGAATAAATCCATAATATATTATGTTCCCAATAATCCAAACTGATGATTAAAAACTCGAACCATCTCTGTCCCTACGCTCGATATTGAATGCATGGTTGGGAAGTAATAAAATATTTGATATCAATCAAAAACATCCAATGCGATGAAATAAAATCCTATCTACTACATTTACTTAAAAATAGCATTATTAATGGAAATGCGTGTTTTCATCACTGAACCATGGAAACAGTAAGGAAACATAAAAATTAGACTGTTGAAAAATTCTAAATGACAAATTTTACACGACAGAAGTCAAATTACACTTTTTAATAACAATTTATAGCATAAACTGGAATTGTTGTAGTCAGCTATTTATGTTCTCCCTGTCCATAGGTTGTAACAGATTCTCTTGTAAAATACAATCACAATATTGTAACATTTAATAGGTCAGTTTTGTGTGGAATAAACACGATGCATTGCTAATATATAATATATATATATAAATATATATAATATATATTATATATATATATATATATATATATATATATATCGAGGAGACTGAAAATTCTCGTTCTTATCTTAAATTCGTACCGGCATTCTTACGTACTTGTGATTGTAATGCTAATTACAAATTTGGTAAATTAAATTTTATAAGTGAAAATAAAGAAGTATCTCATTACGAATGAGTCGCTGATGTCAAAAGTGAGCTTATGTTAGAGGTTTTACAAAATCGAGGGCTAAAGTTTTGGACATTTGGAATTTTACAGCCATATTAAGATCAATCACTCTTTTCGGAGACGTATAGCAAAAAATGTTTGTATTCAGAATATTTTGAGTATGTTCAAATCTTTCAGAACAGTGCTGGATTTTTTTGTAACAGAGACACCTTAATCAATTAATGTATATTATAGATGTCTCACAAAGACGAAATTGTATTTTTATGGGAAAAAAATTAATAGACATGGTATATTCTATCATGGGTGGAAATGGCGAACGCTACATCGTGTAAAGTGATCACTTAAGTCAACCATATGATAGGTCCTAAATTCATAAACACCCAAAAGACTTCTATGCCTAATTTCCCATAAAAATACAGTTTCGTCCCTGTGAAACATCTATAATATACATTAATGAATGTATTATTTATAATTTTTAGACAAAAAATGTATTAACTCTATGTAATATTAAATTCGTGTAGCTTGTTGGTCTTGTGGTTAGGACTCTCGCCTCGTGATCCAAAGGTCGCAGGTTTGAATCTCACTCCAGACAAGCAAGTTAGTCCTATTTTCATAGCACAAGCGTTTAGCTTAATTTGAAAATAGTAAGAATGTTGATGTGACACGAATTCCGTGTTCCGAATCTCTATTTAAAATATATATATATATAAATTTTTTTTTTCATCCATTTCATTCTAACTATATACATGATTCACTTTAAATAAACACATGAATTGATTATCACACGTAGATTTTTTTCAAACTTTTAGTTAAATTTTATCAATTTGTGCCTTAACCTTAACATATAAATATACTTATCTATAGAAAGTATTTAAGAATATTTCTTACCGTTAAGGCAGCATTCGTACAAAACCCATTGCTAGACCATTTTTTCGTCGACTTTAACTTTAAAATAGGTCACCACGAAAAGACCTTTTATTTTAACGGGATAATATATAGCATGTATCCATTTTGAAATTCCATCTATACCTATAAAACTCAAGTCTGTCTGTCTGTTCTCTGTACAAATCCACACCATTTGTCCAATCCGATTCAAATTTTGCATACTTATGCTTTGGGACCCGGCGGGTAACATAGGCAACATTTCCTCCCTATTCTCATACCCCTTCCCCTCCCCGTGACATATTTTTTATGCAAATCTGTACCGTTTGACCGATCGGACTCAAAATTTGGAAACTTATTCTTTAGGACTCAGCGGGTAACACAGGCGATATTTCCTCCCCTATACCCATACCTCTTCCCCTCCCCCTGATGTATTTTCGATGCACATCTGTACCGTTTGACCGATCGGACTCAAAATTTGGAAACTTATTTTTTAGGACTCAGCGGATAACATATGTGACATTTTCCCCTCATTATTTTACACCTTCCCTTTCCCCTGATATTTTTTCAATGCAAATCTGTACCGTTCGACCGATTGAACTCAAAATTTGAAAACTAATTCGTTACGATCCGCCAGGTAACAAAAGTGTTCTTTAGGACCCGGTGGGTAGCATATGCGACATTTCCCTCCTATTCTTTTACCCCTTCCCCTGATATATTTTTCATGAAAATCTGTACCGTTCGACCGACTGGACTCAAAATTTGCAAAATTATTCTTTAGGACTCTTTAGGACACTTCCCTCTATTCTTTTACCCTTTTCCCTATTCCTGATATATTTTCGATGCAAATCTATACCGTTCGAATCAAACCTTTGTTTACCCTCACAAATTTATTTTAAACTTAATCCTTAACCCGTGCAACGCCGAATATGAACAGGTAGTTCTAAATATTAGTGTTACTTTTGAAATCGGTTGAGTAGTTTCGGAGATAATCTCCTTCATCCAAATTTACAAACATACAAACTTTAGCTCTTTATATATTAGTATAGATATATAGCCCCTTTACGTGAATTGTACATTACTTGCGTTTCCGTGTTGGAAGATGCACAAGGCGACACGTAACATGTCATGTCTCGCCTCGTGCATAAACTTTTGCATCTCATATCTTTAAGAGCTTTGTATCGTGGACAACTAGAAAGATAAATGTTTATTTTAGCTTCAGGGAGGGTTGTAGAAAATTTCATTGCCAGAAGACATTGAAGTTCAGTGAACGAGAATTAGCATCAGAAATACTGTATAAAAAAATACAAAAAATACAGCATTTTAAAGTATAATGATTGATATTTTATAAACCCTTTAATTAAGTTTAACTGTTTGTCAGGAAAAAATGTTTTAATAAATATTTGACCAACTTTCTCACCAATAAATGTTCTGAAATTTGGCAGAACACAATGGAGAAGATTCACAGTGCTGATAATATAATATGTTGTAAAATAAAGCCCAAAACTAATAATTGGTGAAAAAATTGTTAAAATCTGTCAAAAAATAACAGAGAAAAAAATGTTAAAGTTAGTATATTTTAGCGCGCAATGATTGACCTCCAACTCGCCTGTGACGTCACGCGTCCACATAGCCAGATGTACACCGGGTACGAGAGATGACGTCATGCGACTCCACTGGTTGGAACAAAATTATTCATGCAAAACGAAAATTTAAAATCCTTTTTTGGTTTTGATATATCTTCTTAATTTTCCTTTCACACTTTTGTTCAATTTTACAATAATTTAAATTTTACATTTTATTACTTCTCATTTCGGACGATAATACAATTAGTTTAACAAAATTAGCTTAATTTATTGCAAGTATAAAAATCAATTCTTCAAATAATGTTTCATTTCATTTCAATAAAATATAATACATTCAAACATAGTCAAAGACAATTTAATTTCACTGCCCCGCTTGTTTTTAACCTAATGAAACTAAAGAAATAACTCTACACAAACCTTTTAAACATCATTTAACTAAGTTTATAAAAATATCAGGTAGAAGGTACGCTGAAGAAGTGATCCGCCCTTGACCTCTGAATTGGCAAAAACTGATTTATATAATTTAAAGTATACTTTAATATAATATTTATTTTTGTAACTACTTAAATTCTTATCTTTATTTTGTATGTATATTTTCTTTTCTTTTATATTTAGGTATTCCAAAGATTTACTTTATTATTATTTAAATACTTTCATTCTTATGCTTTTACTTTCTTTAATTGTCATCTTTAATATCATATGAGAATAACTACCACAGAACAGGTTTTTACCTGTGTGGCAGTTATTAGTAACTTGTATTAACAAATGTAAATAAACAATAAAATAAACAAATAAATGAAATAAAGTAGTTTTTGACAACTAAAATATTTCGTCGATTTTAAAAAAGTTCCGGCGGAAATTTTGGTCAATTCCGGGCCCATATGCATTTGTTGCGATAGCTTCGGAAACGAATATATTTTCTGCTTATAGGAAATATTACCACAGACCGCAAGCAAACATTTGTTTGGAATATTTTGTTTTTGATGGAACTCCGTACGGCGTTCATTAGTAGCTGCAGCGGCACGGGGAGGTTTTTTATTTTGCGGACTAAAATTTTTACTATGCAATAAAAGGAGGGAAATGTACGTGCGAGAGGGCGTACAGCGGCAAATTGACAATATTTCACGAAACGAATACCCCGGAATATCAGATTCCCACATAAGGAAGATAAGTTTTAACCAGGGCATGCATTAACGGTTTTCGGTAAACCGATTTCATGGTGAATATGGCTAAATTCCATTAATAATTACCGGTTTATGAATAACTTTGAACGGGTAAATTATTTTTCACTTTTTATTGTAATGTCACGTACGAGATACATTGTGACAACGGCCGAATAAACCTTGTACATATTGATTACTATATATATAGGGTGTTCACAATATTTTACGTGTGGATTCCTGCATTGATTATGAGTCCAAAATGTTCAACCATAACCAATGGTTATGGAGTTTGCAATTTTTTTTTTACAATTTCATTTTTTTTTGTATATAAAATTTACATTATAAACATTAATTTTATTCGTTAATATTATAAATAAATAAATATAACAAAAACAAATATAAAGCATACACAAAATCATTTATATCACAGGTGTAGGAAAATCATGCTTGGGAAAATCCTCTAAGGCCCGGTTGTTTCAAGTTCGATCAAAGTAAGCGGTCGATAAAAGCATAGATTTTTACGAAAACGGATCGTCTGATTGGTGGAGAACGTAAAATTTCAGTTTAAACTCTACGCTTACTTTGATCGAATTTGAAACAACCGGGCCTAAGAGATATGGAATTGATCGATATCCAGAGTGATATTGTTCAGCATATCAGTAACTCTTCCAACATTGGCAGATTGGTCCTGCATATTGGAATAGAAAACAATCTATGCCGATGCTGTCTAAGGTCTAATTATCAGGAACCTATAAATCGCTGTCAAATTAATTATCAGCAACATATAAAACAATGCTCCGCATAATTTTAGGAATATCGATCGTACCGCCCAAAAATGGATAAAAATGCATAATCAAATACACATCCCTTCTAGTCCCTAAATTATTGTAGAGAACCATACCCTGAAGAAACTCGTTTGGGCAATATTAAAGTTTGCATTTTTTTTCTCAATATTCCCGATACATTTTTTTGAAAACATTGAGTTATCATTACAATAACTTATATCGATTACGAAAAATTCATTAATTTCAATACAAGTTAAATTAACTAATGAAAACCCTGCAGAAATTACAATGGAATTGAACTAATTTTTATCATTTTATTTTTCCTCGTTTTAAAGGGAGTAAATTTTTCATATTCGATATCAGTTACTGCTATGATTGTATAACGTTTTAAAGATATAAATCAGAAATATTGAACAAAAAAATGCAAACTTTGATGTGGCATGTCTCCATGATTATTGATATTGACATTTACTCTAATACTTTAACTAAGATAACCTTTATTACACCTTGTATATAAATATTTTTAAACTACGCTATAATGTGTCAATATTCGTAGAAAGCTGGATCATTGATGTTTATTCTAAAAAACGATTACTTAAACACCTTCCACTTCTTTATTTATTAACAAATTATAAATATAGTTCTTTCAGAATTCTTACATAATTAATTTTTATTTTCTTCTTTAAACACAGCAAAATCATTTTGTGGTGACATTATAATTATAATTTAAAGAAATAAGGTTTGTTTACACCACTTTTTTATTATTGAAAAAAAATCAACATGTTTCAAAGCCAATGGCTTCTTCATCAGGATAACAAAAATCTTTTTCAATTTTTTGGAATTTGTAATGTTTTTCAATAGTAAAAAAGTGGTGTAAACAAAGTTAATTTCTATATATTATAATTTTTATTTATTTATTCAATGTACAAAATATAACATTATTAATAGTAAAACAACACAGGATTTACGAAATATGTTTTACGATTAAAATATCATCGCCAAAGAGCTTACAAATATTCCTCATATGCCATTCATAACTTGATAAACAACCAACTCTTCGAGAGTAGGTATGCTTCGCTGTTAATTTTAGACGCAAATGAAATGTTACAGTAGTGCAGAATAACGATAATTAGTTATTTAAATGCAACATCAAAAGCTTCCCAAACAGACGAAAGTTAGGTAACCAATTTATTTTGTGGTTCTATCATGATTCGAGGATGATCCACTAATCAAAGTTTTTATGATCATATTTACAAAATATGGGATGACAAACATAAAACTAGGACGAAGTTGGATCACACTCTTGAATTATTAAAGTTCATATATGCAGCAGACATACATAAAGAGTCCACAATAGCGGACCACATCCACAAGTCTAGTGTTAAACAGATGCCTTATAAAATATGTATACAAATACAGACTTAAGAGCATGTCCAAGTATTGGAACTACAAGTAAAAACATATTACTCATGGGCTGAGAAATTTCAATTACCTTAGGCCTTAACTTTGTAACGGCATGTTAGACAACATAACACAAATATATGTTTTATCTTCATAATATATTAATTTGGGGTAGATATTGTACTGGTGATTGATAAATTGTCACGTCTCGAGGCTAGGAGGAATGAATGAAAACACTGGAAATTAATTAGCGATTTATTAATTAATGATTAATTAATTATTTAATGTACCTTTAAATTACACTAATTTGCAGTATGTCACACATAAATGAATACTTTATTATCGCTGGGTAACACGTATTTAATATTCACTAGAACATTTCATCCAATTCTTACTCGTATTATATATAGCTTATTTATTTTGCAAATTAGGTACTTCGCTCGATTATTCAATTTATTTATCGCTTCGCGACTCACGACTGGCCACGCTGGGCGACGTCTCGCGGCTCGCGCGTACTTTGCACTTAACAAATGTGACAACTATGGTGCGGCGGCCTAGAACCGCGCTATTTATATCCAAAAACTGCATTGTTGAACCTTCTAGATTTTTGTAGTGTTAAGGAGAAGATTTTCTCGCTGCTAGGCTTTTCCAGGTGTTCCTCGAATGATGTAGCTACTTCCAGAGTGCGTTAGTATGTTTAGGAATGTAGTGGAAGGTTATTGTCGTCATTGACACATTACAAAATGTTCTGTTCATAATCTCTTTTGCCATCTCATTAGAAAACGTTTAAATATTAATTAACTTCAAGATAATCTATGTTATAAAATACATATCTCACCAAGTATGTAATCATAGCTATCTAAAACAAGTACTAATAATGTCAGTATGCCTTTTTCAACATACAAATTTTCTAGTGAGATAAGGAACGCCCAGTTTTAACTTTATAACTAATTGAATATGTAAAAAATGGCAGATTATTTCATTTGAATTTCAGCCTTACATTAATTAGTGACTTAAGCCCTATCGGTATACAAATCAGAATTAAAATTCTACTTAAATTCCCTCAGTTCTTCACAAATGCCAATTAAAATTAATCTTTCACAACAAATAAAATTAAAATAGAATGTTTGTGTTAGCGTGTGAATAGCGCCAATCTGGGAGCGTTTGTGATGGATATTGTTATATAGAGAATGATGTATTTTTATTATATTTTATACATATATGAAGTAGATTTTAATATATGCAAATATAATCCTGGAGAATCACGAACTGTCCACGTATGTCGTGGATAGCATGATTCACGGATTTCTCAAACATCCAAAAAATTCAACCACAATAAACTACAAGTTATAAGTATGGCAGAAGACAAAAAACTTTTCCAATTTTTCGGCCGTGTGACGTATTGAACTGAGATTTTAGAAAAAGTTTAGCACATTATAAAGATGCGTTCATAAAAGCTCTACACCCTGCGGTCATTAATCTATAATGTATTCACAAAAATTAATTATTATTATTATTATTATTATTATTATTTTTTTTTTAAATAAATAGAGATGCGAACACGGAATACGTGTGACATCAATATTCTTACTATTTTCAAACTAAGCTAAACGCTTGTGCTATGAAAATAGGACTAACTTGCTAGTCTGGGCTGAGATTCGAACCCACGACCATTGGATCACGAGGCGAGTGTCCTAACCACAAGACCAACAAGCTACAATTATTACACCTCTTTGTTTAATTTTATATATGTACTTCAAACTTATTTTTTTCTAATTTATATCACTGTAATTATTTATCAATGTTATTTTTAGTTACGCAATGTTACTAATCTTTTGATATCTTATTTATATTTTTATTTAAAAGGTGCTCCTTGTACCGTATATAGTAATAAATAAAAAAACATTTAAAATATTTATCATGGATTGTTTTATGTTGACTGAATTGACTTCCACAACTTAAGAATGAATACAATCTGAAAGATCACAACTTTAGGTTGAAAGAACCTAAATAGTACCTCAAAGGTTGGATGTCACTAATACAGCGCAGCATCTAGCTGAACCCTAGAATCAGCAATCCTGAGGGTAATCGTGATTTGTGAAGATGCATAACGAGTAGATATGAGTAAGATCCGTTAAGTTAGACTAGTTAGAGGATATCAATGCATCTGCATAGCTTACTGTCAAATAGCTTCCAATTCTATTACTCTGAAATATCATAATGATACGGGTCAATGATAAAACAAGGACTCTGCTGTACTATTATACGATTCACCATTACGTTACTCAGTTGCAACCTAGTGGAATCAGTTGCTCAAGTTCTATCTGTCTTCATTTCTTTCGGTTCTTTAGTTGAATTACTAGATTGCTTAATTTAGATCTAGATTGATCGAGATTTCTGAACTTTAATTCAGTAAATGCGACCCATTCATTCGCGTACTCCTCACCTCTAATTACGAGCTAGTGAGATACGTCATCTGTTGATTGTTGTCGTATTTAGTGGATCGAAAAATGGATGCTTTGATTGAATTCGAAGTGACAATGACTTGAAGGTACGTGTTTGAAGTGAGGTCATGTCCATCTGTCGAAACATGAAATCTATATAGCAAATGTAGTGCTGAAGGCATGTACGTGAATTGAAAGCGGTGAGAATGTATGTGGTAAGCAAAACCAGGAAATGATACCGGATGAAAAAGTACGTACAATTTACATTGTCGGTTTATTTTAGAAACATTTTTACAATATTATAGGGCAAGTATAGATCGATGAAGATCGGAGAGAGAATGATTGTAGTACGTAGATCGTTGCATCGGGCGCGATTGGTCCATTTGGTACGCTCGAGGGACTAGAGTCCGGGCAGGCCTAGGTGCTCCACATGCCACTGTATGAATATTTCGAAATAAAAAATGAAAGAAGAAGAAAATAAAATGTCTTCCAGCTGTGTAGTATTTTCATGATAATGAAAACTTAATATCACAACACCATCCGCACATCGTTCCTCGCTCGTTTATTAAATGAACAGACAAACTTTTTTGGTACTTGGGTTGGGATCTTTTTAATTGCCGCACTAAGCACTCCACTGGGTGTAGTCGCTGACACGGAGGCGTTAAGTAGTTTAACCGCCAGAAATTTCGACAACCACGCGTCATTGCTTTATGGCTGTTCGTATAAAATGTTTGCCGGCTAATTCAGGTGAAATATTAATCTAAAATTATATCTTATTATCAAGATTTCAAAACTGTTTAAGTTTTTATATTATTTTCGAACCTTCTTAAATACTCTAACTTCTCCATATTACTATATAAATGCATCAATGCTTGCAGTATTTAATTAAATTATATAATAACATATTAACATTTTGAAGCATTTGGTCTACTTTCTACTATGATTTCAAAGTGATACTGTTAGATAAAGTTAGCTAGTTAATTTTAGTACCATTTTTTAAAATTTAATTTAATTTTATAATATTGATTCGCGCGGGAATGTCAGCGCGGCTTTGTCGTCGCGGCATTGTCGTGATTGTTTTAGGAGGGATGGTTTTTCGCGGCTTTTTCGTCACGGCTTTGTCGGCGCGGCTTTGTCCTGC
This sequence comes from Agrypnia vestita, assembly GCA_016648135.1. Lineage (NCBI taxonomy): Eukaryota > Metazoa > Arthropoda > Insecta > Trichoptera > Phryganeidae > Agrypnia > Agrypnia vestita. Next base: position 345,773 of record JADDOH010024452.1, read on the forward strand.
GCGGGTTTGTCGGGGTGCCGCTGTCATTATTAGCGTAGCGATAATGACTGCTCTTCTAAAGGCTAAGCAAAGGAGAAGAAAATAAACCTTATAAAAATGTTAATAAACATTGATTCATAAATTTTTCTTTTTTAGCGTCCTCGTGGAACTGGAAAGTCTATGACCGCAATTCGGCATTCGAAATTCGCCCACTTCTTGCAGGTTTGATTTGACATTATCCGTTCCTGTTCGTTTTGTTTCCTTCGGTCTGTATTATGGTGGCTTGTGTATGCGTGTGGTTTTGTGATATCATGAGGAAAGTGAAAGCCCGTAATACGGGCTTTCACAGGGCTTTTACAGGCTCTTTCCTCATGATATCTAGGGCAGTATTAAGTTCCCGAAATTCGAGGTCATTCATTTCACTTCCTCTATTCTCGTGTAAAGTTTTCTCGAGTATTGGCCCACACTGGCGATAATTTAATCTCAAAGTTAATATCAAACTTATTATTATTTGGTTTTAAACCCATCCCTTGAACTTTAACAGCTGTCGTAAAAAGTTTGCGCAAACCCACGTCTTAATTGTTGCGAAGTCTTATCTTCCTCGATCAAGCTCATATCGCTAACGTTAAAGGCTATCAACTATGTTGTTCCACGTCACAGCGACGCGTCCTTTGTGTCGACACAGTTTATAGCCGTACCATTAGCGTTGCAGAACGCGCTTATTTCGTCATAACTCGACTAAAGAGTCGTTTCTAAATACACCAAAACGTCACTCCAAATAAATTTTGAACACTCGTATTATTTATTTATTTAATATGCATGGAAGACCAATAGCATAACAAAGAAGCATAGAAAGCATTGATGTAATATAGATGGCCAATTACAGGTCTCCACATTTAGAAATATGTTAGTAATGATAAATATGTTATGAATTACTTAGGCATGTTAAGAATTATATAACAAGAAAGAATAAAAAATTTAAACAAAAGAAAAAGAGACTTAATTATTAGCAGAAAAACATAGGCATGTTAAAAATAATACAAAAAGAATGAACAAGAGAAAAAGAGACTTAATTATTAAGTAGAAAAAAATTCTGCACTCAAAATTTTTCTTAATCTTGTGTGGCTGCACTCGAACAGATCAATATCCAATAATCTTATCAGTTTATTGAATGCATCGCATACCCTCAAGAAATATTAATTACGTGATAGTCGGATGAGGTAAAATCAATGTGAAAGACTGGGTTGTGTCTACGAGATAGATTCATAGATATTTGGAATGCTACCTTGCACAGTTACAAGGAGATTCTATCATTTTTGTTAATAGCATGGTTAATGTAAAAATATAACATATACACGCATAAATATATATTTTTATGTTAACTCGACTTTTAATATAATTATTATTTCTAAAAAATATTTTTCCTCTATATTGTTTTCATTGAATTAATATTATTTGTTTTATTTATTCTTCTATAATTTATTACATTGCCTTTTGAATCGCCTATTAAATGAAATTACTATTGTTAAATTTAATTTCATTGGTATATATTGTGTAAAATTATTCTTTATATTTCTAACTTCATCAAATTACTGTTATTGTTTTACTTTCTCCTTTAATTCTACATTTATATTATCTTGATTATGTTTCTAAATTATTTATGTTCACATTTGTATATTTTTTATATATTATTTCTATTGTCTATTGTTTATCAACTTTGAACAAATTATAAAATAAAAGTCTTTAGAGCCACATATGTATGCAAATAAATAAATTGGAAATAAAAAATTGGAAAAAAATAAATAAATTAGAAACATCTACGAGATAACTGATCCAACCTTATTATCCAAAATTAATTATTAAAGTAATATTAAAAAAACATAGAACCTTCCCTACAGATTTACAATTTAAAGAAATTAATATACCAACATTAGACAGACTGTACAAAAACACCTCAATTTTACAAATACATAAATAAACATTCACTCAACAAAATATAAATACACCACAAACTCATAATACTTAAAGTCATAGCCAAAGAGCGCCAATAGTAGGATGCTTAAACATTCCTAAATATAACAAAACAGTCACACAACACCATTATACTTCAATAACTTACCAATGAATATTAGAACTGAAGAACACTATACAAAATTAGTATACTCGAGTTACTAATATTTATCTTATGATGTTTGTATTTCTCTACACTGTTCCATTATTAACTATACATACTTATTCAATCATGCTTTTATGTATCATACTCCTGTTCCCAAACAGAATTATTACTTTACTGGGGACAGTTAAACATGTATTAAAAAATGTAATATTCAATGTAAAATATATGTATGTAATATTTTTATTTTCAATAAAGAAATTTAAATAAATAAAAAAGTAACCCATAAAAACCAAGTTTTTATTATACTCCCTTTCTTTGTTAAATATAACAACAATTAAAGATGAATTAAAACATATAACATAACACTAAACTAACAGTAATTTAATATATTTCTAAAATGTTAGATGTTTTGAGCTTTGATAAGACACTTCATGCTTTGAAGATTAAATTCTAAAAACATTTGTCAGTCAATTTAGATTTTCGACATTCGTAGTGAAGTACCTATTATGTATAACGACGGAGTAATTCAAATTTAGAAAATATTCCGCGACGTTATCGGGCTGCCGTTGCGAATCAAACTTTTCTAATGATTCCAATTTGAAAAAACCAATAAAATTTATAAAAATCCGAAATTATACTACAATTATTAATTTTCTTTAACGAACATTTGATAGATCTTCTTGACCGTTGCCACGAGTCTACTTGCTAAGTTCGAGTTAATATAAAGAGAATAAAAAAAATACTGTTGATGTATTAAATTTCATTAAAATATGGCTCAGAACAGGGTATATTTTTCAAGCAGAGAACAAACAACTTACCCTTGTTAGAAATTTGAAAATTGATAGGTTTACTCTAACAGTGCTGTTCTTAAAGTATATGCTTATTTAAATATGGTCGTAGGCGCGTCTATCGTGCCCATCTCAGGACAAGTTTTAAGCCCTAGTAACTAAATAGCTTACTCTTGAAATGGTTGGTAGGTTATGTAATTAATTGTGGAATTAATAGTTTTCATAACATAGCAATGAATATTTATTATATTCATTTATAGGATAAATTAATTATTTAATTACTAGGGCCCGCAGGGGTGATTATTATATTTCTTCGCAGAAACCATTCAATATATAAGTGTTACCATTTAAGAAATATAATTGAATTATAGATCGACCACAATCAAAAGACTATTGCCTAGCTTTGTCCGGTAAGAAAAGCCGGGGAAAGTTGCCTGGCAAGCCGTATTACAAGCCTTAATATCATATTCCAAAAAAAAAATATTTTTTAGTTTAAAAAAGGTTCCTTATTTACTAGAAAAACTTTTTTTGTGTTCACTTTTGCATCATAACAACACATATTTAAATGCGGTCTAGCTAAAGTACGTGTAAGCCGTGCGTAGGAGGCACATTGTTTCGTTATGTTGGTGTTTATACCCGTAAATACCAACACATAAAAGAACTCTGAAATAACTGGTGCTAGGACACTGCGATTTAAAACTATATCTAGTTACTTCAATACTTAAAAATATTATTTTTAAAAATATAGAGGCATCAATCATCACCGAGTTTTATTACGAAATTTATCTGGATATTTTACCAATTTTCAAGAAATGTGTTTAAAAATAAATTTTAGGTTGGCAGATTGTCCAAGAGATTCTAGTGACCTGTCTTATATATAACGCAACATTCAACTTTTTTTAAAGCGAATAAATTTTTGATATTCCGTATAAATAAGTGTTGTGATATTTCAACTTTTCATAGAAAAAAGTCATAAATATTGAAAAAATGCGAACTTTGTCGTCGCTTATCTCCGCAACATTTCTCAGCCGACATTTTATTCAAAAGGTAAATAATATATTATTATATTCAAAATTTAATGAAAAAGGCGCTGGAAAGGCCACAAAAGACTTGGAATGACCAGGTAAAACAAAAACTGTAAGAAGGCGGGAGTCGTGTGTCAGTATGAGGCGTTCCATCCTCTCTGCCTACTCTCGCGGGGAATAGCACGATATTAAGTTTGTTAGTTAATTAGTTAGGATAGAATATTGAAACTATTATAATATATTCCGACCTTTAGCGATAAATCTATGAGACGAGAGATCAAAGTTTTACCGATGTACTCATACCATAATAGAGAATTCTAATTACATACGTAGATGGAGGAGAAGGAATAAATAATGAATTATTTGGATGCCGTGTTAAAACAGTGGTGTAATTGGCAAAGGTTCAAGTCATTTTTTGATTATTATGATATTTTTGGTTATAATCGGACGTAGTTATGCAGAAAGCATCCAACCAAAAATACACGGAACTGAGAAAATGGCTTCTAAAAATTTGAACCTACAAAAACATATTTAGTTCATTATCACATATTTTTTTTACATAGGGTTCATTGAAAATATGTTTTTTTATGTAGTTATAAGAAAAAACTTTTATTTTAGAAGATGTGACGCGTTTTACAAGTTGGATTCTTTCTACAAGATGTCTAAAAGTATGGAAAACAGCATTAATTTTTTCTAGGTGTATTTTATGTTCTACAAATTTGACAAAGCATGAAGTAAAAGTATTATTATCTGTGGCGTAGAAAAAATTCAACCCCCTTTGATATTTTCTACAAAATTATTATCGCATAGTAACAGTAGAATTTAAAAGTTGCATAATGCGTCCTTACCACAAGGATGATTTTAAGCAATATTTTTGTTTCCCAAGGATTAATAGATTCGAAGCCGCAAAAAACATTCAAACTACTTTTTTACGAGTTTAAGAGTTAATTTAACGGCGATGGCAGTGATGTATGTAACAAAAATATTGAATTTACAAAAAACTAAAGCACTCAGAGCTTGGACGTTTTCAATATATAAAGATATCGTATTGAGCTGTCCAAACCCGTACATAACTCATTTTTAGCATTTTGTGGGTTGGATTCTTTCTGCATAAATATGTCCAATTATTGTTCGCTATTCACCACTATTAGACATTTGTTTGTGTGACCAATTGACGTCACAACTCGTCCCCTCCTCCCCTTTCCTACTTACTTCATCCTGCACATCTTAGCTTCGGATCTATAGTTCGATAGGTGAGACTTTTTATTATCTCTATCATAAATTAACGACCGTCACTTCCGGAAGCAGTTTCGTCACCAAACTTTGGAACATGGTCGGCATCCGAGCAGTATCACATATGTGAAAGAGTGTGAAAAGGTGATGAAAATGATGTCGCCAATTCGTCGACTTTGATCTCTTCTCATCTGGAGAAAGAAGAAGATTGCGATGAGTATTATTTATTTTTTTATTAATCAACGCCCTAGTAAGCTTTTAAAGTATAATATAAAGAACAATAATTTTTACACACCTAAACATAAACCACATAAAAAATTAATAAAAGTCAAACATATTTAATAAAGTAATTAACGATCATTAAAACAAAAAAATAAATAGATATTTATAAACAATGATTTGAATAAAAGTAAATGGTAATAATTAAAACCTGTATCAAAATAGGCAATAATAAAATAAAATAAAGAATAGTAAGTTAAAAGCAAGTTCAGAACTGTCTTAATGTGAGAACAAAAATAAATAAAAATGTAGTCCCTTAAACTGTGTTAAATTCTACTAGTATATTCCACATATGGAGATAAAAACACATTTTTTTTAAGTTCGACCTTTTTAATTTTCTTAGACGCATTTTAAATATTAAGATTGATAATGCTCTCATAAGACGAAACGCGTCTCAGAAAATTAAAATGGTAGAACTTAAAAAAACAAGCATATTATTGAGAGTAACCATAGTTTTAATAAAAATACAGGGGTCAACATTCTTCACATTAATAGTAAAAGTAGACGCCTTAATAATTTAGAGGCCTTAGAGATTAAGAAAGCTATAAATAATAATGAATCTATTATTAATAACCAAAAAAATTTAACTTACAGTCCTATTTTGAATATGTTCCCTTTCACCCTATCACCTGTTTCTTTCGCACCCCCCACTATTTACTCCCATTTGGACACTTAACACTGAAATATGATCGTTTATAATTTTTGTAAAGTTCAATTAGTATTAAGTATACCCTGATGAAGGAACGTCGTTTCCGAAACCGGTTGGTTTTACCAAATAAATTTTAGTGGTGTAAACAAAGTGAACTAGTTTAATTATATTCATAATAAATAACCACAAAGTAATAGCAAAATACAACAGTTTTTATTTACATTTGTGTGATTACGGAGTTCTATAAACTTACCTCTGGAACAATAAATTTCTAAGTAATTCCTTTGTTTTGGTATGCTCCTACAGCGTAAAATGTCAATATTGTATTGTATTACAGTCCATGCAATCTCATTCCCGTTTACCCTGCATCTCTCTTCCTTCATTTTCGTCAATTTTTAACCCCACCCCTGCCTTTTCCCGGTTACCTGGGTCAGGAACAATTATAAATATATAAAAAAATCTATGAGATTTACGCAAAGTTTATTATTTTTTATTACCTGCGTTTTGGTAGATAAGCTAACTTATCTTAGTAATAATATTATAAACAGTACATTCTATATGTATAGTCTATTTTTATGTACGAGTATGAATTTTTACTACTTTACTGTGTAAAAGCCCTTCGGGGAAAATAAATAAATTCAAATAATAAACCAGAATAGATAGATTATTAAAAAATAATTAGCTGTTTTTCACTCATTCTTCTCGTGCAAATTATGTGCGGTATTGCGTATTTAGCGATGTTATTTTAAAAACGATTAAAAAATCCCGCTCGAGAATTTTATCGGAGAGCGCCGATCGAGAAATCTTTTCTCAGACTTCCGACCACAGTTTACAAAACAAAACACCGCCGGGGCCTTTCAAATGAGTTCAGAAAAGTAAACAATTCCAGAGGCTTCCGGAACGTGACTACGGGCCGGCCATTAACACGACACTACTGCAGATTCCATAAAAATTGCATATTGTATAACACATTCGGTACGCGCGCTGGGAGCAAAACCCGCGAAGATGAAGAAAGGAAACGCGAAGTCGGGACGTAGCAACTTCTCCAAGCAGCGTACGTGGCCGTGCCCAGGTGGTGTATCAAAAAATGTTTTCCGGAATTATGGCTCCATAAAAGTGAACGTTCTTGCTGCTCACCCGGTACTCCCCTCACCGCATTAAATATAACTTAATGCAAATTGATAACATTAACTTGAAGATATCGCGGTGCGTTTTTTAGTACTTTATTAGCGTCACTCCTCGGCTGAGGTTTGGAGCTATTAAACCGGGTCATTAGTATAATAATACGAGTGTTGGAAATGGTTCCGTAAGCGACGATTGGATGCTGACGGCAGCTCAGTGGTAGATCTGTCGATCCTGGTTTGTATTCGTTTGCTAGTGATGGTTAAACCGTTATTTTAACCGGTTATTTTCGGTAAAGTTATTTATTTATTTTCATTGTTTATTTAGTTCCATAGGTATGTTGTATTGGCTGATACATGATTTACATTAAAACTTAATGTATTACATAATCTACAGTCATTTAAAGTTTTGCGTTGTAAACTCTTTGCATCCTAGTTTTTATTTACTGTTTTGTATATTTTTCGGCAGGCTATTGAAGATTTAAACCCCTTTTATGGATTTTTAAAGGATTTATATCTGGTTGTATCGATGATAGATAACCAAGATAAGATTCTTGTCTATTACTGATAGTTGTCCGTCGAACTGCAAATCGTTGCCAATCATCAACGCAATCAGATACAAATCTCAAATAACGGTTAGTGTGTCACCGGTTAAAATACCATCACTATCGTTTGCTCAAAAGTGTACTAGCCTTTTGCACCCCATTGGCGACAATTTGTCGCTATCAGCTATTGAAGGAAGACATATGCATTTTAATTAAAATAGAAGATTAAAGAATAGACGTGTACTGAAATAAAATAAAGATTTCTCGTTAACAACGCCGATATCAGTAGCGGTTTATATGAATGATAAAGTTTCGACCATCAATTGGTGACAATTGATGATCAAATGACACATCCCTCTATACCGTTTTACCCCCCATCCCCGATATATTTTTAATACAAATCTACACCGTTTGACCGATCTGACTCAAATTTTGCATACATTTTCCTTAGGACCCGGCGGAAAACATAGGTCACCCATCCCCTGGATATCCAATCCATCCTAGCCTAGATTAAATGGAAACTTTATTTTTATTAGAGGCTTTGCATGGAACCTTTGTTTCCCCTCACAAATTAATTTTTACCTTAATCCTTAACCCGTGCAACGACGGGTATAAACAGCTAGTTATTATTATATTATTCAAATTTAAATGGTACATCAAAAAACACCCCGGCTTGACTTGAAAAATATTTATTTTAGCCTCACCACTAACCACTGGTTTTTAATACCAATTTGTTTTATAATATTCAATTCGTTTTTTTTCAAATATATGTTTACGTTACGTACAACTCATGCTACAACTTGTCTATATGCTGACTGCATGCGTTTGATAATACCGCACCACGTATAAAGTGGTTAGGGATTTATATATACGATACAGCAGATAGTAAATATCTTGTGTGGAATAAATAATATTTAAAAAATGGCCAGATCCCATAGCAGAGCGGCCACGGATATAAGAGTGAATTAAAACGGGTGACTTGATTAAGGGGAAAGCCCCATCGGGAAGCCTTGGGATTCAGAGAGATGTATTATCTTGGGATTATACCCACGCTACCGGTTTTTGATCCACCGAAATACCGTTATTTCATTTACTTGATTTCCTGGGTCCGAATCCAACTTCGGAAACCTGCAGTAAAATAAGTCATGGAGAAATATTTGAAATTGGCGTATCAATACTCCTCACTGTTCCGATTCAACGAGCGTTGAAACGGAACGCTCGAACAGTCGAGGGTGATATTTGCACAAAAATTCGCCAGCAATTCAACGATAAGCCTCTCAGCATTTGTTTTATATGAATTTTAATATAGAATGAATTTTTCGGAGGCTACCCAGGTGAATTATGTCACAAAAATTCATTATTAGTTTTATTGTTAATAGCTTTATATGCGCGTAAAAAATTACGGCCTTTTTGTGTTTGGATTTCGGCTATAAATTAATTAATTATTTTTATTCCACTTCATTTAATTCAGTTTTTCACAAAATGCCAATTACAATTTAACATTCGCAACGAATTAAATGTTATTTGTCATGAGTAGAACCAAATTATATTACACGAAAAAAAAAAAATTAAAAACTTCGCTTATTTTTAAATGTACTTAAAAGTAAAAAATAAATTTCCACTCAAATGTTTTCCTTACTATTCAAATAAGAGGTGAACGATATCTTTGGTCCGAGTTAAAATAAACATTTGAGGAAATAACAGCCGTAAAATTTAACTTTTGAGTAATATTTACGTTTTTGACAGCTATCACTGCCGCGTATGTAATTCCTGCATTTGCTTCATACTTGGATTTATTTTGGTTTTGCGAAACATTATTAAGATCTTCCATTGCACTAATGTTTGTTTTTAGATTTTACAGCTCGTTCATAGATCACTACAACGTCTTCCGCCAAATTGAATGACAAGAGAAATTAATCGCTAAATGTGTTGCTAAGCGCAAAACTCGAGAACGGCTAGAACAACTCGGATAATTTTTTTCAAATATTCAAAGTTCGATCAACGTTCTTATGAAAAGGAAAATTGGAAAAATTGCCCGGAAAAACGTAAAAACCCCATTCTTTTCCCATACAAAATATTGTTGAGAAAGCTTGAAGAAGAAGCACAGTATACATTACAGAATTCTGTTGTTCATGGAGAGAAAGCGCCCACCCTTTCTTTTATTTGGAGAGTGAGACAAACATTTATTGACCGAATATTAATTTTTTAACTTTTTACTAGTTGCATTTAAATACAAGTACCTTTTTTAAATTTTTTCATTTAAAGAAATTTTCTACTTTTTAGTTTTAATATTATACTATAACAGCGTACAAAATCACTTAGGTTATGACTAGCGCCATCTTTTGGTGAGCTCATTAACTAATTTCCCATAAAAAATGTTGATTAATTAATTATGATGGATTTTTTGATTAATTAGTGAATCTGATAATCAATTAATGTATTTTGCAAAATTTCAGCTCGATTGGACTCTGGGAAGCGGGTGAAATATCGATTGTAAGATTCCATCCAGATAGACAAACAGGTGAAGCTAAATATAAGCGTGGTAAAAAGTGTTTTATTTCCATATGTGTGATTATGGAGTTCCACAAACATACAAATTCATGAAGATGAAAATGCGTTGCAGGAGTTATACTTCCACCTACAAACTCTATTACATATCTGTGCGTTTATTTACGGTACCGTATCTTAAGTTTTAGAAAAAGTATTTTAAAAATACAAACATCGTCTTTTCCTTTATAATTAATGAACAAAACTTTCAAAAGTATTTTATTCAATGTAAATCATAAAAAATAAAAATCAATATTCTTAGGAAAAGCAAAGAAGTTTTGTTGAACCGGAGTTCCGGTATTATGCTTATTATTTTTTGTATTTTTTTTAAAATTTTTATTCAGTTATTCAGTTTTATCTTCCACCCTACCACCCTACCATCCCCCTTCCCTCCTCCTTTAATATTTATTTCATCTTGGCTTGTTAGATAATCTTTATGTTATTTTATATTCTTACGTACTAAGATATTTATTTTTATATCAATTTTCTGATTCAGATTGGCGTAAACGGGACATTTTTTTATTTTAATACATTAGTGGTGATGTATAGAATCCTAAGTTATGCGATAAATAGCCACTTAGTGAAATGATGGCACCATTACAGTCAACAGGTGACAAATCAAAGCAAGTAAAGTACGTCTTCGAGCGTTCACAATCTAACACTTGAATTCGTGACATAATTAACAACACTAGCTTGAATATTTACTTCTTCCGTGTGTTTTACATTTTGTATTATATATTGGCGGCCCTCATAGCGCAGTGGGTATGACACTGGCTTCCCACACTGAGGGTTCCGGGTTCGATTCCCGGTAAGGTCACAATTTTAATCTATATAGTTTACTCAAACCTGGGTTTTGTGATGTATTTCGCTTCTGTGATTGGGCCTCCTGGACTATTGAAGCGTAAAAAATAAAAAATAAAAATAATTTTAATTTATTATTATTATACTATTATACTATTACACGACATCTAAATTTGTGAATTTATAACGTGGAATGTTTCGATTGAATTCGATCAATTAATAAAACATATTTAATTTTCTTATTATTTTTACGAATTTTTAGTTATATTTCATTCATTGGTAAGCAGCTGCATGAATGGTTCATAAATAATCACAAAAATATTCATAAAAAACATTTTCTTTTTCTTTTTAGTCTTTTAACGGAAAAATATATATGTAGGATCTCACGAATATCTCACTAATATAGTAAAACACATTAGGGTGGATTCTGAACACATAATTTATTATTAATATCACTTAATTGGTTAAAGCTACCATTACACCGTCTACCGGTCTTCCTGGTACGAGTTATTTGTTATTTTTTCTGAGTCACGGATTGTAATTTGTTTGAATTATTAAATAATAATGTTCTGAAAAATAGTAATTTCAACAACGGAATATGCTTTCATTAGAATTAATAAATATATAAATACATTTTAACGAAATCACCCACTGTTTGTGATGTTTAAATTAAAAAAAATCATTAGGTATGGCGTTCAAATAAGATAAATTAATAAGGCAGATATTAACCTCATAGTAATATATTTTATTAGAAAGACTTTGATTTTTAATGTATGATTCACATAATTTTTCTTTAAATTAATATGTTATTGGACGCATAACAAACAGCCAGAACTCAAGGTACAGAAAATATGAACTCACCTTATTTACCAAGGTTTCTCGTTCGTTTCCGTTCGTGGGCTGTATTGATCAATCAATTCATCAACGGCACACTGCACAACATTGCCACGACAGTCTAAAAACAATAAAAACTGCACATAATCTTAGACTTCCAAACACTCCAGTAAAACTCAGAAATAACTAAGCCAGAAGCATCGAGAACTTACGTAACATAGGTGATAGCGAAGAAAGATCATATAAACAAAACCAATAGCGACAAGTGCGACTTTAAAGCGGTCTGCGAAATAAATTAAGAGAGTACCTAACGGGCATTCGACACCGATAGTGTGATAAGAAACGATGAGTGTAGTATTCCACAGATAAGTGATTAGTGCAAAATTAGTCCGAATCATTGTAATGCTTCCTTTTATATAGACAGAAAGGAAGTATTACTATTCTGTATTAACAAAATATATATAAATAAGTAAATATTACATATTCCGTCGTAACCATAAAAATACACGAAATTGCACACGCCGAGTGAAGCGGCCGGTGTCGGGCGCGAGGGTTATACACACAGGCACACAGTCACACACACAATGATAGTATCCCTGTCGACAGCCCTAGCGGGGCCTCCGAAGAGGAGACGGAAGGCGTGCCGCCGCGGGCCGCGCTGCTATACTCTTGGGGCGACTGTCCCGGCGCGCGTGACCCCCCCTGCACCCTCTTCCGTTAGCCTTCCGTCCTAATATACGGTAGCCGCGCGGCTGTCCCGCAGTCGTCATCCGGGAACCGAGCTCTGAGCCGCGTTCAGCTACTCCGCCCGCCCTAAGCAAATTACAGCCGCCATTTGCATAAAAGTTACGGTGTCGGAATTGTTTGTTGTTATTTTTCAAATGTGAGCCAATAACATACCTCTCGCCGTGTTACAAAGCTAAACAGTGTGTTCAAATGATTTAAACGCAAATAATATACTTCCCGCCGTGTTATAAAGTTAAACAGTGTGTTCAACTAATTTAAACGCATATAGTAACGATTTCGTCGTGAGAGACAATGTCGGTCTCGCAATAAATACATAATAATAATCGTTCTCTATGTTTTATAAATGACTAAGGGTGAAGTAGACAAAAGTTAAAAAGTTCATCGCAAGCGCCTCGAGCGCCTTTTTGTAAAAATATAATACATTACTATTGGCGTCATGAACATTCCCCGCCAAAAAGGGGTATAATAAAAATAATCGTTTTCGTGCCCTATTAAACAACGCCTGTTCTTTTAACTTTTAATAAAAATACCGTGCTCTTGGACTTCATAAGATTCAGCCGTCATTGGCGTCTTCATCATCAAAAATCGTTACCATCATAAGCTGACGGTCGCATCAACTTCGGCCCCGCTCGGGCATTCCGACTGATCAGCTGGCGGAAGACCAACCGTCCGCCGCCTCCTACAGCTGGTCGGGGCTGCCAACCTTACTAAAGGTGGTCGGTCCACTCCATACTCCGAAGAAAAATTACAGGTTTCGAGTGTTTGTTTATATCTATACGTAATTTACAGGAGCCAATTATGGCTAATCTCTAACATTCGCAAACTATTTACAAAAAGTTATCAAAAGGATAACCAAGTGACATTAATCGAACTCAAGTGATGTAACTTTAAAAATAGGAAACATAAAGTCTGTTCCAATCCCTGTTCATATTTATCCATACATCCCATGAGCCTCTACTGGGCCGACCTCTCGAAGCTTAACTATATGTAAATTAATATTCTGTAGTGGACCCGACTGAGATTAAATTTCACTATAGTGATCAGGTTAAAAATCTTAAAGAACAAAAAACCTTAGAAGAGGTTCAAGAGTTTGTTTGTATTTATACATAATCTCCTTATGAGAGCTCCCGCTCAACCTCCATTTGGTAATAAATAAATATTTATATATATATATAAAATTATAAAGGAGCCTCAATTTTGACTTTAGTAGCCACCAGGGTAATACTTGAAAATTCGGTGCTGTGTTTTTCTTAAACCTTTTACTATTGTATTTCATTGTCCCGTATGAATCCACGTTTATAAATTGTATAATATACTGTAGAATTTGTGCCTTATGAACTATTCTCTGTGTACTGAATTGACTGGATACCATCTCAATCCTGGTAAGATAACCCTGAGCGTTGGTTGGTCAGTTAGATCGTGTGGAAGCAATTCTGCATATGAGAGAACAAGTACGTTCTCGGCAACCGCGTTCAGTGGTTTATTGGTAAAGTTTGAAAGGCTAGGCCTTGTAAGTAAAAAAAAGGAAAACACCACCCATAATGATTATTATTATATAACAAAAACGCTACATTTCATCATATACTACTGCTCCAGTTAAGTCCGTATTTAGTGACTTAAGTGAATTAATGAATAAATGAATTAATTTATCTCCTATTGCAGGGATCCCATGATAATATATAAGACCAAGAGTCTCCAAGGTTTGAAGTAACGGCCTATAAGCAATGATATAATAAACTGTAGATACGTTACAAGCGTGAAATCTTGGCAACTCAAAAGTGAGGTAATTGCCTTACTTGCATTCGTTATCGAACGGACCTTCGTTGTGATCAGACGCGACGCCACGCGGAAAAAGGTAGAGTATCGTACACTATTGTAAGAATGGGCATGTTATTTTAGTCGCCGTGATTTCAAATTACCTGATTTTTCTGTCTATACGCAGAGCGTTTTTGTGCCTGTTTTGTTGTCTCTTTCAAAGCAAAATTTGCTACATATGAAAGCCGGCTAGTTTGGGAATAACGTGTCTAAATTATAATACGTCAATGCCTATAACTCTGTTCGGTTTCAATGTCGCCGATCGAATAATTAGTGAGACTATAGGGCGAGATAAAGGAGGACAGAGAGTTGAGAAATTAATTCGCTCCCACAAGTCTCAATAACATGTAATCCTCTTCTTCTTGTATGATGATGATGACTTTATATCGTAAAAACTAAAGTTGCTTCCAAGCTTTCTCAGAGACGATTTCCGATTGTAAAACGTAAACCCGCTGCATTATTCAGTCAGCCTCCTGCAGCCAACAGCTTACACTCATCCCTACACCTGTCCCTCCCCCCATCTCACCAATATTCCCGTTGTCGTATCATATTTATGAACCCCGAAATAATTGGATGTATCCACGGGTGTCTCGTGGCGGCCCAGGTGGGCCCGGCCCCTATCGGCGGGATCCGTAATTCCCACCCTCGGCGGGGCATCGCAAGGGCTGAAGTTTTCCGTAAATCATTTACGAAGCTCTGTGTGAATATATTATCGCGTGTCGGGTTGTTCTGTTGTATCCCGCATGTTTTATGCATGCTTTCTCAATAGTAATGTAAATGGGCATTTATCCGAAAAGTGGTCTGCGGTCGGATAATACCCGGAATATAAAAAGAATATTGGTTTTGACGAAAAATAACAGCGGAAAATAATGGTTACGTAAACGATGCGAAACTTTTTTCTATAGAGTGCTTCCTCTGTAAATCATGTCGATACATAAAAAGCAACTTGGTGTATTTCGTTTCATATTTCATATTATACTATTGTATATGTAGGTATGTTGTACGATTCAATATCGGATATTTGAAATAATTTTCCAAGATGATTTTCTTTTACAGCTAGTAAAAAAACTTTATTGGTAAAATGTCAATTTTTAATATCAAATAATTTTGATATTAAATTTTTGATACGAAATATTTAATAATTTGTTCTGTAAACAGTAAGGAATCATCTGTATATGTATTTATTTATTAAGTCAGGCGTAAAGCATTACTGGAGCTCTTGGAAATTGGATTGAACAGGAAAAAATTTGTTTATTTTATTTAACTTGAGCTTTATGTACATAAATTTATAAACTTGGTATGAATAAACCATTTCTGAATAAGTAGCGCGGCATTGGTAGTTAAATCCTTAAGATCAAGAAGGTCAAAGAAGTCTTGCTACGGTTGAACGAATTGTAAGCTTAAGTGGAAGAAAATAAGTGACAAAGAACCAGCGCTGATTGATCAAAGAGAATTTATCTTGTTCCATGACAACTTTCACCCACTCAAGCACCTCAATAACCGTTTACGGCAAAAAATCAAAAACAAAAAGTATTAGAAAATGCCCTTTGAGCTTTATTCTACGACAAATTCTAATCCACTTGACTTTTATTCTACAGGTAAAAATAGGTGGTTGTGATTCGACGCAAAAGGGTGAGGAATCAAATGACTCATTTCTTGATTAATAAAATTCATACTAAATTTATGAATAGTGACAAGGGAATTTTTCGATTCTTCAGAAACTCAGTGTTTTTAAGAAAAGTCTCTGGACACAAATTTAATCGGAGTACTGTTCTTAAATTCACTCTAAATGTTTCTAGAATATTTTACACATTAATTATCCAATTCCGTAATTAGCACTTATTATCTTCTTTGCACTTTTATCACTCCTGAATAACTTGTCTCTCACACTGATGCTCGTTATTTAAATCACTCAGGTTTGCACTAGAAAACTTCCCGTTGGCCGCTTGGTACTTTCTTGATTACCATCGCAGGAATTACCAGCGCAGGAAACACACCGCACGATTTCGCTTATGTGGATTTATTGTGGATTTCTATGTTCCGAATTCAGTTTCAATACTTGATTTAAAGGTTAAGATACCCCTTAAAAGTATTATTTTTACTGAAAATTACGCTTTTAAGGCGTACCTTTAAATCGCTAAATTGGGATCTGAATTTAGGCCTGTGAGTTTGTAAAATAGTTTAGGATTTATGTATTTTTTGGTTCAGTGTCCGTAAAGTTTTTATTTTTTTTATTTCTAGTTTTTTATTCGTCATATTTTATATCTGCATTAATTTGTGTTTTAAATCTGTCTTTTACGTATTTTTCCAATGTCAGTTTATTTATTTAAAAAAATCCTTGTTTACAATATACAGGTACTTAATAATAATTTAACAATATAAATATAAGATAAGATTGTACAATTTTTTTTTGTTAGATTTGTGGATTATGCCACTCTACTAGGCTACGCCTGTCCCAGAGTGGCGTTATAGAACACAATTATAATATTTTTTTGAATTCGTCAATAATATTTGTTTTCATAAGGTAATAATTATGTATCTACAAAGTATCAAGTGCTATGTTAGTGATAAGTTGATTGAGTCATATGTCCAAGTGTAAATTTGTGTAGAATATTGATTAATGTAAAAAGGGTTAAAGTTTTGTTTAAGATTATTTTTTATTTTCCTTAATTTATTTATTTATTTATATAGGTATATATTTTTATTTATAGACATTATTATGCCATTACAGTAAGTTCATTTTCAGTTGCTGTTCTACCTTTAGAGGTAAGCCAATTGTGCATTTTCAGCTGAGTATATTCTGATTGTCGGGAAGTCTGTTTTAAATATGTTAAATATTTTAGGCCCTATGTATGAGTAATTTTTCTGTCCATGTGTTGTCTTAGTTTTTGGTGTTTCGTCAAGGTTTCGTAATGCTTGTCTAGTATTATGTGAATGCGAGTTACTGGTTGCTGTTAGGTGGTTTGTGTTTTTGATGTAGAAGATGAGGGTAGACTTAACGAACAGCTGTCTAACGTCCAGTACATTAAATTCTCTGAATAGTCTGTCTGATTGGTATATAAATGGTTTCTTATTAATGACTCGGAGCAAGGTTTTTTGTGCCATTATAGCTGGTTTTAATGTGTTTTTGTAAGTACCTCCCCAACTTGGAATCGCATACATAGTTCAAAAATGACTGGGCAAGAGCATAATAGATAGTTTTGAGTTGCTGTTTATTATTATACGTATAGATTTAAATAGATCAATGAATTTTAGAAGTTTTCCCGATAATAGTTCAACGTGAAGTTTCCAGTTTAGGTGCCTATCTATGATGATTCCCAAGAATTTCACACTATCTGCATTTTTCAAGGGGGTGCAACCACAATTTTGGTGTTGGCAATCATGCATAGTCAATTTTAAATCGCTAGATGGCTGCCCTCTTTTATCAATGCTGAAAGTTAAATACTTAGTTTTTTTGAGATTGACTGTTAGCAAATTATTTTCCAGCCAGTGTTTTACTATGTTGCAACCCAGTTAACCTGCTTTCAAAACAAGATCCCATGTTGAAGCGTTAAACAGGAGTATTGTATCGTCTGCAAAAGTAACTATTTTCCCCCCCGTTGTTAGATTACATAAATCGTTTATGTATAGGAGGAATAAAACAGGTCCTAGTGTACTTCCTTGAGGTACTACGTATTTGATGTAATGTTCATCACTTTTAGTTTTGTCAAGTTGTGTAAATTGTGGTCTTTATTTATGGTTTTTGTGTTTAATTTGTAGAACTCCATATTTATTTTTAGCGAAATTTAAAATAAATTAAATTTTAATAAATATTATTATTATTAACCCGTAGAACTTAATAATAATATTTATTAAAATTTAATTTATTTTAAATTTCGCTAAAAATAAATTGTGTTCTGTCTGTAAGATAAGTTTTGAACCAGTTGCAACTTGCTTCCGAAAGTCCAGTCTGTTTTAGTTTATAATTGAGTCTTCCATACCATAGCGGCCACGGCCATTCCATATATATTGGCGGCCCTCGTAGCCCAGTGGCCACGAAACTGGCTTCGCACACCGAGAGTTCCGGGTTCGATTCCCAATGAGGTTACAGTTACAAGTCTGGGAGTTTTGTGATGTGTTTCGCTTCTATAATTGGGCATCTTAGCCTGTTGAAGCATTAAGTCAAAAATATATCTCTATTGTATTTGTATTTTATATCTGTCTTTCACGTATTTTCCCAGTGTCAGTTAATAAAAAAAATGTTTTTGTATCGGTAAGATTTAACACACTTAAAACAGGTTGTCAGACTGGTTTTTTGCTGCTTCTTTTTGTTTTTGATTAGCGTTCGTTTAAATAATTCTTGATCAAGAGAATAAGACAGAGATTATTTTTATAAAGGCCACTGTTTTCAAAATAACCTAAAGATATGAATGTTCTCAGGAATTCACGGCCGTTCAGAATATTTTGTGTATAGTTTTCAGGGATATTCTGCTATATATATCTGACCTCTCTGCCGACGTTTCGGATCAAGGTTCATCATCAAGGCTGATGCGACGAATAAGTGTTCATTAAAAAAAACGCATTTTAACAAGCTAAATTTTTTTAAAAGTAAATAGACATGCAAACACGGAATACGTGTTGCATCAATTCTTCTTCTTAATTCTTACTATTTTCTAATTAATCTAAATGGTTGTGCTACGAAAATAGAACCAAATGCTTTCCCGCAAAAGGGTTCGAATTCCAACCACAGGATCATTAGGCGAGAATCATTAACTCTTTACTGACAAGCTATTATTACTAACAACTTTGTAACGACATACTTTAGGATTTAAGTCAATTGACAATCAGTAAGTCAATATTGACATTTTTTATGCGAGATTAAATTTTACAATAAGCAAAGCAAAATAACATATAATTAGAGGGAGTGCTTCCTTCTAAATCATGGCAATGACAATGTGTGTGTAGTAAGTACATGGTAGGTAAGATTTTATGAAAATAGTTTTAGGATGCATTGAAAGTGAGAAAAATATACTTAATGTTATCATGTACTATTTTCCCAGCGTTCCGCTAGTATTCCCGCGAGAATTTTGTACTGCCAAATGGTACGAATATTTGCTGGTGCAAGAAGAAAAATAAACATTCAATGAGAAAAAAACAACTCCTTAATGAATGTAAACAAAAATTATGGATATTAAATCTTAATTAATTCATTAATATTTGAGGACACAATTATTATTATAACGGTTACTGCAAGATTTTTGAAATTTGAGTTAAAATTTAGGATACAACAAATTATGCGCGCATTACGCAATGGAATATTTTCACACAATGAAGTCATGACACACCAATCAAAAGCGTAGGTGGCCGTTTTCTGACTGATATTTAACCAATAGAAATTGTGACCACATCAAGTCGTTTGAAAATGGTGTTATGAAAATTGCATATGCTCCGGGCCTTGTTGTTTATTTTCCATTACCTGATGTTTTTTTTATAAAATAATTCAAATTCATGTATGCTGATTGAATTAGACGGATGTACTTTTTGATTTTATCTTTTTAAAACAAGAAAGATTTTTTTATCCGGTGATAGAGAACTGTCATTGATAGAAATTATTAATTATATTGTTTATCTAGTATACTAAAGGACTAATATATATATATACTATATAACCTAATTAGTAAAAATATTCAAACCAGCGGTAATACCAAAAAATTCAGAGTAAACCTATTTAATATTATTTTCAATATGGGTAAAGAAAACACTGAAAAGAAATTAATGGAAATTATAAAATAAAACTCTTTAGTAAAATGAGTATTATCATTATTTTTTTTTTCTCTTCTTCTTCGTTTTGAATATTTATAAATTTTTCATCTTATTTGGAAAACTACTGTTAGACTAATGTATTAATTTATATAATGTATTTATCTAATTATCTTATTTGGAAAACTACTGCTAGTCTAATGTATTAATTTATATAATGTATTTATCTAATTTAACTTTTTATTTTATTAATTTAATTAAAATATTTGTATTGTATCAATCTAATTTAAATTTTTATAACGTACTAATTTACTTGAACTTTAAATCATTAATTAATTATATATACTAATGAGTACCTCTATTCGAATATTGTGTTTTAAAATGAAATATGTAACTTGCCCTAAAACAGGCCAGCCTAGTTGGGTAGTTACATATTTTATCATATGATTGTATGATAAATTATTATTGTATAATTATATTTGTAATGTAATTCAGTGTAATGTTATGTTAAAAAAAAAAAATTAACCAAAGAACTAACCATAGTTACTTAAGAAAATCTATTATTGGATTGAACGAACAATGAGTTGTCAACATAATCAAAAAGAATATAGGTACTTTGTATTCTTCACTCGTTTGTAGAAAATAACATGTTTCGGGGCCAATGGTCTTTATATCATGATACAGTGTATACTAAAAATTCAAAACCAAAACTCGGAGCGAAGACAAAAACAATATTAAAATAAGTATTAATGTAATTAATAAAATAAACTTAGTTTTCACCACTTTTTTATATTGAAAATATCAACATGTTTCAAGGCCTATGACCCCTTTGAGTATACAATTGTATCCTGACGAAGGGACCATAGGCCTTGAAATGTGTTGATATTTTCGAAATAAAGAAGTGGTGAAAACTAAGTTTATTTTATTAATTATACTAAATTATTTATTCATCTCCCATATTTTTACTTTTATTTTGTTTTTGTCTATACTTCAATTTTTAATTTTTAGTATAAGTTGTATCATGATGAAAAGACGATTGGCCCCAAAATATGTTATTTTCAAAAAATTAGTGGTGAAAACAAAGTATATTCTCATTTATTATATTAATAACGTCACCACAAAGTTATTTGACTCTTATTGAAAAAGACTTGCTGATTTGATGCATATGATCGTGTGATTACTTTGATCATACCATCTTCCCCCAACAAACGTACATCAATGTCAACTTCACGTGTGTCAATAAACGAAGTAACTAAGGAGAATTTGGTGTCTTGTTCACAATTAAAATTAGCAGCTACGTATTGGTAGTAACGAAAGATTTTATTTCATATAGAATTTAAGTAACCTTTAAGTGCAGAAAGCATGCAACAACGCATTGTATTATTTATAATGTTATATTCATAGAACAATCTTAAATTCTTCACATTTGTGTAGTGAATTGAAGTGGAACTTTTCACACAATTATCAAGTTAATAAATAATAATGAAATCCATTCCTTATCTTAGATAATTTTCATATCAATTCACTTAAAAATATAAAAATAAGCTGGATGGACACAGTTACGAATAATGATGTTATGATTTTGGTTAATATAGAAAAATAAGTTAATAAAAATCCGAAATCCAATACCTCGGACATGTGATGGACATCCAGAGAAGTATGAGATCTTGCATCTCATACTTCTCTGGAGAAGACGGGGCCCTAGAAGAAGGAGAACATCATGTTTGAAAAACCTGAGACAGTGGTTTGGCGTATCTACTATAGAGTTAGCTGTTCCGAGTCACAGTAAACATAGTAGCGGTAGAAGCCAACGCCCGTTGAACAGATATAGCACAAGAAGAAGAAAAAGACGTTAACCAGGGATAGAATTTGAGGATGGCCAAGAGTCATCTACTTGTTTTAATATCCATTGCCATCCATCACATCAAGTGCACACCACGAGACAGACAATCATTGTCTACTAGTCTACTTGATTTATAACTTGGGTTGTGGTAATATTCGTTTAATACATAGTGGTGGAGAACGCAAAAATCTGTGCTTTAAATGAAAAGTTTACTTTAAGCCACGTTGATACAACCAGCCCTACGGCATCCCAGTTTAATAAAAAAAGTAAATAGTCGTACCTACTTCTTAGAATAAATCCATTGTCTAGTCGTTTAAGTATCAAGTTAGTCCTTTAAATCCACCTCCAGACAAATACTTAAGTACTTCTGTGTAATGTAAGGTAATGTAAGCTAATGGTGTGAATCTTAAGTAATTAATTCGTTAGTGAATCACACTTTAGAGTGGTCATTAATTTCACCGAAATCTCGTAAGCCTAGTCTAGAAGCTAGGCTGCGCTCTCATGCATTTACATATATTTTTTTTAAACAATAATAAAAATAGAGATACGAGTATACTAAAGTTCCATTTTTTTGGCAACTATCGGATGAAATGAAAAGATTTTTAATTTGCTATACGAAAATTGCTGCCGTCGAAGCTTTTGTTACAAAATTTAAAGATAAGACTCTATACACCACTAATGCAAACGATCGCTCTATAAATATTATATAATTGTGTATGAAGTTTGGTTGAGTTGCACGTCTTGAGTTAAATCTTCTACTTTTAGACATTAAAACCGTAGAACTTTTATATCATGGTTCACGAAATTAAACACAATACAATATGACATAATATAAGACATATACACGTGTACACGTATTGAGATTGATAGAAAGAGACAGCGAGATTAAGACTACGCAAAACCATTTATTCTAGAAGAGTGAGATGGCAGAATGAATTAAATTTGAATTTTCTTTGAACTGCTGCTTAAGATATTCAAATTCACTCTGATGAATGAATCATACATGGTTAATGGATTGATATTTTTAATTGGCGTACAGGAGGATTACGAACATCGAGAAAAATCTCATTGAAGCAAATTTTCTACAATTAAGTGTACATAGAATTTAAAAAAAAAAAAAATTAGTATAATATATTACACAACATACCATAGATGCTAAACAAATACTACAGAAATTAAATTTAAAAATATAGTTTACTGTGGTATATAATATTGTATCAATATGGCCACTATAGACAATTATTCAATTGCTTATGAGAATTAACATTAAATACTCGAAAAAGTTTTCATACAAAAGTTCCGAGAAATTGATTGGGTTTCTTTTAAAAGAAGATTTGATGAGTTTTCTATTTATTCCCTTAACCCTTTAATGATATCGTCAAGGCTTTTATGACCTAATTTTGCCAAGAAATGAAACTCCTTTTAAACTTTTTTTCATTTAATCTTTCTGGATCACTGACGAAATATTTTGTAAAATCGATAATTTAAGGAATATACCAATATAATTAAATTTTGATATAATTAAAAATTGAAATTTGTATTTATTTGCTGTCAAAGTTATTATAGGTGAAAAACTCAGGGTTAGTGCTACAAAAAATTAATAAATTTTAACCGATGTTTGTGGCAATGCATATTGTCTCGGGATCGTGGCTATGGGAGAAAATGAAATACTAAAAAAATATATATATATTTTTAAATAAATTAAGTCGCTGGACACGATTTAATTCGGAGCACCGTCCTTTAATTCACACAAAATTTCGTACTCGTATCTTATCACTCGTCTGTGGAAATATGGATGGATATTTTTCATTTATGTTTACGTATATGTACAGTTTAATGTCTTAATTTTTTATTTATGTTTCGTTTCCTATGAATTATATATATTTATTTATTTTAAAGTATCCTAATTATTGTTCAGTTTTTAAAAAATATGTTTTGATTTTATCTTTTATATTTATTTTTTTGTTTATTTTATCTTCTTATCTTATTTATCTGGTGTATTTGTTTAATTATCTTTATTTGACTCTAATACTAATTTGTTAAAGATTTCTAATTATTACTGTTTGCTTGTGTACTAATCATCGTTTATATATATTGTTCATTTCTATTGTTAATTTATTTTATATTGTTTTACATTGTAATATCTAATATTGTTCATTTATCTTAAATATGGTTTATGTTAGGTATATAAAAATCCTTTTAATTTTATTGATACTGTAAAAGCCCACTAGAGTGTTGATTAATAAATAAATAAATAAATTGTGAAATAAATTTTTATATTAGTGTTGGCACCAGAACTACAAAACGCATCGATAGCCATGCTAAGGATGACGAATTCTTATTGGCAATCCACGTCACCATTCACTTTTTACCCGAAGTCACCCATCTTCAGTCAAAGTCACATATCTTTCACATTCTTCTTTTTCAGTCGAAGTCACATATCTTTCTCAAACTTTTTGTTCCTAAAGAACAAGCCCACATACCCAAATACACAAATTCGTTTACATGTTCTCAGTTTTCAGTAATGTTAACCAGACTTCATGACCGTTTTAATTTTCTTTACAACTTTGTCTTATAAATAAAATCTTAGTTGAGCGCCGGAATAAATTCCTGGCGCCACCTGGCAGTTTCAACTCAAAAGTTTTCGTAAAACATTGTAAGTTGAAATATACTAGCTACCAACGGAAAAAAATAGATGTCTCACCTTAGGACGTATGTAGTTAAATGCCTTTTTGCATGACAAGCTAAAAACTTACTTCTTCAAGATGTCACATCTGTAAAGCGCCCTTGAAGCGCCTTTCACGCAAAAACGGCACTTTACAAATTATCACAAACACATAAAATAATTATTTTGTCCAGATCCTGTATATGTAATTTTTATCTTGTATCTTTCTTTAATTCATCTTTTTTCATTTTTTTAGACCTCGCATATGTATATGCAGATGTATTGATCCGATATCTTTGTGCTATATATTAGGTCCTTACATATGACATTGGCGTTTAGTATGGGAGGAACATAAAGCCGATTTTTTATTATTATAATATATTTATTTAATCAAAGTATGTACCATTGCTATCTATGCAGTTTTGCCATCTCATAGGTAGTTCATCGATCCCTTTACTAAAAAAACCATTCGGACGGGAATCAATAAAATCTTTCAAGGCGGTTTGGACTGCCCCATCGGAGTTGAATTTTTTCCTTTGTAAGAAGTTATCCAAATTTCGAAAAAAATGATAATCTGTTGGGGCAAGGTCCGGAGAGTACGGTGGATGTCTTAGACATTCCAATTGAAGCTCCTCTAATTTGGTAGCCGTCTGTTGTGCAGTGTGTGGTCTAGCGTTATCATGAAGCAGCAATGGCCTAAAGCGATTAACCAGCCTCGGTTGTTTAGCAGCTAGCTTTTCCCTCATGGTTTGCAGTTGCTGACAATAGACATCTGCCGTAATCGTCTGGCCAGATTTAAGAAAGCTGTAGTGAACGACACCAGCACTAGTCCACCAAACGCTCACAAGTAACTTTTTTGGAGTCAATTTTCGCTTGGGGCATGGTTTGGCTGGTTCGGCAGGGTTCAGCCATTGCGATGAGCGCTTCCGATTATCGTACAGGATCCACTTTTCATCACAGGTAATGATTCGATTTAAAATCACTTCATTATTGTGCCGGTTGAGTAATGCAACGCAGCAGTCAACGCGCGTTTGTTGATTTGCTTCACTCAATTCGTGAGGTACCCACCTTTCAAGCTTTTTTACCTTACCAATGTGCTTCAAGTGGATTAAAACAGTTTTATCACTAACACCGCAGCCTGCAGCTAACACGGATGTGGTTTGCGATGGATCCGCTTCCACAATAGCCTTCAATTCTTCATTATCAAATTTGGTCTCCGGCCGTCCACGGGGCTTGTTCTGCAGGTCGAAATTTCCAGAACGAAAACGTTGGAACCAAAAATGCACTGTGTTTTCTTTTGCGGCACCGTCGCCATACACATCATTAATCCTTCGAGCCGTTTCTGCAGCACTGGTGCCACGATGGAACTCGTACTCGTAAATAACGCGATATTTCAAGTTTTTCATTTTGTAAACTGAGTGACGCAAAGAAAAAAACAATTGAGGAAAAAAAAAATGAATTATAATTTTCAAAACACAAATACATGAGTAAATAGCTGTATAAATTTGGATTTGGAATTCTTAACCAAAGAGAAGATACTTGAAATCAAATTTGCCAGTACGGCAAAACGCCAATTTCATATGTAAGGACCTAATATTTTTCACTCTTCTTTTTCTTAAGTAAACTCGTAAACTTAGTATAAAACGACTATCTATTAGTTACTAAGCCAACCGATTTCGCTTTACTCAAGCTTAATCAGGACATTATTATGAACTGAACAATAAATACAAGCTTTTAAACTTTTTACAGGACTGTGGAGGGTAATATGTCAATCAGTCTATGTATGCGTGTATGTTTGTTCCTTTGTGGCGCTCTAGAGACCCAACGCGTGAGCCGATTTTAATGATTCTTACGTCAATCAATTTATCTTCATCTTGCAAGTGTCAATAAAGACATTTCAATAATCAAAACTCAATATGGCGATAACTAGACGCCATATTACGAAAAATAAAAAAATGAAAGTCGACGAACTGTGTTAAGTGGGGTTTCATTGAATACGTTAAGTTAAATTAAAAATCTAGACCGGCTAAAATATTCCCAATAATGGGTCCCGACTGTTAAAGTCGCTATGTTTCGCATTAGAATTTATTGCTTGTTTTATGTGTGTATCAATCATGAAACTATTTCAATGGTTTAGTTATTCAATATTACTTAACAGAATTCTATTACTACTTGAATTTTGTTTGTCTTTTCAGTTTTTATTTACCTTTTACGCAGTCGGGTTTTTTGATTTATAAATTAACTTTTTTTTACTTGGGGTGCTCATAAGGGCCTGGATGTCGTTTAAGGGTTACGTTAGTATTTCAATCAGATTCTATTCAGAAACGGGCCTTTCGGTTTTCATTTGGAGTAATCCGATCATTTATCCAGGAGGGCTACGGATAGTCTGGAGGAGGCAGAGCGCTTACGTTTCGGTCACGGGATTAGTCTGGAAACCCGATGAATGCAAATAACATTTCTTATATAAAAATTGGGTTGCAAAGCTTGAAATATTAGCTGTGACATGTAATGTATTCATAAATAAATTCGCTTCCGTATTTCAATGCTTCAAATAATGAATCGACATTTTTTGTAATTATGACTTGTCCGATGCTGACGAGAGCGATATTTTTATACAAATATTTTTTCAGAACCTATCAGTCATCAATTTTCAATCCTTCAACTTTTCAAAAAAAATGCTGACACGTTATTTCATCGGACATTGTACATGTTGGTGACGTCTGTCTGTTTGTATTATTACAAAATTGTTTGCTGTGCGGTTAGTAGCTTGTGGAAAAGAAACAATGCAACTCGAATTGATTACAATATTTAATGTGCAAAGACGATAGAAAAAGTAACCCATAAAAAAACAAGTTACAATGCTCCTTTTCTCATTTTAGAGTTTCGTGTCTACTTGTGTGAAAAAACCATTAGAAATTTGAAAAATCCAAAATTATACTATAATTATTTTTTTTAAACGAAAATTTGATAGATCTTTTTGATCGTCGCCAAGAGTCTACTTGCAAAGTTTCAGCTCAATTAGATCACGGGAAAAGGGTTAAAAAGCGATCCAAAATTTTTTCGTCAAGCAAGCAAGCAGACGCCACGAGTTAATATAAAGGGAGTAAAACATGAAGCGAAAAATGTTTGGGTTATATCCTCAGATACAAATATTCATTACAATTATGGTAGAAGGAAGATAGAAGAAGAGGAAAACATTTATGAATTACAACAGCAAGATAATTTATTAGGGAAAGCTAAAATATAGATTTATTTCACATAACGACGTGTTGGTGTGGCAATATTATAAAAATAATGCGCATTTTATTGAATTTTTGTTGAAATTATAGTGATCCAGACCCTAAGCAAGTTGTGACTATAACACGCAGCGAGTCCAACCAATGAGAAATCGTAAGTCGGAAGTCTTATAAACACACAAAAAGGCAGAAACGGGCAGCACTAAGCACTCCTGCGGCATTCCTTCGATTATTCCATGTTTGGATTATTGAACTATTATCAAGCATTCATCGTGTACTCTTAATTTTGTCTGTATGAATATATAATATACTGCAGTGCATTGCTGTAATATTGTGCCTGTTTCAGTTGCTTTTCCATATATTTATTTATATTTATTTTATTAGACAAGAAAAGGAAACGAGGCAGGCCTTTTAGAAGATGGGTGGATGAGATCAAAGCTACAGCAGGTGGGGCGTGGACCAGAATAGCAAAAGATAGGGAGGAATGGAGGAGGCCTTTGCCAAAAGCCATACAAATGGAACTGTCATGGTGTGACAATCTAACTTATCACATACATAAAGGTTATTTTTATTATTATTTATTTTATTAATAACATAGTTTCATTCAATGCGACAGAATGCACTGAACACCAGAAAGATTCTCCTGGTAGCATAGAAATCTTTCTTTAACACCACCGCATTGGGGACCTTTAAATCTGGCAATGCGCTAAAACCCTTCAAAATAAAGTTAATGATTCGAAGGAAACCATAAGTATAGCAAAACTATGGTAAACGCGTAATTATTTTCCATTTTGGGCCTAGATAATTTTTTATTAAAAATCACAAATGGAAGTTTTCGATCTGGGCGTTATGCGAAAATGAACGAAGTGTGTAGAGAGAAAAACATTATTTAAAAGTTGATTTTTTGAAACGCAGCAATGTTGATATAAATCGTTTTGGCGCTCTGGGAGTCGACGTTATCGTCATGAAAATTTAGTTTGAATTCTAGTATTATTCGATGAACTTTCTTTGGGCGGTATTTTTCCACAAAAGTTGAACGAAAATCGATGAAAAACGATAGCGAGTAACCAAACTTCAACACTTTTCTTACGGCCTCACTTGAAATGGCTCCCCAGATGCCGATTTACGCCTCCTGCTACAGATTTATCTCATCATGATGTAGTTATGGGGTCTAACTACCTAACTATTCATCTTAATAGTATTTAACAACCTTGAAAGAAAGGATTCTCCCGAAAGCGATTTCGATAAAATAATATCTCCAGATTAAGTCAAAACAAAGACTACGATTTCATTCCGACTTTCAAGAGAAAAATAGTCGGATTTATTTGTAACGCCTGTAACGCCATGTTGTTTGTTGCTCTGCCCCACGGGCAGGCATAGTATTTATTTATTTTTATCATACGTCCAGTTGTGTAAAGTAAAATATACTTAAACTAGCCGTGAACCCGTAAAAAATAACGGGACATAATTATTAAATTAATATTAATTTAATAATCTGAGTAGCTTGTTGATCTTGTGGTTAAGACACTCGCCTGGTGATCCAAAGGTCGCGGGTTCGAACCTCACTCCAGACTAGCAAGTTAGTCCTATTTTCAAAGCAGAAGCGTTTAGCTTAGTTTGTAAATAGTAAGAATATTAAAATATACGGAAGACGTGGCATGACCTGATTATCCAGATACTGGAAGATTGTCCTGTTAGAAGCCGCAACAACCGTTGAGCTTGCATGAGAAGATGTATGAATGTAGATGAGGCAAAAGTTGTATGTCAGGACAGAAGAGTATGGCGCTCTATCCTCTCTGCCTACCCCAACGGGGAAACGGCGTGATGGTAAGTTAGTTAGTTAGTTAGTTAAGAATATTGATGTGACACGTATTCCGTGTTCGCATCTCTATTTAAAAAAAAAACATAAATGTCAAGACCGTTTAGTTTGATAGCGCAACGGCACTGGGCCTGTGGTGGGTCCCTCTTCACTGTTGTTGTAATTCCAGCAAGTTACGGACGGACATTCAAATACGATAATTGATAAGTGATACTTAAATAAATCATTTTCAGTTGCGTGGAAATTCACGCACCTGGTCATTTATAAAAATACATGCACCCAAAAAAAAATCTCTTGTTTCTTTTTTTAAAAATAAAAGGAGATATGAAAAATAAATAAATGGTGAGGTAGACGAGGTGTCAGTTCACCTCTCTTCTAAATAAAAAAATTGAAGTACGCCTTCCTCGATTTTTTTTCTGGAATTTCTCAAGGAAAAGAAAAGGGTATTGTTTTATTATGCAATAACAGATCAACAAAATATTCAGACATGAACGTTAACACCTGGTACATGGTTTGACTTGTTTGAAAAAATTAATACGATGCTTGTTAATTTTGAAACAATTATTAAAAGGTCAAACTCAATATTCTTAAAAAGTTTAATTTATTACTAAATAAGTCGCGTTGTGTTACAAATATACGTTTTTCCTTGCAAAGACACGGTTTGGAAACAAATTATAGTAAGAATATAAAATAAATAACGCCAGTTGTAAAAAATACGGTTTATTTCCAAGGGGATTTGATTATGCATGAGTAAATACTTAAACTGCATTATAAATGCGTCTTTAATACAGTGAGAGGGGACAAACTTCCCATGTATCCCAATCCATATGAAGAGGTTTATTTCATTTCTGTACAATTTAATATTCTGTGATTGAAATTGATTTGTTTCTCGCTGAAAATAATTTCTTCTTTGCCAATGCAGTGTAAATTTTTCCGCCGCGGTTCTTCGGTCGTGGAATTATGTTTCTTTCCATACAATATGCGCTTATCAAACACACTACGCGGATGATCGGATGACCCTTTGCTTTGCCGATTTTGCACGACG
Organism: Agrypnia vestita; assembly: GCA_016648135.1. Classification (NCBI taxonomy): domain Eukaryota; kingdom Metazoa; phylum Arthropoda; class Insecta; order Trichoptera; family Phryganeidae; genus Agrypnia; species Agrypnia vestita. The sequence continues at coordinate 376,599 of JADDOH010024452.1, forward strand.
GAAAAGACGCGGCGGAATATACGCGCAGTGTGACACCAGCCTAAGACTTCATTGTGTTTTCAATATCCTTGACTTGATATACAATAATCGGTTAGATTTGAACCAGAGTTAGTTTGTTTTAAATTTATTAGTTGTTTTAGATCGGCATTGCTTTGAACTGTGGCAATTTAGACATCCCCCTCCCCGCGCCTGATAAGCTGGGATTGGCCGAGCCAGTATTGTATAAGTTTTAGGAAAACAAGAATTCTCGGCGGTCCGGGCTATTTGATTGGTTCGCCATTAATCCAGGGATACCGAAAGTCATTATATAATTACACGAAAACAAATTCTATAATTGGCTTTCGTGTAATTCCCTAGCAGCTACGTAGTTTGGACTAACAATAATAGAGTGAGCCAATAAGATTTCCATACCAAAGTGGAGGATTACCTTCCCAAATTCACCGTTGAAAATAGTGATGCCAATATATTCTGATTGCGAAAATAGTGATGTCAACATATCGAGGGTAGAAAGCCAAAAGAGCATTAGTGATTATTTTGAACTTCACAGGAGAGCAAAATAATGTTCTGTTAATCTGATTTTGTTAATGTGTCTTTTATTATTATTAAACGATTTCCATAATTGTTTATCCAAAGCACATATGGAAATCGTTTAGTAATAAAATAAATATTGACAATTAGATTGACAAAAATATTATTTTGCTCTCCTGTAAAGTTAAGATAAGAGTCTCAACAATGGAGGAGGCTGCATGAAAAAATGCATTTAAATGGATGGGGTAAGATCTGTGTGTCGTGATAGAATAGTGTGGCATTCCATCCTCTCTTCCTACCCCTGCGGAGAATAGGTATGATGGTTTATATTTATTTAAAGTGTAATTATTATGACATCACGTATAAAATAACGTTTTTTTTCATGAAAACAAATTATTTTTAAAAATTTCTTTCTGCAGAGGAATTAAAATGAGCTCTAAAAATTACGCGTTTAGCGTTGCATCGGTTTGGCTGGATCTAATTTTATTTCAGCTTCATTTCAATAAAACTTTTTTTGATTCTGAACTACAGAATTGTTGACGAAATACTACGCTATGCTAATGTTTGGAGAGAATTCTTAGAATTTCTAGATAAATAAAGCATATAACTAACTTAGTTAAGCTTTTGCACTTTTAATTATCATTAATTTTGAAGTATGTAGTTCTTAGTGGAATTACATTTTTTAATAATTAAATTAAAACACTTTTGAGTTTTTTTCCTCTATTTATTATTTTGTGACTGATTTAAAAATGTTTTAATGAAATAATAAAAATGGAATGGAATTCTATCAATCAAAATTAGACATTATTAGAGTTAGTTAAGCTTTGTTTTGCTCCCTGTGGTATTTTCTATGGACAATAAGGGAAGGTGACTTGAAGTCCTATTTGTGTGTATGAAAACACACTTTATTGTAAATTTATAATTTTCGAAACAAACAAATTAGAAAATTCCTTTGCAAGGCAATTTCGAGTTAGTTTTACAGTGGTAACCAAATATTTTGTCAATAATAAATATATTTTGAAATTGTTTCATCTAATTTGCTTTGTTTGAAGATCTATTCAAACCTTTAAAATCTTCACCGTTTGGAAAGATGACTAGAAGGACCCATTTAATGATTAAAGGTGATTGCTATATAGTGGTTGTGGTATCATTATTGTTTTTCCGTGTAGGGGATATAAATTATCTCATATTAGCTAATCTGAGTGTCTTAGAAATCATAAAAATCTTGTAATATGAATAAAGATATAGGTATTCAAGATGACTTTAAAAATATAGATATAATTAATAGGTATTAGGTAATTTGAAGGATTTAGAATGACGTGTTTGAAATTTATCCTTCAAAGTATGTAGGGAGGCATGCAACCGATAATCTAAAAAGGGTCTTACCCTGAGTGTGGTGAAGAGATTACTAAGGATCTTTATTAAGAAATTAATAAAGCCTCCCAGTCAATTAACGTACTTATCAGGATTTAGGAATGTACATACGTTGGTTAGACATCATTATTTATTACGTAATCAGGATTAATTTGATTAACTTTCCTGCAAAATGGTTATTCTGTTAAATAATTTTCGGTTTTACGGTTTCGTTCTCAGAACAGCGGAAGAATTTCAAGGTACATACATCCACACTAATAATTAGTAATGAATTTCTCATTAGATTTAAGCAGAATTCCTACAACCTGATTACCTTATATGAAATCTGTAGCTTATGAAAGCTTAGTTTACAAATTGAAAGATAGTTTCTTATATCAACATCAACAACACGACAATCTAAAATTTTCATTTGCTGTCTTTGAAAAACAGACCAAAAACACAGATATATTGAAGTGATCTTATAGAAACATACTAGGGATAGAGTAACACAAGCTTTTGTATTATTAAAAAATTCAAATAGGTACTCATTTTCAGATATATTTTTTTCCAGCATCAGGTTTCACATTTTAAAGAAATAGTAACTGCAGGCCCAATAAAATGGAAATGCAGTTACTCAGGCGTTTATTTTATAACAAGATATTAACATAGTGAGTAGTATTAAAGGCTCATTATGCTAAATAAATTAAGCTAAGGTGATTTCATTATATGAAAAAAAATGACGAAATGATATTAACAACTATATGATATGGCACTTGCAATATAAGACGTTGACAAATAAACAGGTAAACTAAAGTTATAAGTCTCGACAATTGATGGGCCTGATGATGAGCGTATGTCACAAGATTCTAGTAATAAAAGAAACTGCACATAATTCAGGATTTCCGGATGGTATGAATCACTTTGGAAAAACACTGGAAGTCTGTCAATCAAGTGAACTAAGATTTATCTAAAAATACGTTCCATGAACGTTCATTCTTTTAAGTGAATACCTTCATTTAGGATGCATGTGTTTTCAATTTACTCATACTGGTCATACTTCACAGTAATTTAAAATGTAAATCTGTAAAGTAAGGTACCTATTCAAATGCAATATTTTGGTAAAATTTAAATTAGACCCGTTACGTTGCATGCATTTTCATATCTTTAACATCCGCCTGCCACATGTTCCCTTTTTCCCAAACTAAAAATAATTCTAATGGCCAAAAAAAGTGTTGTAATCAGGGGTCGTAATCACGAGAGACTCCGCACAAAGGAAGGAAACCGCCTAGAGATATACACTGTGTTAAACCGTTTATCCGCGGGTTCCAGAATATTTTTCTTCCCCTAGAACCTCCGCGCCTCGTGTTGGTGTAAAGCCCCAACGCTTTCGATGCTTTGTGGGGAAAAATAATATTATGAAAAATTAATTTGAATAACAGAAAATGTTGTTCATGTGGCGAGGATTTAAAAAAGGATTATCTTTTAAAACGAGTGCTTGAAACTCGTTGCAGAACTTTGTTTAAGCATAACTTTTTCTGCACTGAATCTTCTTCTATGTTAATTATCAACACAGTTACAACACACTATTATCTTATTTTAAAGACTTGCATTTTTCCAACTCTCTTGCGCACGACAATTTACCATTCAATCAATATTTTCTCTGAACAATCCGTTTCATCGAACTTGTTACATATCGATTGATTTTCAAATATAAATATCTATTTTTCTCAACGTTTATTAAAACGTTGTTTTTTAAAATGTGTAAACTAACAAAAATTAACGAATGATAAAGGAAAAACAGGTATCATTTTTTATGAATTGATCCGTCTCTTATATTAATGCAATGCTACAAGCTTTCCTTAATAACCAAGGATAAGAATAGTGGCTAAAAAAATTGACATTAGGGTTTTGAAAACGATTATTATAAGCAATTTATTATATATCTACTCAAAAAATACTATGAAGAATTAAAATGGCAACATTTAATGCCACTATTTTTAATTTTGAAAATAAACTACTTTGTTTATAATTTTAAAAAAATGTACCTTCGGAAGAAAAAATAGAATTATGTTTTTTTAAAGGAATTTGAAAAAAACTACATAATTTTTCTGAAATCTTTCGAATATTCCAAATGAATTTAAAATTAAGTGAATTTTTTTCGAAGAAATCATATTCACCAGAAATGTGAAGAAATCAGTCGGTTATTCTCGATGTTTCGCGAACCGACATTATATATATAAGGGATGAAAGGCCCTCGTAGCGCAGTAGGTATGACAATGACTTCCCACATTGAGGGTTCCAGGTTCGATTCCTGGTGAGGTCACAATATTAATCTGTGATTTACTCAGGCCTGGGTGTTTTGTGATGTATTTCGCTTCTGTAATTGGGCCTCCTGGCCTGTTGAAGCGAAAAAATAAAAAAATTATATAATAATAAAAGGCCACTGCGGAGTTCAGATTTATTTTAAAAAGCGATAAGTGACCATAGAAAAGTGAACCTGTGCGCTTTAGATCAAAATCAAGCGATATAAAGAATAAAGTGAAATAGAAAATTACCTACCTACGTATTTATTAAATATTCAGAAGTGAAAAACTACGAAATTGGTGTGAATTAAGGAACAGTGTTTCGATTAAATTCGTGTTAATCGATTTAAGTTAGTAAATAAATGGATAATTCATTTTTAAGTGTTTCTTTTGCATCAATCAGCCACGATCCTGTAACAACATTGTATTATAAAGCATTATATTTATGAAAAAAAGCTTGTGAAAATAACATAAATGTAATATGACAGGAATCGAACTCGGAACCTTCGTTATGAGAAGCCAGTGTCTTGCCTATTAGACTACTGGGGCCGCTATTATTTAGGCACTTTTGATAATCACATAATAAAAAAAACCTCCGGCATTGGACTAATCGGTTCGATTTTATTTGTGTGAAAATGTGTTATTTATTATTTATCTAGCGCCAATATAAACTAAGTTACAAACCCCTTAACCTATCAAGTGCCGCGAACAAACTTCGACGAATTTCGACTTCGACAAAAACAAAGTATTATCTATTTGTCTATTTCAAAAAATTCTTGTTTACAATATATAGGTACTTAAGAATAATTTAACAATATAAATGTAAGATAAGGTTAAACAATTTTTTTTGTTTGATTTGTGGATTATGCCACTCTACTAGGCTATACCTGTCCCAAAGTGGCGTAATAGAACACAATTATAATATTTTTTTGAATTTGTCAATTATATAATGTGTTGCAAATATTTAGCAGTATATAAAATTTTATCAAAAGCTTATTAATCCGCGACAAAGTGAATGAAATTACAAAACTAAACTAGCCTGCTAATGATAACACTTTTGTCTCAAGAGTAAGTAGCGTTGAGAATTATTTAATTTGGTCTCGCTTGTACGAAAAATTATAAAATGTATAGACTTACTAACTGTGAACCGACTTTCTGCCTTAAGCAGGCGCGTGCAGTGAGAATACTGAAGCATAACTTTTATGCAGACACATATTTTGGAAAGAATATCGGAATAAAATATTTATGTAACGGAATAATATAATAAAATAAAAACTGAATAATAATATGATAATAATTGCGTAAGGAATATTACGAGATATATATTTTTTTTGATTTTTTGGTTGAATTTTTTTGATTTCAGTTTGATTTTTTTTCAACATACATCCTTAAGAAAATGTCATTCTTCAATGTTCTAATTGCACGCTCTGGTCTTAAGATACATCGTTACGTAGTAGGTTGATAAAAAATACAATAAATCTTTAAAGAGAATTTTATAATTAATTGAAATCAATGAATGAATGAATGAACAGTGTTTCTTTTAATTTTAGCGAAACACAGATGCTTTCCATTAGACTACGAGTTCAATAGTTATTTTAGTGGAATAAAAACGACTTATGTACCAACATATATAAACCAAGTTTCCAGAAAAATTGACTTGTTTGAGATGGTTGATTTTTTAATGCTTTCTGGTTTTTGCAGCCGATCATGGTCCTCCTTGTCGAATTTTCTAGGCTATTTTGCCACGTGTTTCCGGCGCCTATTGCCGACATTTCAGTTTCTTGGTTGCATCGGAAAAGCGGAAAAATATTAAAAATCGCCAATTGTACGAAAAATCTTAGATTTGGTGTCAATAAAAATGGGATTTGTTGAATATTTTCATCTGTTAAAAATGATGTGTTTCGACTCAAAATCACGAAAAAATCAACATCTAAAGTCAATTGGTATGTGATGCAAACTTTGATGAGGTGAGTTTGGAATATGTTGCTGTTGGTATTTTTTTTGGGAAGTGTACTTCTAAATATGCAAAATGACATAATAGCTTCGGATTTTAGTAGCTACGTAAATACGTTATTCGTCAGCATATTTGCTGCACTTTCACCTGCTTTATATACTTGTTAGCAATAATATGTCTGGGTGGCGACTGAGCGCGTAGACTATTTGTTGAGACAAAAATGTCTTCAAAAAAGACGCTTTTACTTTGAATTCTTTGAAAATAGCTCGATCTTCTAACAAATAATATGGATACGTTTGCAAAGCTCCTTCAGTCAAGGGATATAAAAATTGATGGTGAAAAAATGAAGATCCAAAGCGACATTGAAAAGCTCTGCAAATATACATACAAACACATCTATTCTTCATCGCTTTTATACGCGAAAGAGGCGTCCAAGATATTTATCTCTTTTATACGAATTTTATTATGTTTACGGTTCCATACAATTTAACGCACCATCACAAACATTTTCATTGCATACTACGTTAGCGAAGTTTGCCTAGAATTACGACTTTCAATATAGTCTCGCGACAACATTGTATATGTAGACATATCCATTTATACACACTCCGTTGTTTTGTTGCCAGTGAAGTTTAGTGCGGGAAGTTTTGACAAATTACTTCTGCTGCAATTCCACGCCCGTAAAAAAGATAAAAGATGTCTAAAAGATAAACTTACTGTCAGCGATCACAGGGTATTCAAAGGGAAATGAGCTACTTTGGTTCACATTATGTTAAATATTCATAAAATAAACAAGTCCATCGACTAGGGTTAAAGCATATAAAGGGTGTATTGTAGCTAGTAGCAAGGGAGTCTTCTTCAGTCAGTTTTGAATGGAAAATATTCTTTACATAAAATGTTGAAAGTAACGGCAATAACTTACATCATAGTTTGCATTTATTCTAAAACTCTGGCTGAAAAACGTAAGTCTATCGTCATTTATATCGAATATTAAAAATTCACTCACGAAAGTCGCACGTTTTACAGAAAATTAGAAATGCTGGAAAAAAAGAAAACGTTGATGTCGCTTATCTCCGTAACTGTTGACATTTCATCCTATGTGTAAAGAATATTTTCTATTCAAAATTGAGTGAAGAAGACTCTCCCGATGTTTTTGCTACTAGCTAAGAGACCCTGTATAGTTAATTGACGATGTTTTCAAGTAGACAGTTTGGGAATGTTGAGCGAATGAATGAGGAAAGAATGGTAAGAAATTTCACGTAAGAGTTTAGTGCAGACTTTAGATGAAAATTTAATTATTATCTTTGTATTTGATATTTTTTAGAAATATTTCTTAAATTAGTGATATTAATTTTATCAAGTTAGTCTAAAAAATGGTAAGTTTACATTAAGTTAATTCTAAATTCATGTAGGATGATCGAAGAACTTTGTATATTTTTTATTTTATTTTAGACTCTCGTGACAATATTTATAATAAAATATTTCGGTTCTAGTATTGAAAATTTTTACAGGCAATTTCATAATTTTTTATAGTCATAAATATTATACATTAAACATGTTTTCAGAACGTTTTTGTCAAACCAGAAATTTAGTAAAATAACAAATTCTTTAAATATATAAAATTTTTGAACTTGGTTGTGATTTTTCATGTCATGGCATCTGTCATTCTTTCAAAATGGCCTACTCATCATAGCTTTTAGGATCTTCGAAATCTTTTAATTGTTTTTTGCTTAGTTCAATTTTGTAAAAAACAAATGTACACGACATATTGATAATGAATACTATTCGTAGAATACATGTGTTATTTAATTATTAATAAAGAGAAAACATTTTGATAATATTTTTAAATGTATACTCTAAGAATATTATTAGCGGATTTTGTCCACAGAGGGATTATCATAATTAAGATAACTTTGATAAGTCTCGCATAGTCGAAGCTATTTTATATGGGGAGCATTTATGGAAGTCTTTATAGCGTAGCCACAGGGCTTGACCTGTATTCGCTGGCTTAAGTGATCACATTACACAATGCCGCATTCACCGATTCCACTGTGAAAACATGCACGCATTGTCTCATTTTATTTATGTTCTTTATCTGTACTATTTCAAATATTTCAAGAAACTATTATATAGGTCGAAAATTTGTAATTCTTATGACATACCCCATTTGTTAAAGTGATCTATGAAGCTTCATTTTGTTTGATGTATATTCTTCCAAATTATTCGACAATACAATATACATCAAAATATTTTCATCTCTGAGACTTCTATAATTTACCTTAATTAGATAACCCTTTTTTAAAACCGTTATTTATTAAATAATCAAAAATTTTCGGGATAATAATCTCTTTGTCAGGATACAGAATAATCAAAATAAAAAAAAAATTATAATTGGTTGAATAATGAACAAGATGGGATTACGTTTAGAGAATTATAAATTAGAAAAAGCAAAATACGTTTTCACAACAGTTCGAAATAAGTCACTCAACTTCCGTATATTTATTTTACCTCCATTTTAATTTTAGTATATACGTTGTATTACGATGAAGGGACCGTTTCCCCCAAAATATGTTGATTTTTCAATAAATATTGGCTTTGAACAAAGTAATTTTCCCTTTTTAACAATAATAATGTTGCCGCAAAGTTATTTCTATCATTAAATTATTAAATTGTTGCGAGCAATAAAAGCAGATATAATAGAAAGCAGGTAAATAAAAAACAGCGTATTACTAGGTTTATCATATTTTTTGTATGCAAAATACAAACTCCATGAAAATTCCAGACAAAGAAAAAACGTTACATGCGGTTTTCCCATAATTCATTAAGACCATCTATACGTTGTAAAAAATGTATTTATGTGTGTTTGTGCAATCCCTGGAATTGGGTTCGCGATAGCAAAAACAAGACATTTCATTTAGAAGGGGCAAACGGTCTTCCCCTAAATATAAACCCTATATGGCGAAGGCACCAAGACAGGGGGTCAGACGTGCCCGGAATATTTCCGGCGGTATCCTTGGGTCCGGTTAGAAAAGTCATTTCCTCTCGTTTTTTCCATCTTATTATTCCTAGGCTGAATCCGATAAGATTTTATCTAGATATTCAATTAAATAATTTTAAGTACTTCGATAATTAAATATTTATCGAGAGTTATGTACTGAATTTAGATACCAGCATACTGTTTACTCGCGGTGGTACAGCGTGGTGGTCAAGTAGTATTAACTCCTGTGTGTCGGTGGTGTAACGTAGGTCTACATGTCATAGAAAATATTAAATATCTACCTTATTTACAAAAACTAAAACGTCACATTTTTTGTAATCATCGAATAGACATTTTCACACCAAAATGACTAAATTAAACTGTTACGAATGTACGAATTTTTTAATTAAAAAATATTTATTCATTACTCTCGTATTTTCGGCCAGTATGTAAAAGAGAGCAGAATATTGCACGACGTAGTTAAATCGAGCAAGAAAGAGCACGACAATACCACACGTTTCATGTAGGACAGAGACGGCGGTTGCTTGGGTTTCGGTGAAAGAGAAAACAATACCGAAAGAGTACGGTAGAGTCGCGTAATACGTGTTAGACAAAGACGGACTGCAGGCGACCGCGTCGTTGAATTTAGTTGATAATGATACGTTGGCGTGAGCGCACGTAAATTCGATATGCCATATTTTATGATAATTTACTAAAATAATGCAAATATGTATGTTTACCTTACTTAAATATATAAAGGGACCTTTAAAAAGTCTCATCTGTATTGAAAAAATATATTTTTTACCACATATTAAAAATTATGTCGATTTTTAATCATGTAACACTGTGTTACACTACAGTTCCCGAAGGTATTTTTTAGCACAGTCTTTTAACGTTACGTAAACGTAACGTAACGTAACGTTAAAAATGCCAACCTGGCGACGAATAAGTAAGACCGATATGAGAGCCTTCGCTTACAAAATGGTCCGGCGTAAGCGGCGGGTTGCCGCTCGATCTTTGGAAACGTCTGGTCTTTAGAAGTTGGAGTGAGAGACGGTGGGCTTGTCCGTACAGCAGCAATTCATTAACCGGCTGCTCTCCTCTAGTGGTCTGCGGAGCAGAGTGCGTTGCTGGGTGTCGATTTATGTTCATGATCTGCAACTGAAATTCCTGACACTTATGTCCTACGACTGATATTCTTGACTCGTGGTGATTTTAATACTTGGACCAGGTAGTGGAGGGAGGCTGCCCTATTTGGGCTTCCGGTATTGCTCAATGTGTAACGCGTATCCTCATATTTAGTAACTTTTCTCGAATAAACTATGATATTCCACCGAAAGTTAATTCTTCTCAATCATGTGCTATTCGTCGCCTCTCTCCGATTTCGTAATAAACTGGTTGACAACGATTACGAGCCACGTGGCCTTATGGATAAATTTAATTATTATTAATTAATGGATTAATTAAAAGGAAACAACACTCATTCCATTCTTACAGTTACCAAAAACACTTCCCTCTTCCAAATTACTAAGTAGCTATAAATATCACTCCACCGGACGATGACGCAGTTCGAAGTTTCGAAATTTGCAAGCGAATGGCGATGACAGGTGAATATTTTCAGTGAGGGATTTTTTGAGTGTGATCTAGAAAGCACAGACACACAATTGTTATGTAAAATCATTCTAAATAATTATGATTATTGATAATTTAACCCACATAAACCCGCGATAACCCAAAAAGCGAATGTATGTATTTATTAATAAACTGAAATAAAAATCGATGTGCTTGAGACCCAAGATTATCGCATTTAAAAACGTTTCATTTGTAACCCATTTATGGAATATTTAGAAAAAATCACAGGACTTAATAATAAAATTAATAACGACCCTTGCGTGTAACACGTACCGCGCGTTGATTGACGTGTAACACTCGTGCACCCGGGCCTCATTAACGTCTAGTCATAATCAGTGATGTTGTAATTCCAGTCTAATTTTGGTGAGTTAAGATATTATTACATTAGGATACTTGATGGTTTTTCACTTAATGACTGGATCAAATATGAAAAAATATTGTTCCATCTATCCACTGCCTATGCGCTCATTAATTTAATTCGATAACAATAGGAGTAGGTGCATACAAAATATTCCGTGTAAATTTGAAAATATGATTCTCTCTTGTTATTATTGATGGGCTTTTACTGAATAATATAAATAAATTAAATGACCTTCGCTCTAAAAAAAATGGATAATATATGTTAATCAATTAATAAATTAGACTTACCTACAAGGCCGCTATAGTGTAATTGGATAACGCGCCTGCCCCGGATAGGAGGAGATTCACGGTTCTAATATCGAACCACGGACCGGTAGCGGCCAAATATTTTTTCATAGATTTTATTTTTCTGTATGTCTTTCTAATTGTTTTATAAATTCGGTTTTAAATTTAATGACTTCTAGGCACGCATTTTTCGGGAAAACTGTCGTGTTTTAGTTTTACCCAGCACATCAAATTGAAATTCTTTGTCTACTGACATTTTTTCAACCCCTGTGAAAAAGAGTTTCAGCGAAGCACCGAAATGGAAAATTAAATAAAATAAAGGTTTCTATTTTACGCACTTAAATACGTACGTATTTAAATTAAATCAACGTCGGTAAAATATATTAAAGCGTGTTATTTCTTAGATTTTCCCAGTCACATTTTCCGTGTGGCTAAAATATTGCGAGCGGTATCTAGAGCGAATCCAATATTTTATAGAAATAAGAAAATCTCCGCTTACAGGGACCATACATCTTCCGCGCACAGACGAGAATATCAGGACTACTTCCTCGCATACCAAACGGAAATATATGCAAAAGAAAGTTATTTTTGCGCTTTCGGCGAAGGGAGACGTTTGCATACATGGAGATATTAAATTTCCAAGTACATCCGAAAACAATCGTACGTGTAATTCTTTTAAAACGTTTAAATGTTTAGTATATATTAATTCCAAGTATCTGATAAGAAAAAAATAGTAATATTTCATCCAATTACAAAAGGGTAGTTTCACAATATCTGTATTTTCTTTTACACAATATATATTCGAGTTGCTGTTATCTATAGTAGGATTTTGGTCATTGCACATTTTTTTCACAAAATGATTATTTTTTTAGTTTTTTATTTAATGAGAAACTAACAGAGTAATGGGTAAATGATACATAAAAAACAATATATTATTATTTAAAACTCAGGCCGTTATCCCAAGTACAAGTGTCTTCGATCTACTCTAGCATAAACATGCATATGTATATTTTAGAGTATTAATGTAATGTGAGCAAAAATATTTAACTAAATTTGAATTTGAAAAAAATAACTGATTGATTAATGTGTTTTTTTGGTTCAGGTTATTTTCAAGAAAATGGATGTTATGTAGAAGTAACTTTTTAAATGGTGTTAGGGTATCTGCAAGAGTATCAATATTGAAGGGTTATGAATAACAACAGTCCTTTAAAGCAATGAATTTATTTATATTAATCAAATATATCGGGAGACAATGTTATTGCTCAGAGCTCGAGCCGCGACACACAATACACGTATAGAAGTATACACACAATTTGATATAGATGGAGCTCACTTCGCTTCGTATTATCTTAACACCTCCCCTCGATGTCGTGAGCGAGTATTCCTATTCCTATTCTTACATACTCTCATCCATCATACCTAGGTTACGCAGACAATCATGATGTTTTGATCCACTCAAACCTTTCGTCAAAACATCAGCAGGCATCTCATCAGTACATAAGTATTTCAAATCAATTACACCTTGTTCGCACATATCTCGAATAATGTGGTGTCTCACTGCTATATGTTTTGTGCGAGAATGAAAGTTTCTACTCTGAGCAAGTTTTATGGCACCCTGATTATCGTTGAATAACGTCACACACTCACTTTAAATACCAACGTTACCCAAAACATCACGTAAATACATGGCTTCCTTTGAAGCTTCGGATAGTGCCATGTATTCCGCTTCCGTACTCGATAGCGCAACACTCCGTTGCTTACGTGCCTCCCAACTGATCGGGGCACCGGCTAAAATAAATGCAAATCCAGAATATGATCTACGATCTATGGCATTTGCTCCCCAGTCTGCATCGACCACACCGAACAAAGGCAGCCCGGTTCTTTCATAAACTAAACCGTAGTCAGATGTACCTTATAAATATCTCATGATACGTTTAGCCGCCTTCCAGTGCTTAACACTATAATTACTATTAAATTGGCTTAAATAATTTACGGCAAACGCTATGTCTGGTCTAGTCGATACAGCCAGATAAAGTAACGCTCCTATCAAGCTTTGGTATGGGTACTGTTTCATTATGTCCTCATTCACACTTACCGGTTTTTCTAATTTCACATTAACATCTAGAGGCGTCACTGCAGGTTTACACTCACTCATATGGAATCGTTCTAACACTTTCTCTATATAAACCCTTTGATTAAGAAACACTCTGTTTTCATCATCACGACTAAATTCAATACCCAAACAATTACTTATCTTTCCTAAATCTTTCATTTCAAACTCACTTGATAACTGTTTCTTTATATTTTTCATCCATACATCATCATTTCCTGCCAAAATAATGTCATCAACATAAATAGCAATCAACATCAGTCGCTCACCTTTCTGTGCTATGAATACACATGGATCTTGTGCTAACGCTTCAAAACCTATTTTCATCAGCATTCTCACTAATTCTTTATACCACTGTAACCCTGACTGACGCAAACCATACAGGGATTTCTTTAAAACACACACACTATCACTACATTCACTCAATGCTTTGTCCCAGCGTTTAGCTGTTTCAATTAGATTCTTATCTTTAATAACTTTTCTTTGGGAACCAATCTTTTGGTTTGCGAGTAATCTATTCAAAACATCGCTTAGGTGATCCGGCACTTCCATGTAAACCTCTTCATCAAGTGTACCATTCAGGTATACAGTCACTACATCCATTTGATGGATATTTAATCCTAACTCGGCTGATACAGCAGCTATCAGTCTTATTGATGAAGATCTCACGACCGGAGACGATATCTCATTGAAATCCTCCCCTGGCCGTTGCGAACAACTTTTTGCGACGAGACGTACTTTCTTCCCAGTAGTATTAGTGCTAAATACAAATCGATTTCCGATCACTTTTCGTTGTTTTGGCCTTGTAACTATTTCCCATGTCTTATTCTTTATTTGTGCTAAGTACTCGTCCTCCATGGCTCCTTTCCATGCATCAACATCATTACTCTTTTCTATTTCATGCCATGTAATCGGTTCTACAATAGTTATCCCAGCTATCATCTGCGCATTAGTCTCTTCAATATCTGATTCATTTTCACTTTCAGTATTATCTCTTACTAAATTGTGCTCCTTTCGCGGTCTTCCCACTGAACCGGAACGTATTATACGTGGTCTTCCTCGTCCTATTTTTGATGGTTCTATTAATCTTTCCCATGAGACTGTTGATTTTCTTTTTCTTTGTAATAGACCAGTTTCTCTACTTTCACCTGCTTCTATTACAGGCATTCTACTGCTTTCTCTCATTTCATCATTTGTGGTTGGATCATTCAATTCTATATTTACTTGTTCATAGTCAGTATCTTCTTCTTCATCAAGTATTTCTTTGTACTCATCCTTGAATGCCGTTTCATTTATGAATTTTACATCTCGAGTTACAACGATTTTTCTCGTCTTAGGGTCATGTATTCTATAAGCTTTAGATTGAGTATCATAGCCCACAAAAACTCCTAATTGTGACCTTGAATCAAACTTGCCTTTTTGAGGTCCTTTATCTTTATAATATGCTTTAGATCCAAACACGTGCATGTAGATTACTGTAGGCTTCTTCCCATTCCATAGTGTATATGGTATATTGCCACTTAAAGCTGTAGTTGGGCACCTATTTCTCACATAATTAGCAGTATTCACTGTTTCCGCCCAAAAAGAAGGAGGGCTTCCTGCTTGTCGCATCATACAGCGCGCCATCTCGACCAGAGTACGGTTTTTCCTCTCTGCAATCCCATTTTGTTGAGGCGTATAAGGCGCTGTTAATCTCCTTCTAATTCCTTCTTTTTTCAAGTACTCGTCGAATGTATTGTTGACGTATTCTCGCCCATTATCTGACTGAAGATATTTTATTTTCTTCCCTGTCAAATTCTCTGCAAAAGCCTGAACGCGCTTAACACGTCGCTTTTGTTAGCTATAAAGTAGACTTCGCACCATCTAGACTTGTCATCGATAAAAGTAACAAAGTACTTCTTACCGCCATAAGACTCATGTCTCATCGGACCACACACGTCCGAATGCACTATTTCTAGTAACTCGCTTGTGCGATCATCACATCCTTTAGAAAAAGGCGTGCATGTCTGCTTCTCTCTTATACAAATCTCACACTGAGACAATTTTTCACTGTCTTTGATGTTTAGCCCATGTACTATGCCACTCTTTGCCATGGCTTTCAAATCACGCTCATTAAGATGTCCGAGACGCTGGTGCCACATATCTATAAGTGTCTCTGGGGTCGCAGCTATATTGACAGCATTTTCGCTCATCCGAACATTATACAAATTACCAACACGGTCAGCACGCATGTGAATTTTGTCATTTTTATCAATAACGATTGCGTCATTTTTTCTGAATCGAACTTCAAACCCATAATCCGTCATTTTTGACACTGATAATAGATTAGTACGTAGATCCGATACATAGAACACTTTTTCTATATCTATTTGGCGTTCTTCACTGCCCGTGTCCACTGAGATGCTGACTTTACCCGTACCCGTAATTTGTGTTTTTTCACTATTAGTTGCTAAATTAAGCTCAGAGTTTATCTGTGTGAAATTCTTAATCACTTGCTTTTGGTTGCACATATGACTAGTGCACCCGCTGTCAATTCACCAAATAGGATTAATTTGCTCACCCAACATCACCTCTTCGGTGGTGCTTAATAACATTGTTGTCTTCCGCTCATTATTGCTATTGCGTTCTAACTGTTGTGAACTCTGTTTATACTTATTGTCACTGATATTTTTGACCTTACACTCTTTTGCTAAATGCCCACGACGACGACACCGGTAACACTCAATGTAATTCTTATTATCGCGGTGGTCATGATTCTTCTTCTGAAAGGCATTTTTATTGAAACGTTTGACAAACATAGCCCCTTGGTCAACAATTTTAGATTGACGACCCTCAAAATCTTCGATAATTTTGATCTTCAGCGTTTCCGTTGATGGCAAATCATCACGAGATTCGATTGCCGTTCTGAACATGTCGAAAGAATCCGGCAAACTATACAGCAATAATATGGCTAAAAGTTCATCAATAACGATCAATCCGATTTCTTTAAGTTTTTTGACAACATCAAAGAAATCCGCTATGTGTTTACGTAGGTCACTTTCTTCCTGCATACGAGTCAAAATCAATTTTTTCAACAAAGAGGCCTTCCTTGCGGGTCCACTCGACTGATACATAGACTTTAGCTTGTCCCATATAGCTTTAGAAGTTTCTAAGCCATCCAATGCAGCTAACTCACTCGGACTGACCGCCAATAATATATCCGATTCGGCCTTTCCGTCCATTTTAATCCATCTGCATACTTAGGGTCCATTGATGACGGTTTAGGTAATGATCCCGATACGTACTCCCACAAATCATTTTTCTTTAGGATAGCACGCATATGTATCTTCCAGGTGTCATAGTTATTTGCAGTTAATTGTTCAATTTTAATAGATGCAGCCATTTCGAAGTTTCTTCAACTCCAAAACAATGAACGTATTCGCATTCCAACGATGTAAACAATACGGAACGTAACTTCCAAGTCCGCGTCACTTTAACGTGGTCACTTACGTTACGGCGCGTTTATAACCTCCTTTTTTTTACGCAAAACTGTTCTCGCTTATAACACTGCAAATCCCACTAATTGTTCACGAAATTGTTTATATTTCACTCACTGGGCCCATAACCTGAAGGGTTATGAATAACAACAGTCCTTTAAAGCAATGAATTTATTTATATTAATCAAATATATCGGGAGACAATGTTATTGCTCAGAGCTCGAGCCGCGACACACAATACACGTATAGAAGTATACACACAATTTGATATAGATGGAGCTCACGTCGCTTCGTATTATCTTAACAAATATAAAGGTTAGCATAATATGTATTGCATGAAAAAGATACCCACAACCGAAGAAGATACAGCCTGAGAACGAGAAAAGCCGACCCAAACAGCCTACCAAGGCAATAAGTATAGACAGTGCAAGAAAGAAAAGAAATAATTTATTATATTGTATTTTTTTATTTATTTAAAGAGTCAAGGTTGTTATTACGGTCGTTATAATATATTTAACTGTAAATAGTTGCGGATATTTTATACGAACCGTATGTTTTTCCGAGAAACGATTCTCGACGTTTCGTTGAATGCTTATTCAACGTCATCAGGAGGATGACCTTTACCCGCGGAGGGCGGACTAAATACTGCTTTCGAGGGTGTAAATGCATTCATACATAGGACAAACCAAACGCATTTTCGCTACACGATTGAAGGAACATATTGGAGCAATTAAAATTAACAACTCCAATATATCGGCAATCTGCGAAGATGTATCTAAAGGGAATCTTTGTCACTTCATCAGATTTGACAAGACAAAAATCTTATCAACAGAACCGCACTTTTTTTTTAGCGAAATTTAAAATAAATTAAATTTTAATAAATATTATTATAATGGCCTTACAAGCCGAAACAGCTGTAACCTAAAAATACTTTACCCGTAGAATTTAATAATAATATTTATTAAAATTTAATTTATTTTAAATTTCGCTAAAAATAAATATGGAGTTCTACAAATTAAACGCAAAAACCATAAATAAATTAATCCCAATTTCAATAGAGATGACAGCAACAAACTATCAAGTATTTGGCGCCCTGTTCTTACGACATTAATTCAACCTTTGAGAGACGTCGCAGAAAAGTCCGCCGACGTAACTAGCACATATTGCACATTGGCGACATCTATCGTAGAAGAAGTGAACACACCACAACAAAGTGCATATAATTTACGCCCTCGAAAGCATTAATCAGTCCACCCTTTACTTCCGCGGGTACAGGTCGTCCTCCTGATGACGTTGAATAAGAATTCAACGAAACGTCAAGAATCGTTTCTCGGAAAAACATACGGTTCGTATAAAATATCCGCAACCAGTTATAGTTAAACAAAGATAAATAATTAAGAAAAAAAAAACAAAGTTTGCAAAATTTATTTCGGTGATTGTTATAGTTAATACATCGAATAATCTCGATTAACTTTTTAAAAAATTATCAAAAAATTTAAAACTGGATAATGACAGCCTGTAAGCAATAGGTGAATATTTGTTGGGAGAGGGATTTTAAATTCTATTAGGTCCAAAAGAAGACATTGTGTGGCGATGTTATGGGCTACAAATATATGGTTTAGATCCTCCTCTTGTTGGCATTCAAACACATCCTACTGCGGCAAAAGTATTCATTCTCCTGTAATTAAATCACCTAATACACAAAACACATTTTTTTACCCGACATTTACTAAACATTTTTGAAGTTTTGTTCCAAATCCAGTCCCTTCAAGCAAAAACGTATTTTGGTAATAATGCGAGGCTCATTTTACTAAGACGGCACGCTTTTTACTCCCTTTATATTAACTCGTGGCGTCTGCTTGCTTGCCGTCAACAAAAACTTTGGATCGATTTTTGACCCTTTTCCCGTGATCTAATCCAGCTGAAACTTGGCAAGCAGACTCGTGACGACGATCAAGAAGATCTATCAAATTTTCATTAAAAAAATAATAATTATAGTATAATTTCGGATTTTTTGAAATTTTATTGGTTTTTTCAATTTGGAATAATTAGAAAAGTTTGATTAGCAACGACGCGGCGGCCCGATAAATTCGCGGAATATTTTCTATATTTGAATTACTCCGTCGGTATAATAGGTACATCACTACGAATTTCAAAAATTTACAAAACAATTGGTTCACAGATGACAGCAAAATTGGGTTTTTTGGGAAAAAAACCAAATAATAATTTATTTCTTATAGATTTCTGCTTAGTTTTGAAGAAGTAAACTCGCAGAACATTTCTCATATCTGATTCTGACTAAATCATTTGACGCTGGAAATTCATAAGGTACGATATTGATGATAATTGAATCTATCAAAATCTTGACATTTCAAAACATGTGACATTTTAGAAATATATTAAATTTCTGTAAGTTTAGTGTTATGTTATATGTTTTAATTCATCTTTAATTATTTTTATATTTTACAAAGGATGGGAGTATAGTAAAATCTTGGTTTTTAAGGGTTACTTTTTTTAAGAGTATTAAGTTTGCTCTCTTCATAAATGTTTCAAAATTACAAGCTCGTAGTTATTTTTTTAAACAAGTCCAACAGTAGAACCGGCCGTGGAACCAGACCGTGTACCAAGAAATTTACGTTAGTGTATATTTTTTTAATTCATTTTTTATTTTATATTATAATTGAATAATAAATTTATTTTATTGCAGATATCCCACTAACCATTTAAGTTATCAGTGGAATTATCTTACCAACGATTAACAATCTAAAACTAGCGAAATGTTAACAATACTAGAGTGGCTATTTGATTTTGTGGTTACGTTAGGTCGTGATCCAAAGGTCGCGGGTTCAAACCTCACTCCAGAATAGCAAGTTAGTCCTATTTTCATAGTACAAGCGTTGAAAAAATATATAAAAAATGAAGAAAATGTATTTAGATTATATCTCAGTGCAAATTCATAAAAACATAAATAAAATTTAATATTTTTAAACCTTTACTAAATCTAATGCAAACATATATTTAATATAACGAGAGAGGAGGTAACAAGCTTGCAAAAAGTTCACTATATTTCAAAATAAACTCCCTGCACGCCTCCTTGACGTTCGCATATGATTTTAATCCAATATAAAGTCGAAGGGCTTACCATTATATTTATATATACCTATTATATTCGAATACTCCATTGACAACAATCACCTTAAATTAGTATAAAGGAGTCAGGTTGAATACAACTCATCTGTCTGGAGTCCCCATTACAACGCCCATACACACACTTGAACGCATCCAACACAAATTTCTAAGTTACATTAACTATCGACTTCACATCCCAATTGAAAATATCAAATACACAAGATTACAAATTTTTACTGGATAATTGCCACTATCTAGCAGGAGAATTTTATCTGATTTGATTTTACTCTACAAAATTATTAACTCGCCTTTTGACACCCCTGATATTCTGTGTTTGTTTGTGTTGCATGCGCCTGAAAGAGCTACACGAACGTAGGTGTCCGTGTAGCTCTTTCAGCTATTTTATTGCAATAACAATAGAACCAACGCACATTATAACTCTCTTGTAGCCAGACTGCATAAGCTAGGCAATACCTATGCGCATATCTTTGATATTTTTAATTCCAGTTTAGCACAATATAAAGATTCCCTAATAAAAGCTGTACACCCTGCCGTCCTGAATTCATAATGCAATCACAAACAAATTTTTTCTTAGATTCCTACACTACAAGTCACATATTCCATTAGACAATCCTAACTATATTTTTATTTCGCCTATCATAAATATTATACTTACTCAAGTTTTTGTATGTATGTACTCGAGTATATGTAGGTACATATATTTTGTTTTGTATATGCATATGTAACCATGTATGTTTTCTTACCTGCAGTAAGTTAATTATTTATCAAATTTTTCAATTACATTTTGTTGACTGTTTTTATTTTATTTTCAAATATTTACTCATGTTGTTAAAGCCCCTTGGGCATAAATAAATAAATAATTTTAAAAAATTCATACATGAATATTTATTTACTTGTATACGCCCATTAGAGGCTTTTACATAAAAAAATATTACATGAAATTCAAAAAGAATATTCATTCAACAATTTCAGAAATGAGCAGTAAAATATAAAATATATGAATATAAAGAATATGTATAGGCAATAAAAGGTATGAGAAGTGAAAATATCAGGTATAAGCATTAAAATATGAATATAAAAATTAAAAATATAAAATACATTAAAATACAGAGTAGTAATGTGTATAAAAAACTATATATTACACATAATTACATGTATATATTAACAGCAGAAATAGTATTGCCTCTTTAATTATAAACTTTATTTTCACTAGACTGTCATTGAAAACATCAACCATATAACCAAATTCATTACCGGTCTTTAATATTCTGCTAATTACGGCATTTGACTGGTAATTCGTTACATATCATTTTTTTTATATTTATATATATACATTATATTTACATAATAGAACACCATTATATTGATGTATTTTGGTGGTCCGTGGTCTCACGACGATAATTACGATTCCCTCCACGAACGAGTAGAGACTGGATAGAGCGCACCCAGAAGGGGTCGCTCTGCGGCGGGACGATAATTTGAGTGCCAGTTATTCTGTCTCCTGATCGATCAATCATGTCACCCTGTCTTCAGTGCGGTTTATTTTCAGTGGATATTCTGTCCATCCCCCCCCCTGTCCCGCCCGCCCCCCTCTTCCTGCGGCGTCCAGAGCACGGTTCAGATTCATGACCACCGGCTCTCAATTTTAATTATTTTAATGTTAATTAATTAATGTACAGGTTTATTTGGAAAACATTAATAACCTCCCAGGACTGTATTCCTGCCTTGATTATCAGTCGAAAATGTCGAAGCAGCCATGATCTAATATCAATAGTTTTGGAGATAGGCAATATCAAATTTTCCCTTTTTTACTCCCTTTATATTAACTCGTGGCCTCTGCTTGCTTGACGAAAAAACTTTGGATTGATTTTTAACCCTTTTCCCATGATCCAATCGAGCTGAAACTTTGCAAGTGGACTCGTGGGATGATCAAAAAGATCTATCAAATTTTCGTTAAAAAAATAATTATAGTATAATTTTGGATTTTTAAAATTATTAATGGTTTTTTCATGCAACTCAGTAAGTTGTATGGAGATTACGACGCATCTGGTAGACACGAAACCTGATTATAGTATAATTTTGGATTTTTGAGAATTTTTTATTACTCCCTTTCGTAGCGTCACCCGACCGAAGCCCAACGCGTAGATTAAGCGCCAAAGTAGTTTCCACTAGTAAATGAGAAAGAGAGTATAATAAAATCTTGGTTTTTGTGGGTTAGTTTTTTTACATATTTCTGACCTATTTTTTACAAAACGTTGAAATATCATTACAGTAACTTCGATCGATTGCGAAAAATTAATTTGTTTCAATACAAGTTAAATAAAATTATAAAAATCATGCAGATATTCCAACTGGAATTGGAAGGTTTTTAATATTTTATTTGACTTGTATTAAAGGTAATGAATTTTTCCTTCCTCAAAGACATCTCTGGAGCTTCTGAACTGGAGAGAGCTGGCCGAGATGTGTGGAGAAAGATTCTTGAGGAGGCCAAGACCAACCAGGGATTGTAGAGCTAAGAGTGATGATAATAATGAACGCATTACAAAAAATGGATTGCTAAAAAAATTGATAATATGTGTATTAATCAATTAATAAAAAGAGACTACTTATTACGTCGAAAAATTGACGGCAATATACTAGACCACTATGGTGTAATTGGATAACGTGTCATTCCCGGATAGAGTTGAGATCCGTTGGTTCAAAAATATTTTTTCAACAACCTTTTTTTTTCTCGTTGATATGATTTTTTTTCTTATCGATTAATGAATTTTTTGGTATAATCATAATTAAAATGATACCATTTGCACTTTCCTACAGTTTGTGGACCACTGCACTTGCTTACTGTCATCCCTGTTTTCGACGTCTCATAGATTATAAACCACCATAATAATGGCGTCGTATGCAATTTCCTGCAAGTTATATGAAGCGGTAATATGATTTTACCATGACATTTTAATGGCTACTTCTCTGTAACTTTCCTAGTCTAGTCAGGACTAGATGTCCGTGCAAACCCTTGACCGGTACTGAAAGGTCTAAAATATAGGGTCTTAATTTTGTAATTGAATTACCATAACACAAAAGTTTATTGTCAAAGGGTTTATGAGAGAGGTAAGTTATCCCAATTATAATAATTTCGGTGCCTGTCCGCCTGTCTGTAAGTTCGTCTATTCCCGTAACCTCGTTTAACGTCCGTAACTTATTTTATAAAAACTTTTTTTTTCTTTTATTATCAGTATTATTTTTTCCTTAGAATATTTATTTATTAATAATTTTTTTTTATAATATAACTATCTACAGCTAGTTATATTATAAAAATATGATAGGTATTCATGTTTATTTTTGAGGGGTTTAATCACGATATTTTCAATTTTTTTACTGTATTTTATTGTTTGAAGTTCCAAGAATAATTTTAATAATTACTTGTACGATAATAACCACCGAGATACGAACTCGGAACTTTTCCTTTCCAGGGAATAGTGAAACCGATTTCGCAACAGAAACCATGTGTGATGACGAAAAATTTGAGATTTACGTATACCTATAAAGTTTACTGAGTAAAATCAGTAATAAGGCATTAGAAAGTAAGATGAGGCGAGATTAGAAGATACAATAAGGAAAATAGAGATGTTTTTTTTCTGCGTATCTTGTCGTATTTCGTCATTGTGACGCTTTACAATTTTACAGCGTTTGAAAAGAAATTTCATTCAATTTTCCGATTCTTTTTCTTATAAAATACTTCTTGGCAGCAGTGCTAAACATGCCAGTTAAGTCATACAAATTGTTGGAGATTGTCTAGACGCGGAAAGAAGTGATTTGTTGGCGAGAAAAGAGATTGTTTGTATACTTTTCATAAACTGTAACTAACCGTCGAGCAACTTGGAAACATTCTTCAAAATTGTCTCAAATTCAGACGTTCCCGGATATTATTACACTTTGTAACAAGTTCAGCTACAATGCATTATTCATACATGTACTTCGTACACGTTCACTGGCCATGGGAATACAGTTGCGGAAATTAAATCTTACGGTAACAACTGCGTTGCAAAATTTGTATTATTTAAATTATTTATTGACGCGTTTTTTGTAATCTGAACTGTGCACAAATATTTATTTTTTATCATAAAATTATATTTAATATATATGATTAACAATCTTCAATGAAAACAAAAACAAATTCAACCCTTAATTTATTAAGCAAAATGTTACTGGACACAAGCTTAATCGGTCTCTTAAACTCCTTAATTTTTTCGATAACATTCCACACACTATTACCACACTGTTTCTTAATTCGCACTAATTCACGCTGTTTTTATTGTTTCAATCACTTTCTAGAAAATTCCATTCAATATTCGCACGAAGAAAAATTTCTCGCTCGTCGGTAGGAACATCTTTTAATTACTATCGCTGAAATATACACGCTGCGCTCGCTCCGTTGCTAATGTCGCGCGGGTTAAATGTCATAAGCAACTGACTCCGCGTGACGCCCCTGTATTTATATGTAAATTTTTTTGAGATTTTACCTATAAGCACAAGATTCCTTTCGAGAGATTTGTGAAGCGTTCCAGAGATTACGAGAGACCCCAGACGATTCCAGAATGCTCCATAGTGTTGTGTTGTTAAAATATATAATTCTATTTGTAACAATGTTCGTCACTAACGTTACTAAGATGCTACAGTAAGCTAGACGGCGCTGTTTTCACAGCCTTAACTCGTGGCCGAAACTACGCTTATAAAACTTACGCTACTAGCTGATGCTGTTTTCACGTTAACACAAACGTAATACGATTTTGCGATAAATTTATCTGTGTGAAAGAAAGCTTACTTTTATCGCCATTTTGTGAAAAATTGAATTCAGGTAATTTCAGCACAATGAAATTATAAATCATTTGGATTTACAGAAACGATTAGTTCATTCATATTGTAGTGTGCGTTAATAAAAAAAATTGTTTAGATTAAACACAATCTTAAGAGGCTCTTATACTTTCAATATTGGCATTAGTTTAATCACTTCCCGCTAAAAATGGCGCTAGTTTCGCTCAAACATGTATTATTTAAGCACAAAAAACGATAGCGAGAAATATACAATACTATAAAACGAAATAGAAATGTGCAAACTTTAACGCCTGACCTTTTAACTGCGTAGTGCTACATACGTAACCCTTTCTACATGAACGTAAGTTTTGCAAGTTTGGCGAAATTTTTCTGTACAATAATTATTCGATCCTTATATTAGAGATGTGACAAAGCCGACCATGCAATGGATATTGTTTCTTTCTGAAATTTCACTCAAAATTTGCTTTTTTATGCTATTTTTCTGATTTTTAAGAAAAACATTTTTTTAAGATCTCCATTACATGTAATATATTATTTATATTATATGTTATTATTTTTTCTTTAGCGTTGAAAAATTGTATGACGTGTGTGAATTTTCACTATATTTTTTATTGTTTTATAACATTTTGTCTAATATCAATGTTAAATAATTCAAATAAAAACCATTTAAAAAAATTATGCGTGTACTTATGTATGTGCGTTAGAAGTTATACTTAAAAAGTAGAATAAAGACAAAATAATAATAATAATAATATTTTCGTTGTCTGTCCGTTACTTAATGGAAAGACGACTTTAGATATTTAGAATGTGACAAGCAATCAGCGCTCAACTCATGTTGCGCGGTCACGCAAAAGTTGTTATTAATTACTATACAGTCGTACACCCATGAAAATATGGTTAAGTATAAAGAGAATATAGAAATAAAAATATTCTGAATTATCTTTTCAAAACGTAAGACTTTCATGAAAGTAACTTATATCGAATATCTAAAATTAATTCGCAATAATAAAAGTCAAATAAAATGATAATCATCCGTATTCTGAACTAAGCAACATTGCTATTTCTGTATCTTGACAGTTATTGTATTACATTGTGATGCCGTTTTTTTGACGTTTTATGTTTGACAGGTTTGAAATTAATGAATTCAATCAATTAGAAAGATCATTATTCGTAATTGTGAATACATTAACATTTGTTTACGTTTTAGGGCTTTCTGATTGATTCATTAATTATTTCAAACATGCCAAACTTAAAACATCGAAATTAGTGTCAATATATTGTTATACATACCTGTCAAGATTGGGATAAAGATCTGACATCCCAATATTTTCAGAATAGCACAGATTAACTTTATAAAGTATTATATATTTATCAAATTTCTGAAGGGTGATAGTGCAAAATGATTAAACTTTTTTTTGCTTGTATTGAAGCGAATTTATTTTTAATATTCTACATAAGTTACTTAAATAACAATCAAAATATAAATCATAAAATCTGATTTTGAAAACTGGAGAAAAACGATTATTTGAAAAGATCAACAACTGACCATAATAAACGATTATAAAAAACATTCATGCATGTATGCGGTAGAAGTAATATTTAAAAACTAAAATAAAGACAAATTATATATTAATGATGCTCAAAGTATTGAGTTGTATAAATCTACACTGATCATTGTCTATTACTGTATTGAATTCTATGAAAAGAATGAAAACTCATACTTACAGAAATGTAACCTCAAATATCTAAATATAATAATTTGGTTGTCTATCCGTAACTTGCTGGAATGACAACTTTATATAATTAGAGTGTGACACGCAATCAGTGCATGGCTCACGATTATTTAAAAAGTATAATAAAAAACGATTAACGGAACATATAAACGAAAACAAAACGATTCATTAAAACAGGGTATTTAAATAATACAACATATAAAGATGTTATAAAAGGAAAAAAGAAGGATTCATAAGATCCGATTATATGAACTGGGGTAAAACGATTCATAAAAAATATCGACAATTGACCACAATAAATAAAAATATATAACGACGGACGACAAAAATGGAGCATATAAACGGTTCCTATTAAGGAACGGGCTATTAAGCCGGAGGATAAATTAATAATCGGGTTTTGCAAAATGATTTAATAAGTTTATATGTTCAATTTAGTCGCCCGACCAGAGTTGCCAACAGCGCTTGGCCTAATATCGCCGTTTCCTATACATAAAGTAGCCTAAAGTAGCCCAAACGCCAAAATATCAATATGAATAAAATAAAATGTAATTTTTATCAATTTATTTATAACATATTTATAATGTATTGATAAATAGGCCTAAGCCTAATATAAAAAACCGTAATGTTCGTTAAAAGAAAGTAAAGTAAGTAGATAGGTAGCATTTTAAAAACACCGGAGACGTACATTTTGCTACCAGCGTGAAAACTTACCATGTGATTGCTTGGTTGAAAGTTGTTGCAACACACCTCTTACATTCATATAGGTACGAATTCTAAGAATAGCGATCAGCATGGGTAGTTGCAGGCGATTCCTTAATTTTGTTTTAATTGTCCCCATTACGCTTAAAATTCTTTCAATGACAGCATTACACAAAGGTAATTGTATTTTTTTTTCTTAATTATTTGCGATTCGGCTGATTTAAATAACTTGTCTCTGAAGTAGCCTAGTAGGCGACCAGTCGCCTTTTAGATTTTTTCGTCGCCGATTCTCTTTCTGAGTAGCCTAAATGGCGAAAAATCGCCTACGTTGGCAACTCTGCGCCCGACGGCAAATACGAAAATCGTGTACTAGGACCTCTTAATTGAAAATATTTTACAAAACAAACAAACTCAAAACAATATTATATCGTTTTACTGAAAATTTTTCAAACAAAACATCAAAACAAACAAACTCAAAACAATATTATATCGTTTTACTGAAAATTTATCAGTTAAAATAAAAACACAAAAAAATGCCGGTTCAAAAGATTTCACATCACTATTTCGTGAAAAAATGACAATTACCGTTGAGTAAAGAAATAGACGGAGTATCTTATTTCATTAAAAATATTGTTTGCAGGTAAAAGAAAGGACAAAAATTCAGTGTATATACAGAACAAAGTCTATATATCATATTGTTTCAAGAAAACAGATAAGAATAATGGAAAAAAACATCAGAATCAGCCCGCAAAAACAAACAAAATTTGACAGTTGTAAAAAATAAAAATGGCGACATTCAAATTCAAGTATTTTTAATACATTTAACAGTTATTTTCTGCATTTACCGTTGTCCCCGCGATATGGGATTTCTAAAATGCATTCATTATACGGATATCTTCCCTTTATTAACACTCAGGCAAAGTTTACGCAGCATTTTAAGATATATTCGTATAAACTAGCGGGAGCGTAACCTGACGACTGGCGTAGTTGGTGTCCAACCAACGACTGATTTGAAAGAAAAATGATCTTTTAACAGACTATACGATTTAATTAATTCAAATTTCTGTGTATGAGGTAGAAAATTTTGAATATTTTTATATTAATGACAGTGAAATTTTCTTAGTACGCATGTAAAATTTAATTAAAATAATCAATGTTTTAATGGTTTTTTGGATGCTGCAATATAGGAGACGGAAAGTGAATTTTTATCTTTTTGTAAACGTTGTATTTAACAACCTACCCAAAAATAATTATATATTTTCCCCCAAACTTTCTGTTTGAACTTCTTTTATTCAATTTATTAAAAAAATATACGGTCTTTACGTGGAAATATTTCGAGAAAAAGTGTACCAAAGATAACTCTATTGCTAGAAAGATTAAATAGGGCTTCGGGATTATATTTTTTTTGTGATAATAAAAAAGTATTTTTTAAACTTTTTTTAAACAAATGCTTTAATAGTAAATGGACCTTTCATAATAAAATTGATTGAATGCATGGTTAGCTGCAATTTAAGCAATAAGATTCGAAAACTTTACACTAAATTGACTCTCCAGACAGCAAAAACGTGAATCATGTACTATGGCGCCTTAAGATTGATTTCAAAGTTTTTTTTGTTGTTGTAACTTATCAGTATATAACTAATGAATAATTAATTTTGAGTTCATATTCAAACATTGAAATCCATCATTTTTGACGGGTAACAGCTATATTTCATTAAAAAATCCTGAAAAAATGTATGCTTGCCAAAACGAAAAAAATTAAACAAATGAAACTTAATTAAATTATAATTTCAAATTACTCGTACTAATAATTTTTCTTTATGTGTTCAAAAATCAAATCTTTATTTAAAATTTTCTTCATTACGGCTTGTTCTGTGATAATAAAATTGATGATGGAAATGACCTTGTAAGCTAAAAATAATAACGTTGCTTTAAATATTTCAAATAAAGAGCTGAAATAGCGTCGTTAAATTCGCACAGAGTATGAAGCTGTGCGAATTTAACGACGCCAAGGCTCATCGTTCGAGGTTTTTTGCTGATCCTTACAATTTTCACATTCAACAGATGTTCTGCTTTATAATTAATGTGTAAAAGTTTCGTCTAAGTAAGATAATACTATTGTATGTAGTTTCCTTGGGGAAACCTAGGCCGACGTTTCGGCACGATGACTAGTGGCATTTTTAAGGCTTTGTCTCAAAGTGTAACTGTCGAGGATAAACCTTTGACATAATCGAAATTTCTACGATCATAGACACTATAAAGACATTTTTTTAATCATATATACCTAGTATCCAATTTTGGTTAAATTATGCTTGTTTCGCTAGTGAAATCTGTATTTACACAGGAATAGTTTACAAAATAGTTGTACAATTAGGTATTTATTCACATGTATCTAGTTTCAAGTGATTTCTTCTAATTGTTGTAAGTTGTACAAAAAAAGTAAAAGTATATATTTTAAAAAAAGCAGTTCCTAAATTCATATATATATTTGGACAAAACAGAAAAAAAAAAATTATTAGAGTCATTTATTATCATAATTTTTTTGAATGAGAGCACCAATTTTGTGTCTTTCCATGATTTTATTTGTATTTCAATATTTTTGTAATTTTTTTAATTTTTTAATTTTTTAAATTTTTTAATTTATCTTAATAATTTAGTTCCACACATAATGTTGTGTGGGCTAATACATGATTTCACTTGGACATGTTGCATCCATCTAATCATTTTAAAGTTTTTTTTTTAAATATAATTTATTTTAATTTTTTTTATATCTTTAATATAATTTTATAATATAATTTTTGCACTTCAGTTTAAACCTCCTTTTAATCTCTATGTTTTGAATTTCCTTTGGCAGCCTATCGAAGATTTTTATACCTTTATACATCATACAATTTTGTGAGGTGTTTTTCTTTATTATCATTATGATTCGAGATTTTTTAAAATATTTTGTTAAAGAGTTAGGGCCCATTTTTACTGTAAACACACACATTAGTAGTGTTCCATCAATCAAGTCTATTTTCATTATAATTCGAGATTTCAATTATAATAATCAATAAATCGTTAATTAATTTTCCAATGTTTTCATTTACCTCCCAAAGCTACGTCTCGAGGCAATATGATGCCATCAATATCTTTTTTCATAGCCCTTGATATAAAAATAAAATTAACTAAGAAAAAACTCTCTTGTGGGTACTTGCTCAATTGGTGAATGTCTTAATAACCATGCAAATAAACTACTCAAATCAGAAATAGTAAAATTATTATCGACAATAATGTTTTAAAAATTTAGAAGCATCGTAATATTTCAACAAAGTTCAAAACATTATGGACAGATTCGGTGTCCATTTTATTAATATAGACTTCATCCAAGATGGGTACAATGCTTCGTCTATTTAGAGTGTCCTCAATATCCATCTTCAAAACTCCACACCTTAAAAGCACCGATTGTTGTACGTCCTGAAAATCAGAGGGTCCATTATTTTACCCCATAAAGGAAATGTTTATTCGGTGTGATAAAAGCGAGGAGAAAGATGAAGAAGATGGATATTACAAACATGAGAGATTCATTTGTGTTTGTTCTTTCATTTGTCCTTCCCTTTGTCCTTTCGTGTTCTTTGTGGCCTAGGTAAAACGTCCTTGAATATGTTTATCGTCCTTTTGATTTCTGTTTAAGAATATTCTTTGTCACTCATGAATGACCCTAGATAAATCAAAATACGGTTTCAGGTTCGTTGAATTGTATTTCACGTGGGTATACGGTATTGAAATCTTCGCAAGTCGTAAAACAATATTTATTTATAGAAACGACAACATCAATAAAGTGGCTATTATTAAAGGTGTTTGGACATCATCTTATCTTAAGCTTACGAGGGGATCAAAAGCGAAATCTCTCCTTTGCTTTGAGGAAATTGGGATAAACCACAGAGAGTAAAATTGTACAGAGATGAACTAAACCCTTTCTTCAGGCAAGGAGATTGGGTCGCAGGAAGAAAGGCCCACTCTGGTATATTTAACACTTTAAACTGCAGTTAAAGTATTTATTCTTGCATATCTATTATCTTTTGCATATATCTAAGAACCTCTAAGATACTTCTTAAAATCACACGAAACTTCTAGAAACACTTTCTAGAATTATGTATAATCAAAATACATAGCTCTCTGTTCATCACTTACGGTACCAGATGGCGCTGATTTCGCAATAATTTTATTTGTTGTGAAAGTTAAATTTTAATTGGAATTTTTTGAGTATGTTCGATTTTTTTAAGAACATAATACTAGATTTTATCCCCAGAGAGATATATTATATATCAAGATATATTAATCATATCTTTTATAGACGAAGCTATTTTGTTGTATGAAAAAGTAGGCATGGAAGTCTTTTTAGATATTCATAGGGCTTACGACCTGTCATACGGCTGGTTTTAGTGATCACGTTACACAATGTAATGTTCATCAATTCCACCCATGATAGACTACCACATCTATCAAATTTTTGGAAGTTGTATATATGTTTAACTTGAATACCTTGTTTCGTATGTGAGTTGTGTTTTTACTACCTCCACCTGCTGAGAATTCAGCAATTGGAGATCCTAGGTCATTTGGATTAACAGAAATGGTCTGTTGTAATGTGTGTTAATGTTAACAATGATTTTTATACATTTTATACATAAATAACTAATTAATGTAAAGATTAAATTCAAATATAAAAAGTCCGCCTTTTGAAGGTTTTGAGGGTCTTTCCCCTCCATGCATATGGACTTAACTCTCCACAAACTATCCAGTAGTAATATATTTTTTATGTAGGTCCAATATCCAGACAACGGCCATAAAAGAAATTCCATTAGGGAAATTCATTGTATTTCATTCTTGTATTTCTCAGACTCCGGATCTGGTAGCTCAACCTTATAAGCCTAGAAAACTCTTAACTGTACCCTTAGATTCTTTCACCTCTACAGGTATCGCGCGGATGAGAAAGATCTTAACACATAATTACGATACGTTTATTTGAAGGTTTGTAATACCGATGTTCCCTTCACCCTTGGACAGATCGTAATATTATCTATACCTCTTGAAGGCGTGCATGGGTATTATTATTTTGATAGGAAATTTATAATTATGTATTGTAACGAGATACTAGAATCTGGATTAAATTGCGCACATTGTGGGACGCACTCCGACATTTTACAAACGTCTGTACAGTCTAGAAGCGACCGGAAAATTCTTGTAAGTACTAAAGTAATCTCGAAGGTTCGAAAAACCAACTAGTTTCGTATAAAAAGGCGGAACCAGTGCCGCGGCGCTTTTTTTTTTTTGACGTGCAATAGACAAGCAAACCGACCGCAGTGTTACCAATGCGTTGTGTGTACCAGCGACAACAGATTTATTCAAGGCTAAAGATATCAAGCGAAATATCTACTTACGTGCGATAATTGAACAAGACATATAAAGTATTTCATAGAATAGTGATGAATAAAATTGAGAAATAGTATGAATTAAAGAATAGAGTATAAATTTAATTTGTGTCCAGTGATATTGTGAATTTATTGAAATAATTCATAAATCAGTAATTTATTTCCAGAATCTCCCAAAGCCATGTCTCGTGACAGAATCATATAAAAAAATTCTTATCAAAATTATTGAAATCCTTATCAAAGATTTTAATTTAATCTTATATGCTCAACGTAGTACAGCCAATCATTGACATGTTAGAGATGTACGCGATATTAATTGTTCTTTTACTTTTTTATCAATCCCGAAAATACCGCTGCATGCAGCAACCATCACTGACCGTAATTAATATAATGAAAGGAAACAGATACCTTATACTGATAAAAATGTTATATGGGTATCACGCAAAGATAAAGAAACAGACAAAAGCAGTCGATATGATAAAACATGCCGAGACCAGGAAATAGCCATAGGCAGGCCGCTCAAAAGACAGACAATCGTTGGACAAACTTAGTCATCCAGTGGTGTCCGAAATGAATCAAAACACCGACAGGCCGCCCTGAAATTCACCAGACCGGCAGTATTGTCAAGGTTCGTGGTTTTGGGAGATAAATGAAAACACTGGAAATTAATTATCGATTTATTAATTACTTTAAAAAATTCACAGTCACCGGACACGGAATAAATTTATTCAAATAGATTCTATTTCGAAATTAATCACTCGTCTGTGAAAAACTTCATTATCGCTTGCTAGAATATATTTTTTGATACTCTTAGGTAAATACTACGCCCGATATGTATCGCTTTGATTAATCTGCGCGTTGACTTCATCGCTGGTGAAGTCGCGTCGGCAAAACCTCAAAATTATCATAAACTGTCCGCGGCACTGGCTCCGCTTTTTATACGGAACATGTTGATTTTCCGAACCTTCGGGACAATTCTATACATTAAAAGTATTAGCGAGAATGTCCTCATTGCTTCCAGATTATTCTAGAGTGCTGTGGGGCGTCCTAAAATGTAATGGAATGTTCGATCATGTTGTTGTGCTTGAGAGACTCTGACAGTGTGTTCTCGTTACAACATCATTAACCTCCGCGGAAATAGCAATGGACGGAAAAATGTGTGAGATAATCAATGATGGATCATAATTGTGATGAAAATAACTGCACGAAATCTTGAGGGGCTGGATACAAATCAAAAATAAAATAAAATGTTGTAACCATGAGAATGGGGACGATTCCACTGATCGATTGAAAAAATAAAAGATTGCACGAACCCATAAATTGGGGTCGTTCTTTTATAGAGCCAGTAAATAAAATCTAATCAATATATTTATTGATACACTTAAGATATATGTTGTGTCTTACAGACTCAGCCAGAAGCATATGTAAGAAGGGACAGAAGAAAGATTCAATGATCGATAGAGAATATACAAGACATTCTAGATGTGGCAAAACTTTTTATTTCTTCACTAAATAAGATAAATTTCATTTAATTTATTCACAATATTGGCATGTATTTTTTTATAAAACGAATCATTAATAATATGTATTTAAAAAAGTAACCCATAAAAACCAAGTTTTTATTATACTCCCTTTCTCATTTACTAGTGGAATCTGGTTTGGCGCTTAACGTTGGGCTTCGGTCGGGCGACGCTATGAAAGGGAGTAATAAAAATTTTCCAAAAATCCAAAAATTTATTAATTTTTTTTAACAAAAATTTGATAGATCTTCTTGATCGTCGCCACGAGTCTACGTACAAAGTTTCAGCTCGATTGGATAACGGGAAAAGGGTCAAAAATCGATCCAAAGTTTTTTCGACGGCAATAGGCAAGTAAGCAAGCAGACACCATGAGTTAATATAAAGGGAGTTAAAATATATAAAATCATTAGCAGTATTGGTCGCTATAAATTTGATGTTTTACTTATTTCTCTAGTCAAAGTATTTACGGAGTAAATAATCTTTTTTGATTTTTAATAGCCAAACTAATCAAAAACCAATACTTATTATTAAGTGCTAAAATGATAAAATTTTTACTAGAAAGGAATAAAATAATGTTAATGATTATCAATGTTAAAGCCGCGAAGTCGAGGCTTTTGAGATGTGAATCTATAGACGTATATTGAAAGTTTCCTGGATGGATAGAGTGACGAATGATGAAGGCCTCCGGCGTATTGAAAAAAACCGGGAAGTGCTGCGAAGAAAAAGCTAGAGAGATTAAGAAATCTCTTATTTCGCAGTTTTGTGAATTTAGAGAATTCATGAATTTATTTCGTTTTATCGAGGAAAACCAATTTTTAAAGAAATTTATAAGGAATATCACATATTCGGCTGTACTTTGATAGTTATATGTACTTCCTTTCTTTTAACTCGTGGCGTCTGCTTGCTTGCCTTCTTGCCGGCTTGCCGTCGAAAAAACTTTAGATCGATTTTTAACCATTTTCTCGTGATCCAATCGAGCTGAAACTTGGCAAGTAGACTAGTGGCGACGATCAAGAAGATATATCAAATTTTCGTTAAAATAATTAATAATTATAGTATAATTTCGGATTTTTAGAAATTATATTGGTTTTTTCAAATTGGAATCATTATAAAAGTTTGATTACGACAACGGCGGCCCGATAACGTTGCGGAATATTTTCTAAATTTGAATTATACTCCATCGGTTTACATGATAGGTACTTCACTATGAATGTTTAGTGTTATGTTATATGTTTAAATTCGTCTTTAATTGTTGTTATATTTTACAAAGAAAGGGAGTATAATAAAAACTTGGTTTTTATGGGTTATTTTTTTTAACATTCTAAATTATTAGATTTTAAATTATAAATTCAATCAATCAGAAAGTTCTAAAACGTAAACAAAGTTCAAAATCAAGTTATTCGTAATTTGTCAGTAACTTAATGTTTATTTACGTTTTTTTTAAATTGAATGAAAAGACTCGCCCGAATCGATTGTGAATTTGAACTGTACAAATAAGTGAATTACTTAAAATATTTTCTCGAGCAATATAATTCTTGAAATTTCATAATTACAAAATTGTCGTGAAAATAAAATTAAAATTAACAAGAATTTCTCTTAACTGTCGATCAAATGTCTACGTGAATTACGCGGAGGTGCATTAGGAGCAGTATCTCATCTGATCTGATGTCACTATGTGCCAATACTGACATGAAGGGAGAAAGAATAATAAATGTTTAAGTCAATGTACCAGCGGTTGTCTACCCCTAACAATGTCGTAAAAGAGTCGCGGTAAATGAGACGACAAAGTTACGGTATTCGCTGGGCTGGGTGTATGCTTCTTTTTTGTTGGTTGTTAAGTTTTTTGAGCACATAAAGGGCTAGAATGATCCCTTCTCCCCCATATAAACCAAAGGCACTTTCTGGAACAGCTTTCTCGATTTTGTGGCTGGAGGGAAAATAACAAAATGGTTCCTAAAACTTTAAGCTATTTTTAGAAAAAATTTGTACGTGCAGTGGTGACAGAATTTTTTTTTCATTGTTTTGTGCTTTAGTATTTTATATTGTAAACGTAAACATAACTGTTTTAGGCAGACAATCATTGCTGGGGGTCCCACCCACATTCTGCAAAATTTCATAGATCATGAAATAGAGAGCCCTTCTGATCAAGGTGCTGTTTATTAGGTGAAACGATGGAATCATATCACGAACAATTTAATTAGGAATCTAGACACAATTTATTTTCATGGCTGCTCTTAATTCATCATGCATATATTAAGTAAACATTTCATTTTTATTTTTGCACTTTTACAAACGATTCGCCTATTTTTGGAAACCTACTAGCGATCAAACTGTTGAAAAATTAACATTTGCTAAAACTCAGTTTTAGTAAATTTTTAGTTTAGTTTTAAAAAAAGTAAAAAAACAGGCGGCTGCACAAAGTTTTTATTTGGTTAGTACTAGAATAAATCTACTTAATTCGCTGAAACAATTTTTTTTTGTTTAACTGCCCTGCTTATGAATTGAGAAAATAGAGGGTTTTCTATTGCTCTATCACTAATATAAATTAATATATTTATAGTTTAGTGGGCATGACATTGGCTTCTCATACAGGGATTTCTGGGTTTGATTCTCGGTTAATCACAATACATCAACGTAATGTACTCAAGCCTGGAGTGATTTTGTGACGTGTTTCGCTGCAGTAATTCGGCTCCGTGGCCTGTTGTAGTTTGACAAAAAAATACTCGCCGCTATTCTGCCAACGTAACAGAAAAATGAAAAGGAATTATTTTTTTTATACAATGTAATATTTTGAAAAAATATGTCTTTGTAGAGTTTGAAAAAATCCAAAAAAATACTTTAAAATAAATAAAGAATTTTGAAATATACATTGATTCTTCTTTTAATCGAATACTATCTAATAAAACTTGAGAGAAACAGAAAAAGAACACTTAGTCTTCCTCTTTTTCTACCGCTTATCCTATTGGGTTGGGGTCCGTGCACTGCATAAAAGGTTCCAACTTTTCCTCAGTTCTCCAATTGTTTCCGTCAGCTCTTTCTACTACTACTTGGTAACTCCCACTATTTAGTCACTTAGTCACTAATTTATATTCTTCGTGTCTTCCGTCCAACATTGTATATTAAATATATGACTTTTAGTTATAATTTGTACTTAGTCAATACTTCAAATGAAGAATAATGTTAATACAAATTAATAGTTATAATCGGTTAAATAGTGGAGGCGTTTCTTGGTTGTAAGCATTTAAAATTGTTTATTATTACTTGATATTATAAAGGGTCCAAAAAAATCATATGGAGTATCCGCATTTTTAATTTTTCATTAATTAAGATAAATGACATATCTCATAGAGATGAAGCTATTTATATGGGAAAGACTTTTTTCTGCGTTTAAAAGGCTTACAATCTGTAATAAGCTATCTTAAGTAATCAATTTATAACACATAAATATCATAAATACAACTTTACAAGTGTGGAATTGGTGAAAGTTACATTATGGAAAACGATCATGTACACCAGCCTATGACAATTATAAATGAGAAAAAATAACAACAAATGTTCTTGATTCAAACTATATAGAAATTTAAAAAAAAGGATAATGTGTGGATGTTTTTAGGATGGAATTGGTGAACGTTACATTGTGTGGAGTGATTACTTAAGCCAGATCATACAGGATGTAAGCCTTGAGCCATCGTATAAGAGACATCCATCTACTTTTCTCATATATAAATAGTTTCGTCTCTATGAGACTTCTACAATTAATCCTTAATTGAATATTATCAATTAACAAGTCCTTTTTACAAATAGTCTTGTTTAAAATTTGTTTTTATGTTAGCGCTTAATTATTTATTCATTTAACATTTATTATTTTTTATACTTTTATTGTCTATGCTTCGATTTTTGATTTTTAATTTCTTAGTGTACATTGTATCTTGACGAAGGGACCATGGGCCCTTCGATTGATATTCTCAATATATAATATAAGTGTTGAAAATAAAGTATATTTTTATTAATTATACAATATTTATAATTCAAAAGTTTTTCAAAAATGTTGTTTAATGTGAATCTGGCCTGTCTACCTGTCTCGGCCGAGATAAATGTTATCAGATCAACTAAGACCGTCGCATATATTCCTCGAGCAACAAAGAATCCCTTCATCGTATTTTCTATCATATAAATCGGCGACATTGTCGTGGATAGAGAGAGATAAACTAAATAACACAATTCCATTTCTCGTCTGGGATACCGTGTAGAGTTTTTATTCCCGATGGATTTCGTTTATTTGGGGAAAAAAATAATGGGAAGAACGGAGGACGACGGGAGGACGCAGGGAGGGCGAAAAAAATGTAAGAGATAACAGAAAACAACGTTGATTCAATAAAAACTTCCCCGAGGGAATGATAAGCAATTATATGGTGGCACG
This sequence comes from Agrypnia vestita, assembly GCA_016648135.1. Classification (NCBI taxonomy): domain Eukaryota; kingdom Metazoa; phylum Arthropoda; class Insecta; order Trichoptera; family Phryganeidae; genus Agrypnia; species Agrypnia vestita. The sequence goes on from JADDOH010024452.1 coordinate 415,343, forward strand.
ACTATCGCACAAAACAGGTGTGGCCAAATTATTTATTAACTTTTATAATGACGTATTTCCTAACGTAACAATATTAAGGTGGAAATGAACCGAATATATTTTCTACGGTCATATAATTTTCATCATTGTTATTTGGGGTCGAGGGTATTGGACTGTTAGAAAGGATTTTTTCCCTGTAGTTCAGCCGACCCCAAAGAAATGGGAAATGGAATAAGAGAAAGAAGAAGACAGTTCAAGTGGCAGGAGAGCGGTTGGGGAGTTATGATACAGGTCTAGAAGACTATTTAATATATTTGCATTATTATACGGTTCAACAAACCATTTCAATTTTTTTATAACTTACTTACTTACCATCACGCCGTTTCTAGTGGGGGTAGGCAGAGAGGATAGAGCGCCATACTCTTCTGTCCTGACATACAACTTTCGCTTTGTCTACATTCATACATCTTCGCATGCAAGCTCGACGGTTGTTCAAGCTTCTAACAGGACCATCTTCCAGTATCTGCTTAATCTGGTCATGCCACGTCTTCCGTGGTCGCCCTCTCTTTTTGGCGCCGTCAACACTTGCATCGTATATATTTCTTACCATTCTTTCCTCATTCATTCGCTCAATATGCCCAAACCACCTGAGCGACCCTATTTTTATTCTATGTATTATACTACGATCAGCTTTACATTCATTCCTAATGTCTTCATTCTTTACTCTATCATACATGGATTTACCACACATACGTCTAAGGGACATCATCTCCACTGCATTCAATCTACTTTCGTTCCTCTTCTGCCAGCTCCAGGCTTCACTTCCATACATTAGTGTCGGTACCAGAACTCCATTATGTACCGCTAGTTTTGCCTCGGTAGACATATTTCTATCAGAAATTATTGCATTCAAAGCACTGTTTACCCTATTCCCGGCAGTCACTCTCCTCTCTATGTTTACCAATAATCACTACTTATTGTTTTTTCCTGTATGACAGTAAGTACAATAAGAAAACCTTTAACAGTAATGCAGACTGCCTATGATAGCCGTACACCCGTGAAAAATCGCGAACACAATTTTAAGTATTATTTATTTATTTATTCATAATAAAAAGTCTGTAAAATGTCGAACGTAGGAGTAAATTAATGGCTTGCGTCTTAGTTAAGTCCTGCTCTTATAATGCGTAGTAGACCCATATTTGTGGGATATAAAAGTAAAGGGAAAAATATCAAAAAAAAAAATGCAGTCACCGAGTATTAATTATTTTTTATGCACTGAATTATAGGATTTTATAGGAAATATAGCCTACAAATTAAAAGGAAACATGATTTTAGAAGGAATACATACATCAAATCTAGAATTCAGTACATTTTCAATTAGTAATCCTCGGTGACTGCATTGAAATTTTTTTTTAATTTCTTGGATATTGCTGCCTTTGCTTTTCTACCCCACATATGTTCTATTTTTGACGGGCCATGGAGAAGCGTATTACGCGGGGCAAAGTGGCTATGTTAGTTACTGTTAGTTGCCTCGTTACCGTCCGCGCGTCCGATGTTCGAGTCTTTCTCCAGCCGTGTATTTCGTGTTTTTTAGCCTTGAATTCCAGAAAGTTACAGAGTTACGAGACAGACAGACAACAAAATCATTATATTTAGAATATATGTAATCCGGTAAGGACTTACATTTTTCCGAAAGATATTTGTTTTAGTATGTTTACTAGTGATTCATCATTATTATTTATTTTTTTAAACTAAGGTTTTTTTATAAAAATAATACACAATCCCTCACTCTCTCTCTCTCCATGAAAGGATCACATTTAAAATATGTTTTAACGTTTTCAACGCTGAGGCAACATTTCCAGTAATATTACCTTTACTAAACTTAAGACTAAAGGGCTTCGTACTTCCTGGAGTTAGGAAGTGAAGGGGAGATTATAGTCAAGAGATACCTACTCATAGATAATAACAAATAGACAACAAAAAAAGGATGTCAACAGTGTTGTAATCATTTTTAAATGGTTTTTCAAAAAGTTTTAAAAGAAAATTTCGATAGGAGGTTGAATAAGTCCGAAGATCAGCTAAATATAAATATAGAATACAATATGATAAAGTGGAATACCTGGTGGAACACCTTTCTATATCTTGAAGCACTGGTTAATAAAATCATCAGAGGTTATTTTTTTTATTATTTTTTTTTTTTTAAAAAATAGAGATGTGAACACGGAATACGTGTCACATCAATATTCTTACTATTTTCAAACTAAGCTAAACGCTTGTGCTATGAAAATAGGACTAACTTGCTAGTCTGGAGTGAGGTTCGAACCCGCAACCTTTGGATCACGAGGCCAGTGTCCTAACCACAAGACCAACAAGCTACTAAGGATACAATTTCATTTCTATTTGTGCGACGTATTATGCACAAATAACCACGACTTGCACTGAACTCCGAGAAATAAAGCCAATGTTATTTTTCCGATGCGGAGGTGTTGTGGAAGAGCTAGGATGCCCTAGAAGCCAGCTCAGCCACTGTTTTGAATACAAATTGTAGCTGTGAATTCCGTATTTACTCGGTACCTGCTGCAGTAGTTTAACCACAGCATACTGATGATTCTACCTGTATGCAGAATAGTGTTTATACGATTTTATAGCGGTATCCTCAATTCTCATGATTTTAAAATTCTTTTTTATAAAGGTATATATATATTTTTTAATGTTCATTAATAATTTACTTAAAAAACATCTTGAAAAATTGCGTATGCAGTTTTTGTGCCAGAATACATTTAATTTTACATTAAAAAAAATACATTACTTAGGATTACTTATTAAGAATTCATTACATTGTAAAAAAACATTACATTGGGTCATTGTGGTATTTCTTCGAAATACTTTCTATTTAATTTAATTTCTTTGTCTGGTAGTTTTTAAAATAATTTAGGAATTAGGTTCAGTTTAGTTTGGTCTGTCATGTTTGTTTCTTTTTTTTTACTTCTTCACAAAGAGCAAAATGAAATAAAAATGTAATTTTTTTTCTCCAATATATTATATTTTGTAAATTTTATCATGTTTCAGGGCCAATGGTCCCTTTATTAGGATACAATTTCATTTCTTCATTTCATTGCCTGTGAATCGGCGTTTGTTGGATAGGAATAGACATTTGATTTTTTGATAAATACACATGATACAAAAAATTATTATAATATATAACAAGCCATGCTGCTACTACCTACCTTGCCAAATATATAGCAAATATTAAACTGAAATATCTTCAGGAGATCGAGTACCAAAAGCACAAATTCACCCGAGAATTAAGGTGCTGCCAAAAATCTGCATACTCATGGGACATTTGGCTGGACAGAAGGCTCGTAGAATAGCTGCATCAGAAGAGAGGTGGGCAAGATACGGAAGGGCATAGGACATAGATTGTTGGAGCTCCTCGGAAGAGACTTGTGCTTAAAGGAACAACCAAAAGAAAGGGGAAGTTCATGAAGCTCATGGCCGTGTGGGACTGAAGCGGAAGAAACAGATAATTTTATCCTTCCAATTGCCTCCTCAAAAACGCTAAGATTTGGAAATCTGTCGGATGTATATTTATATATTAGCGCATGCAGTAAATACATTGAAGCGTGGTTTTTACGTAAACTTTAATATTGAAAAAAAAATCGGAAGATATTCCTATTGTAATCATACTTTTTTTTTTTTAATTTTCAAAACATTTACGGTTTTGATAAAAATTTATGACTTTCTATTTTACACATAAATAATTTTGGTCTGAAATTGAATAATTTAGAATAATAAGAAATTAGTAAAACATGTAATAGCAAACATAATATTATTAATAATCAATTAAATTTAACTACTAGCCCAATTCTAAAATTTTTCCAATAATTACGGGTAATGAAGAAAGTAATAATATTTAAAAATAATTTTTCAATTAATTTAGAAAAACAAAAGACATTTCATCATGATATTTTGAGAGTTATAGAACACCCTAACGATGGAAAGGTTTTTCTGAAACATGTTGGTGTAATTAATAAAAAAAAAGAAGTAGATATACACAAATAGTACAATCAATATTTTTTTTTTGTAATCGTACTCTTCAAATTTTGATAAACTACTATAGATAAAGATTAGTAATCTGTTTATTTAATGGCTTAGGCCCGAATTTAGAGCCAATACTGGGATGATTTAAAGGTTAAAGGTTATAAATTAAAATAATATTTATAAATACAACTAAATAGAATCACTTACAGAAAACGGGGAATTTTGATAACTAAGCATAAAATAGAATTTTGTAAACCAAGACACCTTTAATGATAAGTGCCCGGGAAAAACAAATAGTAATATAGGGCTTCACCAAAAATATCTAATTACTCTAAAGGGGAAGGGGTAACTTAAAATTTTATAAATCAGTCGATTATACGTGGTATATCCACTGTTTGATAATGGCCTGTAGTTAAGCCACAGAACTTAATTAAAATATTTATTAAAATTTAATTTATTTTAAATTTCGCTAAAAATAAAAAAAAATAAAAAAATATGCTAAGGTACGCCTTAAGGGGGGGGGGGGTAAGGTTAATTCGTAAAAAAAAGGCATGTTTTTGTGAATTTTTTGTGACGACACAATTAAAATCTCTTTATTAAAACCAATGATACATTAAAGTATGACATTTGAAAAATATTGTGTCAAATTTTCAAGACGAAATATTAAAAAATACGGCGATGGCAGCAATTATTCGGACGTGTCTCGGAAAAAAGTAGAATTGCGGTGTCCATCATAACTTGGTGCTAGATCATTTGAAATCAAAAAATCAAAGTTCATTCGTTAGATAATAGATTTTCCCAGGTAACGCTGGGAGGGTTTTTTGAAATTTCAATTTTTCAATTTTTTGGAACACTTTGAAGGGAAAAACGCGATTTTTTGCGAAAAATATCGACTAATTTGTTATTAAAAAATAAAAATTAATAATAAATTTGAAAAAAAGTCTCCAGCGTTACCTCGTAAATTATCTACAGAAATAGTGTTCAAAATTTCAAAAGGATCGGTGCAGAAGTTTTGAAGTTATGATGGACACCGACTTTGAAAACGTGAGATGTGGGGAAAACGATTTAAAGTTTTGCACACTGTAAAATTCAAAATAAAACTCAACACTTATTTTATACTTACACATAATCGTCGATGCCATGTTCACACGGCAAAGAGCTTTCATCATCAGCATCTTTTTGTCCTTGTCAAAGCAAAAAAAAAAAAAAAAAATGCAAAAAAAAAGTTAAAAACGTTACCCCCCCTTAAAAGCATAGTACAGTATAAATACAAAAATCAGTACAAAATAACACTTTTAAGGCGTACCTTAACCTTTAAATCATCTAAGTATTAACTTTGAATTTGGGCCCAAGACACTTGCCTAGTGATCCAGTGGTTGCGGGATCATGCTTTATTTAGCCAGGTTAGTAGACCAACAAGTTATTCATATTTTTCATGGTACGTAGGTTACTAACGGGGAGCGTTTTGCTTAAATTGAAAAAAGAAAGAATGTTTATGCTACATGTATTCCTTGTATACAACTTGATTTCATTTTTTGTCTTTCTCTCTTTTATTAAGCATTTTTATACTATAAAATTTTTGATTGTTTCCCAAAATAAATGTTTACGGAAGAGTCATGCTTCAATATACTCACTAAATGCATATATTGTATACGTACGTTGTACGCTAGAAACTTTTGCCGCCACAACAGTATCATCAGCAAATAACTCACCCTCACTGAAAGAGGACACAATCAAACTGTCATTAGCTTGAAACAAAAACAAACAAATCTTTTGCGCTAAGATTTCTCTTGTTTCTTGTTTCCACAGAAAATGTACAACAACCTAAATGTAAACATGAAACTAAGAGTACCTACGCAAAAGTATTAATGCATGTTACTATTTTTTTCCCACTTTTGCTTTTTATTTTATTTTAACTGTTAGTGTAATAAAAGTAATTTAACTGAATTTATTATTAACAAACTGAAAATTTACGTAACATTCTAAAAGTATACGATGACAACTGCTGTCTTTGTTATTTTTTCTGCCAAAACCATCAGCAACAATACTACTGAAATCAATGTACGTAAGTATTTTTTTAAACATCAAGATATTTATGACCCTAATTGGATAGGCCTTAACTGATATAAGTAAAAAATAAATACTTAGAGGAAAACATAAAAATTCAGAAACTCAATAAAGTTGAAAATAAATTGTATCGCAAATCAAAAAAATTAATAAATGAAGAATTATTTGTTAATTTTAAACAAGTTAAAAAACAAGCAAAAAAAAGTAAACAAGTTAAATGATATACAATATAACCGCGCAAGTTTGAAGTGCGTGTATTCCAAGGTAAATGCGACCGAATATTGCCAATTTTATTTATGAATGGAATGTATTATTGAAAAAAAAATCTTTCTTGTAGTTAGTTATTAATATTGGAAACAGTATTTTTTTTATTAATTTGTAAGGTTTGGTTATTTTATGTGAAGTTTATAGAAAAAAATGATTTTATGGAAAGGAACAACGTTTCGGATATGAAAAATTAAAAAATAAACTGGAGAAAAGCTGTCAGTGAGTGACTAGTGTATTATTCTAGAATGTAAGTTCTTAGATTGAATTATACAATGTTTACACAATTGGAATATTTTAAATATGATACACTTTTAAGGTTCTTTCAGAATAATCTCTTTATTTATCTTGTGCCGTTAACATTTTTCAATTCAATCCATCCTGTCATCCACAGTGATCTATGTTAAGATGGAGTAATAAAAATTATTTATTCAGATTACAAATATATAATTTAGTGTATAATAAAAAGTAAGGAATAAAGCTTAATAGGTATTATCTTAGTATAATAATTTCCTTTTTTGTCTGTATGTTCGCAAGAAATTACAACCTAGATTATTAGAATGTAACTAATTGTCATCCCACCTCATTACACGGTCTAGTTAAACATTTTATATTATCATTTCATTGTATTTAATAGAATAGGTTTAAGCAAATAAAGTATATATTAAAAAAACAAATGGTTTTTTATTAATGAATTTTCTGCTTCAAATCGTGATATTATTGTGTTCCGTGATTTTTCACCGGCGTACGGCTAGTATTATGATATAATTTTTACTAAATCTGTACAACGTGAAGTGAGAAATGATTTTATTTTTCATATGTATTAGACTCTGTTTATTATTTCTGGGTTAATTCTATGCTTTATTTCTAGAAAATCCATGGTACAACTATTTGGACCTGCTGCCAGCAAGATAATGAACAACAACTTAACGTCTTCTAACGTTTGATAACCAGATAAGTACTGCAATAAGAAGATTATTTGTGTGGCGTCCACAACAAAAAATTACGATGTATAAAAGTAGGTTTTAATAGGTATTTATACGAATTTCATATATATTAAAGATGTCTCACAGAGATGAAATTATATTTTTTATGGGAAAAAGGTAAGGAAGTCTTTGAGTGTTCATAGGACTTACGACCTATCGTACGGCTGGCTTAAGTGATCACTTTACACAATGTAAAGGTTAACATTTCCAGCCATGATAGAATACCACGTCAATCAAATTTTCAGAAATTGTATATATTTAAATTATACAACCTGTTTCATATGTGTGTTGTAATAATCATAGCACTACCGGCATCTAAAGCTTTTTCATTCTCCTTAATTAACCACAGATCTCACAAATGAGATATATTTTTCAAGCCAGCCTTACGATAAGTCATAAGCCCTAAACACCTCCAAATACTTCCATACCTACTTTCCCATAAAAAATATAATTTCGTCTCTGTGTCTCATCTCGTCGTCTATAATAAATCATGATTAATGAAGTCCCTGGGACGAATTCTATATTTTATAGCAGTATCTAATGGATTTATTTTTTAACCCATTTTTCGCTGACGTTGCGGCAGCGCAACGGTTATTTGAACAGGTCATATTCTGAGAATTCGGTAAGGAATTTCCGTAATTAGCTTAGGTGTGTATTGTCAAGGTCTTATTATACCCTTAAATAGGTTCAGGTATATATATATTGTATTTAGTTACAATTCAGAGGTCTTCAAAAAAGGACACGACGCGACACTCAGGTAAGCTGTTTTTGAATACATTATATTTTTAAGATATTGCAAAATATTTTAAGATTTTTTTATCATTTCTTAAAAAAAATTATATGAAATTTAATAATGAATAAATAGTTTTTGTAAAAATAAAAAACTTATAAAGTGCAAATATAATACGAATTATTTGGCCGTTGCGTCAGTGCAACGTCAGCGAAATGTGGGGGTAAAATCCATTCCAATATTTTACGCACGAATGCCATCAACGAATTTTAATATCGTGATTTTTTGCTTTAGGATGAATAAAAAATATTTTTTTACTGCACAAGAGGCTGCTGGTTTTGTTTTTTATTTTTGCATAGAACTGGAATGTTTATAGTAATGAAGAAGAAGACATTCCAGATTAGTTATTTTACCTCCTGAAGTTTCCGAACTTACCGACAATAGGACTTTGATGATAATGAGTTACACGAAGACGATATATATAACCATATACTCAAGGATAAAGCAGGAACCTTGGAAGTAAATTCAAAAGGTTGATGAGTGAAACTTCAACATCTCAGTGTTCAACTTCTGTGCCAAGGAAAATGCAATGGTCCAAATCACAGCCAAGTCTTGGACATTAGCTTCGTCAGATGGATACATTTATGCTTTTGATCCATATACGGGGGAAACTGTAGAGCCTTCAAACATTTATAATTTGGGTATTGGAGGAAATGTGACGGGTCTTCTGAAAAATTTAGAAAATGCAGCTCGCCACATTGTTTATTTTGATGATTTATTTACCCTTATGATATATTTGAGGAATAATTTGTTTTTCGCCACTGGCACAACAAGAGAAAATTGTCTAAGAATATTGGATCGTCAAAATCCTCCAAAGAAATAAAAAAAATGGAAAGGGGTGAATTCGATTATAGATTTGAAAAGAAAACTGTGATTGTAGTTGTTCGATGTAAGGAAAGTGCTGTAGTTACAGTGGCTTCAAATTGTGATGGGATTGAATCAATTAAAAATATATCAAGGTACCTACTCAAATATTAAAAAAAACTATTTAACTATCACTCAACCTATAGCTGTTACACAATATAATCATTAAATGGGTGGAGTTGATTTAACGGATTACTTTGTTTCCAACTACAGAATAAGAGTTCGCGGTTAAAAGTGGTTGTGGGCCAAATTTTGAAACTTCTGTGATGTGGCAGTATGTAATTCGTGAAAACTATCAAATGGTTCATTCTGAATAAAATATGTGCCTTTTAAATTTTAAAAGACATACGGCACCCACATTTATTAAATCATCAAAAGCGAACTTATTGTGCATATAGATTTTCAACATCATCAGGTCCTAATCCAGGAATTCAACATTTTTTGAAAAGAAATCAAAACAGAAAAAGATGCAGGGTGTTATTCCCAAACATATTTTATATGTGAACTATGCAATGTCGCGTTACATAATAAATGTCATGAAACGTACCACAAAAGAAAATAGAATCACTAAAATCACGTAAATACCTTTATATGTTTTTATTGTGTAGTCATAATTTTTATATATCCAGTTTACGTTTATCTCAATAAGTTAGTAATATGTTTAGTTACTAAGCAAATATATATTTTTCTAAATAGTCTATACAAATCTTGAGAAATAAATGTCCTAAAAACTGTACATATTTTGTTTCATACCTTTATCGTTTACCCCCCTATTTCGCTGACGTTGCGAAAATGCAACACCTCAAATTTTCCAAATTAAAAGATTTTTCCATATTTTTTTGACGAAATTTTCTTAAAGGTATATTATATGTTTAGAACATATTCTCAAATTTCATGAAAAACGAACAACGAGAACTGGTAGCGGCGTTTAATGGGTTAATTTATGTTATACAATCATAGCTGGACATTCTGTCCAGCTACGTTACAACGCAGCACGTGTGTACTAAATAAATAAAGTGATTAAAATAAAACACAAATTACTTTGTTTTCACCACTATATTAGATTAAAAAATCTACATGTTTCGAGAACAATGTTCTCTTCATCAGGATTATACACACAATAATCCTGATGAAGAGAACATTGTTCTCGAAACATGTAGATTTTTTAATCTAATATAGTGGTGAAAACAAAGTAATTTGTGTTTTATTTTAATAATAATGTCACCACAAAGTTCAAGCCTTCATACAGAAGAAGAAAAAATATTCTTTGAACAGTTAAATAAAGTGAATTATTATAAACGCGCCTGTACCTATGAGTAGATCACATTGTAAATTTTCTTTGAAATATCTCATTTTACATTTCATGTTTCATTTCTTATATTGTTATTGTGACTTAATGTAAGAATTTGAATTTGATTTAATGTAAAAAAACGAATTTTAGGGAAGTCTTATTCATTTCGTCTGTATAAAAATAAACACCTTTGATTTTATAAAAAATTCACTTAGGTTCACCAGAGATTTTTTTAATTATTTTTTTTAATACAATTTATTTGGTAAATGTACAAACTTAAGAGTATTCAACATAATTTAATTAATACACATTTATATTACACGCATACCCACTTTTAAATGAGAATTTATTCGCGTGTTTTAAAGTGGGGGCATTGTCATACATGTATATATCTATTATCAATGATATCGTTAGTGTAAGACATTAGATTAAATAAGTAAGATATAGAAAAAGAAACATTAGACTAAGTTATAAAAATTAAGACATTAAATAAAGTAAGTAAGATATAAACAATACAAGAATACAATTATGTGAGACATTAGAATAAGTAAATAAGGTATACACAAGGATACAATAAATTAAGTTATAAAAATTAATAATTAAGAAGGTATTGTAATAACATTTAAAAGTATATATAGATTGTTTTTGATAAGATTTTTTCATTGTGTTATTGCGATGGTTTTTTGTAGAAGATTTTTCAATTTAGTCTTGAATTTTCTTTGAAGATGAAAATGAAACTGGAGACATTAACGGTCTCTGACACCGGAGACAAGCATCTGGCGGCAGGCAGAATAGTTTAAGGGATGAAAAAAAGTACCGTGAATGTTCTGAGACGTATGAACGCGAGGACTTGTCGCCTCCGTGAAATGGTTTATTGTTTGTGAGATTTCACGTACATAGGTGGCAGCAAAGAAGTTTCACTATTTTTTTGTTTATTTCAAAAATATCTTTTATGTAAATATCCCGTTATTGTATTACAAATTATGTAAAAATTCCAGACTCAATGCGGTACAGATGAAATCACTAAGAAGTAAACATTAGTGGAAAGTCCATTATGATAGAGTAAAGAATGAAGACGTTAGGAAAAAATGTAAAGCCGATCTAAGCATAGCTGATAGATCGAAAAAAGGGTAGCTCAGATGGTTTGGGTATGTTACGAATAAATGAGGAAAGTGTTGACGGCTACAGAGAGGAAGACCGTGAAGACATGGCATGATCAGATCAACAAGATACTGGAGAATGCTCCTGCTAGGAGCCTCAAAATCGTCGAGCTTGCGAAGAAAAATGAATGTGGCTGACACGAGAGTTGTGTGTCGGGATAGAAAAGTGTGGCGCTCTATCCTTTCTACCTACCTGGCTTAATGGTAAGTAAGTCCTACCATCCGTTAAAATATTTGTCTGAATGTGTTTGAGAATACAAATCTCCCGTATCTCCTATAAGAGTTCTTTTACTTGTCAGAAAATTTTACTCGTAAATATTTCAACTAGATTTGCTGGTCATTCTTGTTTACTATCTTGTTTTAAAATGGCAGCAATTTAAAACTGTTAAATATTTTAACTATAAAATAAATTATTTAACATATTTGACATATACAGTTGACATAATTTATAAGAAAATTCGATATTATAAATATTTAAAGAAAAGAAAACTAATAATTTACAAACGTGTCACTCGAGCAGATATGAAAATAATATAAAAACTCCTAAATTTAGTTCTACATTTCAAAACAGTGTTTTATATAAAGGTATACTCATTTTCAATAAATTACCCACATAATTAAAAACTGTCGATGATTACAATAAATTCAAGTACAAGTCCCACTTCAAGAATATGCAACAAATGTGCCACATCTTTTATATACCCACATCTTATATATATGAGTCCAGTGTCGCTGGTATTAGGTCTGACCTAAATAAACTTAACGACAGCACTAAAACAGCTGCCAAGCAATACACGCAACTGAGCAAAAGAATCAGTGCGGTAGAAGATAAAGTTAACGCAGGTGGTGTCATACCAGTCACACCTGACAGTATTATCTCTGAAATCTACGAGAGGCAGAAGTGTGAAACTAAGGTTATTGCTTTAAACGTCCCGGAATCAGAAAAGCTTGCCGGCGCTGACCGGCTCCAAGACGACCGTGACAGGCTTTCTACGATAATTCCTCAGGAGGTATCTGACTCTGTACCTAACATGAAACTACGTCGACTTGGCAAGGCAGCAGAGGGGAAGACCCGACCTCTACTACTTGAAACTCCATCTGCTAATGAAGCGAGGACTTTATTGAAAACAAAACCGTCGGAAGGATCTAGAGTGATCTTCAAACAATACCTTACACCAGCACAACAGAAGCACCTTCAGGAGCTGAGATCTGAATTAAACGCTCTGGTGGACAATGGAGACATAAACAAGACCATTAAATACGTCAATGGAATTCCAAAAATAGTTGACAAACATACATTTCGCCCACCAAAATCAAAAACGATGCACAAAGAAAAATAATTTACAAATTTATTATCAAAACACAAGAGGTCTTAGAACTAAACTAAATAGTTTTTTAACCTCTTCTGCAAGTAACAATAGTGATATAATCTGTGTTAGTGAGTCTTGGTTAAACTCTTCTATAGCTGATGGTGAAGTAATTAATGACACATTTGCAATATTTAGAAAGGATAGGGATATCAATACAAGTATTTACAGCAGAGGAGGTGGAGTATTTATTGCTGTCAAGCGCAGCATATCAGCCGAGCTACTATCGATCAACATTAAAAACATCGAACAAATTTTTGTTAAAATAAAATGTACAGACGGCGATGTCATAGTTGGATGTATCTACATACCACCGCACTCAACGACCGACATCTATGCTAAACACACCAACACAATCTCATCTATTCAAGCTAAATACCCCAACTCCAAGATGCTCATTGTAGGCGACTACAATATCCCTAGTAGCCTTCCACCAGATGACTGCGAAAATCTCATCTACAACGAACTACTCCTCACTGGATGCATGCAAATGAACGAAGTACGGAACTCCTACGATCATCTCCTCGACTTATGCTTCAGTAATTTCTACGTGAAACCAGAGAAATCACACCCTATAATTGATGAGGATGAACACCACCCTGCCTTGCACGTTTACGTTAGTAGCAAGGCCAACTTAAAACCACATAGCCCACCAACCTACGCATTTGGACGTGCTGACTATGTAGCAATCAACAGATTCTTCCTTAGGACCAACTGGATTGAGTTATACATGATTGATACCGTTGATGATAAAGTTAAGTGGTTTTATGAGAAAATCAATGAATGCATTGAGTACCATGTTCCAGTCTTCTCAAAGAAAACCAGCGACTACCCGTGTTGGTTCTCAAAAGAACTCATAAATAAAGTTAGGCAAAAAAAAGAGGCACACGCGCACTACAAGAGAACACCCGCAAAACCAGCATATATCCGATTCAAGAAGCTGAGATTGGAGTGCAAAAAACTCAGTGCCAGCTGCTACAGGAACTATGTTACCAGGATGGAGTCCCTGATGGAGACCGATGCTAGCCAGTTCTGGAAATTTGTGAAAAACAAGCGTCGTTGAAAAAAACCTTGACATTCCATTTGAAATGTCTTGGAATGAGAAAACAGCTGTTAATGGTGGTGAAATAAGTAACCTCTTTGCATCATACTTCAGGAGTATCTATACTATTAACAACGCTGCCCCAGCGGACCATAATACTAGTACTCGAAGCGTCAAAGATGCTAACTTATCGGAATTTAGCGTCACCTTTGATAACGTCTTTAAACAGCTAACGAGCCTGAAGGTAAGCAAAGGATCTGGGCCCGACGGTGTACCGAATCTCTTCCTAAGGAATTGTGCAGCCGGTCTCTGCGAGCCCATAACGCATATATTCAGCAATCACTACAGCTTGGAGTCTTTCCCTCGGCATGGAAACTCTCGTTCATAAGCCCAATTCACAAATCTGGTACTAGGTCTGAGGTAACTAACTACCGCCCGATATGTATACAAGTTGCCATGTCAAAGATTTTCGAGAAACTAATTCTTCCTCAACTTACATTTGCATTCAAAAATATAATTACTACAAAGCAGCATGGCTTTTTCGGTGGCAGATCTACAACAACGAATCTGTATCTATACATTAACTACATACTCAATGCTCTGAACCAGGGGGTGGATGTACATGCTATCTACACAGATTTCAGTAAGGCTTTCGACATGGTAGACCACGGAATCCTGATTGACAAGCTCGGTCTGTATGGTGTGAGAGGCACAGCATTAGAGTGGTTCCATTCGTATCTAACTGGCAGATTCCTACAAGTCAGAGTTAATGTATTTATCTCTGAAGAGTATGAAGTATGCTCTGGTGTCCCTCAAGGGTCACATCTTGGTCCGATTCTCTTTAATATTTTCATCAGTGACATCGCAGACAATTTACTATCCGATTACCTACTATATGCAGATGACATGAAAATTTTCAGAAGAATCATGAATGACCAAGACTTAGAAATTCTTCAGCACGATCTCAATGAACTCCACAGGTGGTGTACTAAAAACAAACTAATGTTAAATATCGGTAAATGCTCAGTAATGTCATTCTCTAGATCACGAAATCAATATCAGGCTAATTATCTCATTGATGGACATCATCTCCCAATAGTCACCTCGGCAAAGGACCTTGGCGTTATTGTGGACCATAAACTGAATTTCTCAAGCCACGTGGAGAAAGTTGCGTCACAAGCTTTCAAGACTCTTGGTTACATCATTAGAGCTAGGAAGGACTTCAG